>JAJHJA010000170.1:0-600000 GCA_021202915.1 Heliconius himera | reverse complement strand
TATTTTATAATTGTTTTCCAGTAAAAACTATGGAAAATTTATATATATATAATATATAAATTAATATAAATGAAGTTATGTTTTGTATGGTATAGTTTAGTTACATATAATATTCTAAGTATGTATTGCTAAAGGATTTTCTTAGGTTACTCGTTGCTATATATACATTAAACAGTATTCTTTATATAGAAAATGATATATATTTATAATCGAATTTGGGCTAAAATAAATCAAATTAATAAATAATTTAGAAACACATTCGAATGATTTTTATTTACTCACAGTGCCTATGGATTCAGTGTGAAAGTTAATATTTTGTCTTTCTAACCACTCCCTCGTGCTCATGAGTTAAGGTTGTGAAAGTGTGCAGTTTTGAAAAGATGAATTAACATTTAATAATGTTACGAATAACAGATTAGTGTTAGCTCGTATGTTACTAATTAGCGGTAATTGCTCTATTTTTTTTTTACATCTTTTATCAGCTTCACGCCGTATCCCGCACACAGCAGGGTAGGCAGAGGGAACCTAGTGTTAAGACACTCTGTTCCCCATTTTCTGCCGAATTCCGGAGGCATTGCGTGTTGATTGGCAGAACTCAACGCCGCGCTTAACCTCGACACTAGAGCGAAGAAATGGAAATATAAATATTTCATCTCCTCGAGTGGGGATCGAACCCACAACCAGTCGGTTTTTCAGTCACACTTCATGCCGCTGCGCCATGACTGGCATTTCATTTATAATGTCGAAATACGCGATTTTTGCTATTTAAGGCTATTATTTTTTTCAACTTAACCACAAATGTAATGTTTTCAGATTTTTTCCTAAGCTAGTACCACCTGTAAATGCTAGCTGCCAAATTTCATAATTCTAGGTCTACCGGAAGTACCCTATGAATTTTGACTCCCTTGATAGTGTCGAAATACGCGTTTTTTACGATATAGGCGGCCATATCTTTTTTCTAAGTAAATATAACAATCATTTTTTTAATTAGGAAATTCTTTTTTCAAAGTAAATATAGAAATATTTTTTTTAATTAGGAAATCATCAGGCTGTAGAACTAAGTATATGGTATAAATTTCAACTAGGTATCTCTAAGCGTCCCTGAGATAAAGGCTGTTGACAGACAGACAGTCGGACGGACAACAAAGTGATCTTATAAGTGTTCTTTTTTCTTTGAAAAGGTACAGATTTCTAAAAATAAGACATTTATTATAATTCTTACTTTACTTCATTGGGAAATAACAAGGTATTTCTTATTAAATAAGAACAAATTTTAATACTAACAGTATAATTATTACCTAAATTTATTCTTCTATTAATTCCGTGAAACTGTCAAAGATTATAACTGTGAAATATCTCAATTAATTTTATCACAGTAAGTGATTTTTAATTTTGTTTTCATATTATTTTTTATGTTTGATAATATATATTTTGATATATATTAAACAAAAAAAATATATAAGGTATGGAAAGCTGCAATAATATCCTTGCCAAGTGGTGCCAAGAGTAAATTTAGTTAAGACATGGGCGTAAGAAGTTGGGGGGTCCGTGCCCACTCCAGAATAGCTTGGTGCTCACCCCAGAAATTTTTCATAGAAAAAAATTGTCCAGAAAAATTAAAAAAAAAAAACAGTATTTACACAAACATATATGTAAAGCTGCAGTCCAGGCTTCTCCAGAACTACAAAAGTACTCCTTTCCCTACTTTCCCTCGAAACTTCAAGACACCCGCTCACCTCGTACCAGATCCAAGAAATAAAAATATTAATAAATAATAATTCATTCACTGTTACAATCATACGTGACATGCCAGTTTGTTTATTTCATATTAATCTCAACGTATCAATCTAATTGACACAGAACCCGCCTTCTCCGTTATCAATTACCATACACTTATCGGTTGAACAACGATCGCTGAGCCTACGCGCTACAAAATATTTATAAGCTATAATCTTCCTTATATTTATGATAGAGAAACTCAATCTAGACGGCTGGCGTAACGAGAATATAAATTATATCCTACACTCGTGGGGCATGTCGACGCTGTTAAATAAGCATCGATTATACTAGCATTTATTACGATATAACTGTCACGCGAATAACCTTCCTCTTTTCTACTTATTCAAACAAATTAAATTAATAATATGTTTTAATTTTTTTTTCAGCTTCACGCTGTATCCCGCACACAGCAGGGTAGACAGAGGGAACCTAGTATTAAGATACACCGTTCGCCACTTTCTGCCGAGTTCTGGAGGCATTGTATGTTGAGTGGCGGAACTCAACGCCGCACTTTGCCTCAACACCAGAGCGAAGAAATGAAAATATAAATGTACGTAAATATTTTATCTCCTCGAGTGGGGATCGAACCCACAACCAGTCGATTTTACAGTCACACTCTGTGTCCCTGCGCTACGACTGGCCTCATGTTATAAATATTAGCAGTAAATTATTTTTTTATTATCTAAATTTGACTTAGCAATATTTTTGTCGCAGGCTGGAAGTACACTAACATACCAATACAAATAAGCCTGTAGAAAAAAAATGGCGAATATTTAGAACCTGAATTTTATGCCGAATGAACATAGAACTCGACACCCCTTTAGTTCTCCCATTTTTTTGTGGGCGAAGTCGAGAACGATACATTATTTGATGTATAACTTGGCTCTCATTTCACATTTATGTTTTTGATAGTTTGTCTATACGCAAATAGGTAATAAAAATAAATAATAAAAATTTGAATGCATTTCTCAGGACAATGAAATATTGTTAAATAAAAGTAAGACTAGCAGGTTGTTCTTAATATTATTCTATTATACAATACGGTCAACGAGTCGTGGCCGCCCTGAAGTTAGCTGTAAATAACAGCAAAGTATTTAAATATGTTTCTTACATTTCATTATTTTCTTACTGCAAAAGTTCAGAAAACCTAACTTAGGGGTAGGGTAGCCACGACTTGTTGACCGTACTGTAATTATGAATTATGAAACGATTAACGAACATATTGTCTTTCTATATCGAACGCCATCTATATTAACATGTAATAACTATTTTATTTTCTTAACTCTATAACAGTAGTTCTGAATCTGAAGTGAAAGGTTTATTACAAAAGGAGAAAGAATTATAGATGGCGGTAGGAGGGCTAAGTTTCATTATACTTCGTGGCATTTTTAACCAATAGTCACTGTGGATGGTGGCCAAATATTTTGTATAAATATTATCCACCAACGGTATTTATATAAAAAAATTAGTATAAATTATTTATAATTAAATATATTATCAGTTAGATGAGGGGACTTTGAAAGTGATATCGAGGAACAATTTGTCATCTGAAAATAGGTAAAAATACATTTTATTGAATCTAAGATTAAGATTAAAATATACAATGTATATAATATATATTTTTTTAAGCTTCACGCTGTATCTTGCACATAGTGTGGTAGGCAAACGGAACTTGGGGACCTAGTGTTAAGACACTTGTTCCCATTAAGACACTTCCGTTCCTCACTTTTCACCGAATTCTGGCGGCATTGAGTGTTGAGTGGCGGAACTCAACGCCGCAATAAATTTTACATAATTCATTTCCTCAAGTGGGAATCGAACCCACAACCTGTCACCTTTACAGTTGCACGTTTGTGCCTCTATGGATATAATGAACCTGCGGGTCTTAGCTCTAACCAGTTTATTATTATTATTTATTATTATTACTTAATTAATCATTAATAAATAAAACAAAACATTGATATTTATTAATTTATTATACATGTATAAAAAATAATTGAATGAATAAAATACAATCGTTGTGTAACTTTTGAAATTAGTCTAAAACATAACTATACCAGTAAACCTATATACATTTTTTTATTTATTTAAAATAAGTACATTCATATTTATATAATAATAATAATAATAACTATTATTTTTTTAATTATTCGATGTTTATAAAGAAAATACAAACGAAATAACATTAATGGCACTCATAGCCTAAAGTATTTAAAAATTCAAAATTTCGTAGCCGTGGACGTTTATATACATGCTACTGACAATTTCATACAATACAAGATAAAATACGAAAAATAAGCACGCTTTTTCGTATAACGACATAAAACGATAAGAATTAAGATGCAATCCAAGATATAACAAATGCAATTTAAAAAGTTTAATAGTCAAAGAACGACAGTATGAAATATATATATTATATACTTAATTAAATTACAAACAAATTAACATAGGGCATTCCAAGATTTCTAAAATCTAAATAAAACTGGATTTTATGTAAAGGAATAAACACCCAATTGTTGTTTAGCCCTTTAAGCGACATCTGTAAAATAAATATTGTCTGTGGAAATTGTACCCTTCTTTAAAAGAAGAAATAAAACATATTACATTTAATAAATTATTTTTAAAAGAAGACAATAGTAATAGGCAGTAGGGACATTTTTTACGTTATTTTGGCCGAAAACAGTAATTTATTGCTTTTAAAAATTAAAAATTAAAAATTCTTCAATTTTACATTTTTATTTTATTTTTTTTATAATTTCGATCATGTATTAGCATAGATAAACCGAACTATTAACATACACCAGATCCAATATTGTTTGCCATTTGAAAAAAATAACCATAGACAAATCTTTATTATTTATAATTAAAATCAATGGTTATTGTGCATTGTTTTTTTTTCTTTAAATTAAACGTGCCTACTTTTGTCTGTGGTCTGCCACTACGTACCTTTGTTTGTAATCTAAAAGAAACCTTAGGCTATTCTTTTGTACAACACCCATGTACAGGAGGCCAACTTAATTCTATGGTTTGAGGTTATTTTCTGTACTTCAATGTCTATTTAGGTACTGCAGTAAAATAATTTGACTTTTCTAATAATACAGTAGAAATTTTAGTTGATATCTGCGTTATTTATTGTAATAAAGATGTATTGGAATATGTGAATTGAAATTTATAATTTTGATATATATTTTTATAATTGTCTGTCTATACGGACAAAAAAAACCTAAAAGCTGAACGAATATGTAGTGATCTTTGGCCTGTATTAATACAAACTTAAGTATATTGAATATACGGCTCTCTCGTTTCCGATAAGAGTCAAAAAACAGAGTCATTTGTTGTTTCATCTACATGTTATAGTCAAGGTGCATTGAATTATTAATATGAAAAAGTATTCAAAATTCATTTATTTTTATTTACATTATAAAAATAAAGTATCATTTTATTTATTTATATATGTTTTCACTTTGAAATTACAATATATACTTTTTTTTCTCTTATTTTGCAAAGAATTTATTTCATAATAATTTCAACAATTTTCAAAACACTATGTTAGGTTGTGTGTTCAATTAAATACAGTCCAATGACATCTTAATCTACTGACTCGTTCGAACTTCATATAATATTATAGATACTAGTTTTATATTATATATAGCTTATTCTATTTTTTATTATAATTAAAACATTTATTATCAGTGACTCTTATATATTGTTAAAAGTATTTTTTTCTAAAACAAAAGAACGTTCGCGTGTTTTTATTGCTCAAACCAATTAACTGACAAATTACTATATTGCGTTTTCCTCAATTTATAAGTTATTAACACCGATACTAACTTGACTATTAGAAACAAATTAAGTTTTAAAATAATTAGATATATTTTTTTATTATTTTATAAATGATAACTACGTATAGGTCCCAAAATTCTATATATTTATTTTTTATTTTATTCGTGTTTAAAATATAGGTGTCGAACAACGTTGTTTAGCGTGCCAATTCAAATTAAACTCCATTTTAAAAAAAACATTTCAATTTGAAAGTAAAACAAATGTTTTTCTATATAATAAAATTCTCAAAATGTTAATAGCTTAATTCAAGGAAACATGCTAGATTTATTAAAAAAAAATCTATGAACCATTTACATAAAAACACATCCAAGACAGTAAAATCGAAAACAATACGAATACTGTCTCCATTTCAAATGTATTACACTACATTCGAAACGGAATGAAAGAGCAATCGTGACAAATCGATGCAAATGAATCGAGTTTATATTGACATCGATTTAATTTAGCAATCGATATTCTATGAGCGTGTGCCAGTTTTGTAGGTAGAAATGCTTCATATATTCGTAACATGGTCGGTGCTCTACGAGAGCAACGCACGTTAGTCGTTCCTTCAACTCGATAGCACTGCTCCCGGCGTAATGTTATCTGAAATGAAAATAATAATATTTTTACAATTTCTCAAGAATTCTACACAATACGTTCATTGTTTGGATTCAGTCTTGGAGCAGGGGTTGGGAGTGTGACTGTAAACGCAACGGGTTGTGGGTTCGATTCCTCTCGTCTTACTCGAGGTGAAATATTTAAATATTTCCAGGTGTCGTGGGGAAGCGTTGTGTTGAGTTAATTGAAAAATGGGGAATGGAGTGTCTTAACACTAGGTTCCCTTTACCTTCCCTCTTGTGTCCGAGTTACAGCGTGACGCCAAACAAAGAAAATTAATTGTTCTCAAACGTTTTTTCAAATAAATATTTTTACAAACTACCTTTAGCATATTATTAATAGTAAATGAGGTCAGTCGTTGCTCAGGGGCACAAAGTGTGACTTCGACTGGTTGTGGGTTCGATCCCCACTGGAGGAGATGAAATATTTACTTAAATTTATATTTCCCTTTCTTCGCTCTGGTGTCGAGGCAAAGCGCGGCGTAGAGTTCTGCCACTCCACACGCAATGCCTCCAGACTTCGGCAGAAAGTGGGGAAACGGAGTGTCTTAACACTAGGTTCCCTCTGCCTACCCTGCTGTGTCCCGTACACATACAGCGTGAAGCTTGATTTTTATGATTAATAGTAAATTTCAAACGTTACTCGTAGATCGTAATAATTCAACTATATTATTAATACTATTATAATAACTTAGTGCCATCAATTTCCATACAATTGCTCGATTGTGTTGACTCAATGGCACGCCCATGGTTCTTATAGTCTATACATATAGTTAACATTGTTCCAGTTTAATTATTTTATTGAAATCATAGTAGTCAAGTAGTTATTATCGCCTACTTTCCTAACCTATATTTATAACATTATTTTATTCACTTTTAATGCTATTTATATCAAATCAGCTTCACGCTATATCCTGCACACAGCAGAGTACGCAGAGGGAACCTAGTGTTAACACGTTATACGTTTTCCGCCGAATTTTTCGAGGCATTGCGTGTTGAGTGACGGAACTCAACGCCCCGCTTCGCCTTGACTATAGTATATATGTTATTGGTTATTACTAAATCTTAGTAAATTTAACGAATTTCAAATATAATTTATCATAATCAAATCAATCAAAGCCAAGACTTTGACTTGGAGAAGAACTTTCATGGAAATATATGAGAAATAAAATCAAATAAATCAGCTTCGCGCTGTATCCCGCACACAGCAGGGTAGGCAGAGGGAACTTAATTCTTCCGAATTCTGAAACCATTGCGTGTTGAGTGGCAGAACTCAACGCCGTGCTTTGCTTCGACACCAGAGCGAAGAAATGGAAATATACATTTAAATAAATATTTCATCTTCTCCAGTAGGGATCGAACCCACAACCAATCAATTTTACAGTCACACTTCGTGCCGCTGCGCCACGACTGGCCTCAAATATAAAAGTATATAAGGAAATGATGTAGAATTTAATAATCTGATGGCCTCCATACCTGGGGCCGTGCCTCGCGCGGATCATATGCGGCGGTACTTCTCGACGTTCGACGTCATCCGAGTTGAGCTGCAACCCAGCTACCAGCTGCATGATCTCACGCTCTTTCTTTAGTTCTTCACGACCTGTCTCCACCTGAAATATTAGAAATGATGCTTTTTAGTAAAAATATACGCTTTAGAATAAAATGTGAGCATTTTTTTATTTTTTAATGATGATGTATTTTTTTATATTTTGTGATATTCGGAAATTTTAATATGGCAGAAGTTAAAATTATTTAATATTTTCTTGAAAGAAATCAAAGATATACATATTCATTTAGGAATAATGCTTATATTAATAACATTTTCGCTAAATTTATAAGTTAATTCTCTAACTAGAACATAGAAAATAAATTGCACGACAGTCTACTAAAATCGTACATTAAATAAATCAGCTTCACGCTGTATCCCGCTCGCAGCAGGATAGGCAGAGGGAAGCTAGTGTTAAGACACTCAGTTCCCCACTTTCCACCGAATTTTTCGAGACATTACGTCGAGTGTCGGAACTCAACATCGAGCGTTAGCCTTAGTACCAGAGCGAAGTAAATACTAATAAATCATAATTCATTCCCTCGAGTGGGGGAACCCACAACCGTCGTACAGTCACAGCCTCGTGCCCCTGAACCACAACGTGGCCAAATTATAAATTATAAGTAAATTACAAAGTATGAAATTGGTACGACCCGGTCGTACTATCAAAAGAGTTGACGTAACGCGCAACAAGTTACTCAATCGATGTTACGGTAATCGTTTGCAGTTGTATGTAATCGCTAACAAATATCGCTTCTCGATGAACACTTTACTAGGACTAGGTATGTCTTCTATAAAAGATATATATATAAGATATATATATATATATATATATATATATATATATATATATATATATATATATATATATATATATATATATATATATATATATATATATATATATATATAATAATGAAGACATACCACGTCCTAGCAGTCTTTTTTCTTGGAAGAAGATATTTAGAACGTTTGCAATTTTAACCTCATTAGATACAGAAAGCCGTTCTGGCGCAGGGGCACAAGGATGTGACTGTAAGGCGACGGTTGTAAATTCGATCCCCACTCGCGGGATTTATTATTTATGAATATTTTCATTTCTTCGCTCTGTGCTTCGTTGTATTCCAATACTCAACACGCAATGCTCCGAAAAATTTGGCGGAAAGTTGAGAACGGAGTGTCTTAACACTAAGTTTCCTCTGCCTACCCTGCTGTGTGCGGGATACAGCGTGAAGCTGATTTATTTTATTTTATATTCCAAGTTTTTCTAAGCATAATGTAATAATAACAAGCATTGCTTATGATAGCTAAACTATTATTTGAAATTACGTGTCAACGACTACACACGATACAATCAACGAAAGCGTAAATTAAAGAAATGTAGTAAAAAGCAATTTTTCAAGTATGGACGAACAATATTATACAAACAAATATATACTGTATACTGTAGATACTACGGCTAAAGATATTTTACTTTCGCAAAGTAATAATCTTGAACATAATATATAACAGTTCCAATATTTATTTATATGAACGTTTTTACTTTAATAAAGAATTTCCATTGATCTTTTCTACAGAAACAATCAGACATTATAATTTCTTATAGTAAAAGAACAGTTTTATATAATAATAAAAATATTTTTTATTGTATTTGATGAACGAATGAAATGAAGTTAATATTTATTTTTCTAAGAGCTTCTCTAAAAATATACAAAAAAAATTTAAGATGTGTAAGTCAGCATATGAGTATGGTATGTAAGTGTACATGGGAGATTTTTGAAAACAAGGAACAGGGCCTAACAGTGTCTGGACATGGTGAAGGCCTTCGATCGAGTGGGGCATGGGGCTTCGAGGGGATTTGTGCAAGTGGACAGCGAGCTTTCTCACTGGGCGCACCATGTAAGTTGAAGTCGACGGTTTCTTCTCCGAATATACTGGTATTCTTCTTTACATCAATGACTTATAAAAGGATTCTACCATACATTGCTATTCAGGTAATAGTATGATGCAGCCGCCCAAATCTTTTTCGGGAAAACGTCGTCTAGTGCCGAAATTAACTTGTGCCTTTTATTGAAGTATCCTTCCGTTGTGAGGTAAAAGAAATCTGGCTCAATTCAACCCCCAGAAGTCATGAGTTTACGTGTGAACCACAAAAAAAAGTCCATTTGTCGTATTATCAAATTTCGACCTAGTCCCTGCTGTCGAATTTTCTTATCGCACAGTACATTACAAGGTCAAATATCACCCTCACCACCTGGCTACGTGGCACTTCACTACTACGGTTTCATAGGAACTTCCTCCCATGAGCCACGGAACTGTGATATGGCTCACGTGCGGCAGTGTTTCCAGGTTGTTTCAAAATGGATAACTTCAAAACTTCAAGATTCCATCTCCATCTTGAAGGTCGGCAACGCACCTGTAGCTCATCTGGTGTTACACGAGAACGTGGAGGCGAGTGATGTACCCGTACGCTCGTTTGCCTTGTTTTATTTTTTCAATTTTTTTTATTATAAAAAGAAATTCTTACTACCGTTGTGAAAAATGTTATACAATCAATATATTGTGTAAAAGTTTACTGAGATTATATAATTATACATTTAAGGTACCTAAGCAGATAAGGGGAACCTAATGGAAACGTCTCTAATAAACATATAAATATACTTTGTCCTAAACGTTATTTAAGCTCGCTGATATCGTGTTAAATAAAGTGCGTTATACCTTCGCCACATACATAGAAATATTTTAATGTAAAATAAAATCGAAAATAAATCAGCTTCACGCTGTATTCCGCACACAGCAGAGTAGACAGAGGGAATCTAGTGTTAAAACACTCCGTTCGCGCTTTCTACCGAATTCTGGAGGACTCAACGCCGCGCTTTGCCTCAACACCACAGCGAAGAAACTGAAATTTAAATTTAAATAAATATTTGTTCTCCTTGAGTGGGGATAGAATCCACAACCAGTCGGTTTTACAGTCACACTTTGTACCGCTGCGCCACGACTGGCTTCAAATTTAATATATTATGTACTTATTCAACATTATTGTATAAAATATTATATTGTATAAGGCATCATCTTATATATTAATTCATTTGGCACCGTTTATATCAGCGGAAGCATATTTATATAATCTCCATCTATTCTGTTGGTTTCGCGTTAAATCGCTAATTGTTCGCTCTTCCTTCTCACGTCATAGTCGTCGTCACATTCAAGACGTGGTATTTAGAAATTCGAATTAAACACCAGTGTGAAAAAAGTTTGTTGTGCAATAAAGGCAAGTTTGGATGGAAAGTTGGTTTGCTATATGTGGAGAGTCAAGCCAGTGAAGACACGCCGCGCCGTGTGGACTTTAGTAAAAGGAAATTGTTGCAATACTACTTAGGTACTGTGAAGTGAGTAGTAGTTAAATGAAAAAATTATAACTGAGTTTATCATAAGAAAAATCAGCGTTTATTAAGTATGTTAAGTAAGAAATTTATATTTCCATTTCTTCGCTCTGGTGTCGAGGCTAAGCGCGGCATTGAGTTCTGCCACTCAACACGCAATGCCTCCTGAATTCGGCAGAAAATGGGGAACGGAGTGTCTTAACACTAAGTTCCCTCTGCCTATCCTGCTGTGTGCGGGGTACAGCGTGAAGCTGATTTTTTTTATTAAGTAAGAAATGATACGCAACACACAGCACTACAGTCTTCGATTTACATATGACATTTTATTTTTATTTTATTTTTTACAAATAAGAATCGTTTCTTCTTATTAGTTTAATAAATGTAACATAACTATAATAAATAATATAAAAAAGAAACAACATATGCTTTCTATATTAAATGTATCTTTTCGATTTAAGGAGAGCTAAACTCTTTT
This sequence comes from Heliconius himera, assembly GCA_021202915.1. Classification (NCBI taxonomy): domain Eukaryota; kingdom Metazoa; phylum Arthropoda; class Insecta; order Lepidoptera; family Nymphalidae; genus Heliconius; species Heliconius himera. The sequence continues at coordinate 588,372 of JAJHJA010000170.1, read as the reverse complement.
CTCCATAGCAAAGGCGGAAGGAATAGATTCCTTAATAATAATTCCTTATTCCTTATAACATTAGAATGTTAAAAAAACTTCGTCCCCCACCATCTGTCCAATTTCCGAGACATTACGTACCTATTGAATGGCGAAACTCAACCTCTTGCTTCATGTTATCGCCAGAACGGAGGAATGAAAATATGTACAAATAATTTTTGACTCGTTTACTGTGCCTCATTGAGCTGTGAACGTATGGCTTAGTGGTCAGAACGCCTGGTCGGTTTCCGGGACGTGCGGGTTCGAGTGCCGCTATGTTCAAATTTTTATACGCTATCTTAATAAATATTTTTCTCTTGTACGAGTGGAATAAGACTTTTAAAAAATATAAAAAATTATAGGCCTTCATAGGCATCTGAAGAATGTAATGTAATATTAGTTTTTTTTTTATATATTAAAAATGTACAAACATTACTAATTTACAAATGAATGAAATAAATATTGCGGGCAGTGTCAAACACGTTTCCTTTAAAAAAAAATATGGAATTAAAATGAATTAATATTTTTTGCGTCAATCGTATGATTTTTTAATTAACTGTAACATGTGAGCAAAAACATGTTATATTAAGTAAAATTTTAATCATACGTAAAAACGATTCATGTGAATAATTCTTCTTGACTTGACGAATTTTTACTTTTCTTTTTTTTTTTAGTTTACGCTGTATACCACATACAGCAGGGAAGGCAGAGAGAGCATAGTGTTACAACACTCCGCTCTATATACGACTACTGGATGCATTACGTATTGAGTGGCGTAACTTAACACCGCGCTCTGCCTACGACAACAGAGCGATGAAAATATAATATTAAATATTTCATTTCCCCGGGAATCGACTGATCCCTGGAAATCCTTTAACCAACTTCTTTTTTAAAAAAGAAGTTTTTTAATTAAAAAAATACTTAAGATATCTAAAAAGAAACTCATGATTTTTTTGTTTAATTTTAAAACTTACTATAAAATCTAATCAATATCTTAGAAGATATCCAACCTAGTATTTTAAATTATAACATTACGAACATACTATTTTTCGATTTTCATTTTACCTACTAAAATAAAGCTGTGAGCGTTGTTAAACGAACCTCTCAACAGGTATATTAACTCGAAACTTACTTTCTACCATCTTTACAAATATTGACTGTTTACAAAGTGCCTTCACAACTGAGTGTTAATTTACACTGTACGAGTATATGCCTATATATCCAGTAGAAGAATCATTTTAAATAGTAACGGCATTTACAAGAGATATTACTAATATGTAAAGAATATTTCATATATTCTTTTTAGGGTTTAAAAGTTAGAAATAAAATCCTTATAGGATAACCTTGTTGTCCGTCTGTCCCTCTGTCAAAATCGTTTATCTCAAATTACAATACAAATAAAGAAAAAAATCCGAATATAGAAAATTTGTTGGTATTTCATAAAAAAAAACATTACAAACTTATTTTTGTAGTTCATTTCATACAAAATAAGTGAATATGAGTGCAAACTTAAATACATTAACTTTTATAAGTTGTACTTCCTGTTGACCTACAATTCTGAAATTGGTACGGAAGCTTCTGTGGGCGAGTCCGATTCGGACTTAACCGGTTTTTTATGTGTTTCATGGTTATGCTAGACTATTCTTGTATAAAGAGAGTTATATAGACTAGTCTTTAATAAAGCGTTTGTAAAATTTGATTGGCGCTTGATTCTTAATTTTTTATTCATATATTGAGGCCAGTCGTGGCGCAAGGGCACAAAGTGTGACTGTAAAACTGATTGGTTGTGGGTTCGATCCCTACTCGAGGAGATGAAATATTTACTTAAATTTGTATTTCTATTTTCTTTGCTCTGGTGTCGAGGCAAAGCGCGGCGTTGAGTTCTGCCACTTAACACGCAATGTCTCCAGAATTCGGCAGAAGGTGAGGAACGGAGTGTCTTAACTTTCCTCAAAATAAAGATATAACGATAAAGATATACGAAATTATCATTATTATATTTGTATCATGAATTACTCCACAAGAACAGTGTAGCACATTTATATCATTTACTTAATTTAGATAAGCTCTTAAAATTATCTCCACATTTATTTAAAATATTCAATGCATAATTATTCGTCATTTTAAGTTGAAAAAATTATATAATTTTATAGTAGATATTTCTTTATTTTATTTCACTTTCCTTTTTAAATGTTTAATATATTATTTTTATTTTTTTCTTATTTAATTTTGTTTTAATTGTTACCGTTAATATTTTTCAAAAATGTTATCTGTAATTCATCAATACTTGGAAAATATATGAGAAAAGCTATTATTGGAGACATATATTATTAATTAGAAACATAAGCAATGAATTTTATTTTTTTTGTCTATACGTCTGATTGTCGTTTGTTCACGATAATCTCTTAGGCTTAACTAATTTTAATGCAGTTTTCACTATTACATTTAGGCAAACTCCCTTTAAACTTTAGTGTTAGTTTTGTTTAAATCGGTTTATAAAAAAAATGTCAATATAATGAATGCGACAATATTGCTATAAAATAAATGATTTATTAAATTGGCTAAAATTTTAATTTTTAAATGAGACGAAGTGAGTCAAAAACTATATGAAAAATATTGTCTTTAAAATTATATAATATATTTTGTTAGATCACAAAAGTAATTTAGAAGAGAAAATAAACAATTTTATTGTACAAGCGGGCGAAGCCGCAAGCGGGTTGCTAGTATAATTATTACAAAAGTGGGCTCCCGCATAAATCACTTCATAGATTTATCTCGTAATATTATGTTCGTACTGCGTCCGACACATTACATGCTTAATCGAGTATGGATTTCTTTGCAACATAAATATTATGATGTCAGCTGTGTACCGACTTGACAAGCAAAAACATGGCTGTAATGGTCGAGCGTGTAAATGTCTACTTATTTGAGTTAATTTATACAGATGTTCGTTGAGTTTCAAGTAAGGCTCTGCTAGTGCTAGCACTCCGCTCTACACTTTCCGCCAAATTCTAGAAGTATTGCGTGTTGAGTGGCGGAACTCAACGCAGCGCTTTGCCTCGACACCAGATTGAAATATTTAATTTACTGTAGTGGGAAGCTGTCGCGTTTACGTATAGCATTCACACTCTTGTGCCCCTGCACCACGACTGGTCTTCCGTATTATATAAATGTATATGCCGTATTTATTTAGAAAACGTATAAAAAATTTGAACGTAACGGTACTCGAACCCGCGCCTCCTGGAAATCGACCAGACGCTCTGACCACTAAACCATACGTTCTCATCAAGCTACGTCAAAAGTTTTATACGCTTGTTACAACTTATTTATTTTGTTAGCATCTCTGTAGGGAGATTTTTACAAATTTCCAATACCCAAACATAATTATAATTTTTTTATACGTTTTCTAAATAAAATAACATTTAAAAATGTATATGCCGCTTCTTATATGTATAATAGCCCAGACCACTCTAATTCGGAATTATAATGTCGTAAACTAAAACGTGTGCCTGATTAAAGAATGAACTTAAAAATACAAAAAAAACTATAATACGAGCGCAGCTGCAAAATTTCAAGGCAAAAGAAAATAATTGTTTGTAATTTTAAAATATCAACCTTCTCCTATACTGTAGATATACTGTAAAAAATACAATAAATAGGGGAGAGGGGGGCACATTCGAACAATTTTTAAACTTTGTGTCATATCTAAAAATTCTACAGTTTTTGACTTCTTTACTATTTCACAAGGCTTAGTCCAACTATTGTGCCACACAATCGTAGCATCGTATGTAGAAAAATATATAAGGTAAAGGTGCAATATCAACTTTAGTAGCAGTAGTCAAATGTTCAAAGCTGCCCCCCTTGCGGGGTAGCTTTGAACATATATGGGGCAGTTTTGAACTATCATCGAATTCAATGAAATTAAAAAGCTTTTAAGTAATTTTATCAATAAACTTAACATTAGAAACGATGGAGATCAAATATCAGTACCATGTTAACTGAAAAAAATAATATACCTAGTTTAATATTGCGATTGTACTAGTACTAATGTTAAATAACTTTAATATTATTAATAGACTTTAAAAAAACAAAAAAGTAGCTTTGGCTTCGTAGAAGTAATTAACATTATGGGATCAATCATAGAATAAATCTAATATTATAAAAATAAAACATAATATTTTTTAAATAAACAGCTTACTACCTTAATTTGAACTTAGAAAAATTAAATTTAAAGGAACATGGATATAGTATAGTGACGTAAGGAAAAAAATGGTACAAGCTACTTTTTTACTATTCATAGATGATGAAACATTCGCTAAAATGGAGTCTCCAATATTTATTAAGTGGTAGTCTAATTCCATTACGTAGTCTCCATACGTCAGTTTCTTGTAAAGAAAAGTTCAGTTTAGTTTTGTTTCTCTTTTGCAGTATTTTGTTATATATAATAATATTCAAAACTGCCCCCCTTATTTTGTTCAAAGCTGCCTCAGTATTTGAAAAATTAAAAACGTTTTTTTTTTCAAGTAAAAGTTTAAAAATTGTATTAATTTCTAGTTTATTGCATGATATATGAAAAATTCTAACTAAAAGAGGAAAAAATAAAACCATATACCATGAATTGGATCCCTGCGATCCTTACGCGTTTATTTAAAAATGTATAAAATTTTACTCAAAATCAAACACTCCTCGTAACTCAACCACGGGCTCTTATATATCAGCGGTGACAAGTGACACGTGTGCAGGTTAGTGCTGCCACTACTCAAAAAAAAATTAACAAAATTTCTTTTTAAAATAGCTCTGTTAACACATATTTTCAAAGGTGCCCCTGTTCAAAGCTACCCCCCTCTCCCCTATATATAATAATATATTGCTATGTTCCTCATTCTTGCGTTCAAGGGTAAAGTAAAATTGACAGCCGATGACCTCAAGTTTTAAATGCTTGCTTAAAAACAAGTATGAACGCTATATTGTAACTAACTATGGAATATTATTAAATTTTGAAAATTATATAAGTATTTTGTATATATATATCAGAAGATGACGTTAAATATTGTATTTTTTAATTATTTTTTAATGAAAACTATAATAGAAAAGCCCGCAAGGTTTAGATATTTTTTTGTCAGCTGTACCGTATCCCGTATTTACCAAGGCGAGCAAAGAGTGCCTAGAGTCAAGACACTTCGTTCCCCACTTTCCGCCGAATTCTGAAGGCATTGCATGTTGAATGGCGGAACTCAACGCCGCTCTTTGCCTCGACACCAGAGCAAGGAAATAAAAATATTAAATATTTATTTGCCTCGAGTTGAAATCGAAAGCCACAACCTATCGCATTTACAGTCACACGTTAGTACCACTGCGCCACGACTGGCCTCTATATTAACAATATGCAATAAGCATAAAAAATACTATAATTATAAATTGTTGTTGAATATAATATGATCGGTTTCGCAAGACAAGCAATATGGAGGACAACTTACTACAAGTATATTTATTAAATATATATTATTACGGTGACAGCTTGTAATTCAATCGCATTTAAGTCTTATTATAACATTAGACTAAGCTGCTAACCAATATTACTACTGTATTATAATATCTTTTTATGAGCATCGACACACAGCGTTTTTAGCGTCACAGCATAATAGGTAGATGGAACCTAGTGTTAAATCACTTCGTTTGAAATTTTCCGCCATATTCTGGAGGCTTATGAGGCCAGATGAGGCCAGTCGTGGCGCAGCGGCACGACTGGTTGTGGGTTCAATCCCACTCGAGGAGATGAAATATTTACTTAAATTTATATTTCCATTTCTCATTTTGCTCTAGTGTCGAGGCAAAGAGCGACGTTGACTTCTGCCACTTAACACGCAATGCCTCGGCAGAAAGTGGGGAACGGAGTGTCTTAACACTAGGTTCCCTCTGTCTACCCCGCTGTGTGCGGGATACAGCGTGAAGCAAATGAAAAATTCTGGAGGCTATTGCGTGTTGAGTTGCGGAACTCAACGACGCGTTACCTCGACACCAGAGCTGAGAATATAGAAATATTAAATATTTCATTTTCCTCGAACAGGGATCGAAACCACAAGTAAGCTGTCAGATACTTGCTTAGTATAATTTTGTGCAATTATGTTTCTAAAAATGTAAATATATATTTTTTTTCTATAATTTCAGAGCGATAATTTGGATATGATAATGAACATCCAACGTTCATAATATAAATTACGTAAATACAAAAAATAATTCATGAACTGAAAAATGCTTTCACTTTTAACTCGTAATTATATATTTTTATATTAAAAAAAAAAAGAGGCCGGTCGGGGCGCAGCGGCACGAGGTGTGACTGCAAAACCGACTGGTTGTGGGTTCGAATCCCACTCGAGGAGATGAAATATTTACTTAAATTTATATTTCCATTTCTTCGCTCTGGTGTCGAGGTTAAGCGCGGCGTTGAGTTCTGCCACTCAACACGCAATGCCTCCAGAATTCGGCAGAAAGTGGGGAACGGAGTGTCTTAACACTAGGTTCCCTCTGCCTACCCTGCTGTGTGCGGGATACAGCGTGAAGCTAATTTTAATTTTATTTTATTTTTTAAAAAAAATCTAAAATTATTATATTAAAATTATTTGCAGCTAACTAACGCTAACTAACTAATAATACAGGGGTTCCCAACCTTTTCTTGATCAAGGACCACTTTTTTGTCATTCTTGGTAGCAGGGACCACTATGCATGTAGGTATAATAAAAATTAACTCAAACAAAAACTTCGAAAAACCACCATCCCCAGTCATAAAATTAAAATCATTCGCGGACCATATTTAGGCTTCTACGGATCACTGGTGGTCCACGGACCGCAGGTTGGGAATCAGTGCACTAATATATGTTTAAAATAACTATTTTTATTTAAACTACCAACATTAAGCAACGTTATATGATTTTGAGAAATATTTACTTAATACCTATATTTATTTAATACCTATATTAGAGGCCAGACGTGGCGCAGTGGCACGAGGTGTGACTGTAAAACCGACTGGTTGTGGGTTCGATCCCCACTCGACGAGATGAAATATTTACTTAAATTTATATTTCCATTTCTTCGCTCTGGTGTCGAGGTTAAGCGCGGCGTTAAGTTCTGCCACTCAACACGCAATGCCTCCAGAATTCGGCAGAAACTGGGGAACGGAGTGTCTTAACACTAGGTTCCCTCTGCCTACCCTGCTGTGTGCGGGATACAGCGTGAAGCTGATAAGAAAAAAAAATACCTATATTACTAAAGATATCTTTAGTTAGGGATGAGAAGTAAAAACAAGTTTTGATGATAAACCTGTTCGGTCATAAGACACTGCCAGATGTGATCAGGAGTTCTCATGTTCCACTGCAGGAGTATCGAGTGTCAGTCGGTCAGTGATCTCAGTTTTGGCGGGAGAAACTTAACAGACGAGTTTTTTGTGTATTTACTTTCTCGAAACCGACGCGGCGCGTGTTTAACGAATAAAATCAATAAAAAATCTGATTTCGCGTTCGTCTTGATTTATTTGGCGTTTAATTGCGTAGGAGTTGTTCAGGTTTTTATTATTTTATTAATTAATTTATTAACTAATAAGAACACGTGTATTGTTTTAAAGTATAATTAAAAAATGAAAATAAAAAAATATCAATAAAAGAATGATTTTAATGACAATATAAGGTGCTTCGAGTATTAATCTGTATAGCAGGAAACAGAGGTCCGAGACAGCTGTTCGTGTGAAAGCGATAACCTTGAGTACTGGGACCTTCGTGAATGAACGCACTGCTGACTGCTGACCCACAAACGTCACCATCGCTATATATATATATCAGTTATCAGCTTCACGTTGTATCCCGCACATAGCAGGGTAGGCAGAGGGAACCCAGTGTAACACACTCCGTTCCCCACTTTCTGCCGAATTCTGGAGGCATTGCAACAGTGTTGAGTGGCAGAACTCAATGCCGCGCTTAGCCTCGACACCAGAGCGAAAAAATGGAATTATAAATTTAAGTAAATATTTAATCACCTCGAGTGGGGATCGAACCCACAACCAGTCGGTTTTACAGCCACACCATCGTCATTGACTGTAACCGATATTTTCTAGCGGTACTAATAAAATTATAATTTCTTCATACGACATGGACAACAATGGAAAGTACGTGGACTTATATTATTGTTGTATTCTTATTTGGCGCACCTTTCAAAGTAGTATTTGATGGAGACTAAATATATTTTCTCTCATTTTGCTGTATAATATAGACTAAAAAATCTTAAGTCACTATATTCTCCACTTATAACATGATAAGTTTAAATTAAAATAAAATTTAATCAGTTTCACGTTGTATCCCGCACACAGCAGGGTAGGCAGAGGGAACCTAGTGTTAAGATACTCCGTTCCCCACTTTCTGCCGAATTCTAGAGACATTGCGTATTGAGTGGCGGAGCTCAAAGCCGCAATGTTGATACGTTTATTGGAATCAAATTACGACCCACAATAAAAAATTTATTGCATTTACGTTACGCTCAATTATATATAAAATTCTTGATATTTCTAAGATGTGAGCTTACATCATTCATTGCTGTTTCATACATAATTTATAATGCATTAGCATAGCTATTATAGCTATAAATAAAGTTAGATTGTGAGTATCGTCTGTAACGGGAAATATTTTATGTAGATGCTGAGGCCTTAGCGAGGCCTCAAATTTTTATATGTAAAATAGATATTGGCGTAAGGACAGCGTGACTGTAGGCGCGACTGATTGTGGGTTCAATTCCCAGTCGAAGAAATAAAATTTTTACTTTGGTGTCTTGGTAAAAAGCGGCGTTGAGTTCTGCCACTCAACACGCACTAGGTTCCCTCTGCCTACACTTCTGAGTGAGAGATACAGAGTGAAGCTAAAATAAAAAAAAATATTATACTAGCCATTTATTCCCGATTATTATCGTGTTCATCGATAATTAAAATCGAAAAAAAAAACCAAATATCAATGATTTCTTTGCAGCTTCATTCCAAAAGCCACGTGATTACGTCACATTTAATACCAGATAATAAAGTTTGGAACCGCTTGTATAGAATAAAGAAAATATGGAGTGTTGTATTCAGAACGGCGGTTCATTCGAAACCCGCATTCCGATCGGCGTTCCACTTGTCTGACATTTGCATTAGCGTACTTGGACCTACATAGCTGAAGGTATGTAAATTTAATAGTATCTATTATTTAGGCACCAAGGTCGACTTTCGCCTGGCTATTGTTTCAACGTATTAATTTACTAGCTGCAAGTACATCCCTAGATTCCATAAATTGTTTATGGATAAGCTGGCGAAGGCACTAGGAAGTGTTCTGCGTGTTTGGATTAATTGGCAAAAAGTGTGACTGTAAATCGACTGGTTGTGGGTTCGATCCCCACTCGAGGAGATGAAATATTTACTTAAATTTATATTTCCATTTCTTCGCTCTGGTGTCGCGGCAAAGCGCGGCGTTGACTTATGCCACTCAACACGCAATGCCTCCAGAATTCGGCAGAAAGTGAGGAACGGAGTGACTTAACACTAGGTTCCCTCTGCCTACTCTGCTGTTTACGGGATACAGCGTGAAGCTGATTTATTTATAAATAGTACTAATAATACTAGGCACTCATATAATTTAACTTTGAGGTCGTCGTGGCAGTGGGTTCGATTGCCACTCGAATTAATTATTATTTATTAATATTTTCATTTCTTCGCTCTGGTAACAAGGGCAAAAAGTGTGAAAGAAAACACGCAATGCCCGGAACCTGGAATAGAATGTCTTAACACTAGGTTCCCTCTACCTACCCTGCTGTATGCGGGATACATTGTGAAGCTAAAAACATAAAAAAAATAATTCAACAGCAATTTACATTGTAGCAATTCTTGCGATATTATTTGAAATAAGAAACTTAAATAATAACAAATTAGTCAGTATATTTTCTTGCATAAACCAAATACGTTAAAAACGTAAACGTCGCATGCTATATTATCGCATGATCACAAATTTATATAGAATTCACTAGTCGTCGATTTTTTTAAGGACTTAAAAATACAATATGCGTAGAAATTAAATATATATTATGTATATTAAATACAGCGTTGAGGCCAGTCGTGGCGCAGCGAACAAGCGTGTAATTGTAAATGCGACAGGTTATGAGTTCGATTCCCAATCGAGGAAATGAAATACTTAAATTTATATTTACATTTCTTCGCTCTGGTGTCTAGGCAAAGCGCGGCGTAGAGTTCTGCCACTCAACACGCAATGCCTCCAAAATTCGGAGGTAGTAAAGAGCGGAGTGTATTAGCACTAGGTTCCATCTGCCTACACTGTTGTGTGCGGGATACAGCGTGAAACTGATAAAAAAATACAGAGTTGAGGCCAGTCGTGGCGCAGAGGCACAAGCGTGTAAACGCGACAGGTTGTGAGTTCGATTCTCATTCGAAAAAATGAAATATTTTACTTGGTGTCGAGACAAAGAACGGCGTAGAGTTTCGCCATTCAACACGCAATGCCTCTTGAATTAAGCGGTAAATGTAGATCGAAGTGTCTCAACACTATATCCGCCTATCCTGCTACAAGCGGGATACAGCGTGAAACTGAAAAAAAAAAAGTTAACTAACACCTGACAAACATAACGTCAGTGAAAGTTAACAAATCGTCGTTAAAGACATCAAAGCGTATTATTAAATTATTAATAACTATTATCCATAGATGAACGTAACAGATAGCGAGACGAGGTTGCGCAACCATCACGCATGCTCGAGCAAGGTATGTCTACATAATATGCACTTAGCCACCGCGAAGTGGGTTACATTTATATATACATATATGTTATTTGTATGGAATAAATAAAATCAGCTTCACGCTGTATCCCGCACACAGCAGGATAGGCGGGAACCTAGTGTTAAGACACTGAGTTCTCCATTTTCTGCCGAATTTTGGAGGCAATGCGTGTTGAAGGGCGGAACTCTATGCCGCGCTTTGCCTCGACACCAGAGCAAAATGGAAATTTAAATAAATATCGAGTGGGGATATTTCGAGTGGGGATGGAACCCTCAACCAGTCGCGTTTACAGCCCCACTACATTTTTTTTTAATATCTTTAAATCTGTGATTAGGACCTTTCTGCCTTTTCTTTCTCATAACATTCTATTGTATTTTGATTGTCGCCTGGTAGAGATTTCTAGTAGTGATAAGGCTGCCATTGCACATATTATGTTAGCTATTATGTTTGTATTTTTGATGATTTGTTTATTTTTTTTTCTATGGAAAAGGACAACGCAAACGTGCGTTCGTGTCACCTGATGGTGATTACCGTTGTCCACGACCCTGTGCAATTTCAGAGGAGCTACAGGTGCGTTGCCGGCCTTTAAGGTGGAGATAGGCGCGCTTTTTGAAGGTACCCATGTCATATCGACCTGGAAACACTGCCGCGGGTAGGCCATTCCACAGTCGAAGGAGGTTCTTACAAAACCGCACAGTAGTGGATTGTCACGTATCCAGGTGATATGAATGATATTTTAGCTTGTGACGTACTGTGCGGTTAGAAATTTAAGCGGCAGGTAACAGGTCAAACAGTTCTTCAGAACACTCCCCATGATAAATACGGTAGAGGACGCACAGCGAGAAGAAGAAGAAGACGTCTCTAAAGCGTCAAGCCTTTCACAGATTATTGGGTACCCAATGATTCGAATGGCTCTACGTTGTATGCGATCAAATGGTTACTTATTTACTACTTATTTTGGGTGCGATAAAGAATTATTTAAATTTTTATACGTTTCTTAAGAATTTATTGTTATTATTGACGAATATTTAAAAATCTTGGTACTCAGCTTGTCCCTTACGTAATTTAAAAGGCATATTCGTTTAAAAATTCAAATGTTTAACTATTCAATATAATATTATTTAAGTACATAAACTTTCTAATTGTTATGTGTTTTCAAAGACTTTTCTTTTATGCATATGTGACTATGGCTTTCCAACTTTAACACGTTACCTCGAACCTTCGACAAACTGAACTATAAATACTTTCTATTATATTTTGAAAAAAAGTAAACTCTCAAAGTTATCTTTCATCTTTTTATTCATAAAATAATATGCCTAAATAATCGATTTTTTTTTAATATTCAGTAAAAAATATAACAAAACTGCGCTGCAAAAACGACGCTGCGTTAAACGCAAAATTGTAAATAAAATCTTAATTTTATAGAATACAACTTAAACTTAATTGTACAATAGTTTATTTGTAGTTTATCTGTAGTTTATTTATTAATCTAAGAATCGAAATATAAAATCTCGTTATTTATTGATTATTAATTTAAAAAAAATCAAATTAATCAGCTTCACGGTGTATCCCGCACACTTCAGGGTAGGCAGAGGGAACCTGGTGTTAAGACACTCCGTTCCCCCCTTCCAGTCGGTTTTACAGTCACACTTCGTGCCGCTGCGCCACGACTGGCCTGGCCTGATTATTAATAGCATTGAAACATAATTAAAAAAACAGTTGTGTTTTTACTTTCTTTTGCCTAGAATTCTTCGGAACCAGGAAAACTTCATAGGTTCAGATCTGCACCCGAACATCATCATCCACATTTTCGTATGACATTTTCGTGTATTTATATATATAAAAATAAATTAAATTATTTTAGTATTAAATCGGCTACCGCATGCCGCTTTTACTCCCGTGTAATAAAACATACAGCCTAAAAAATATGACACATAACAAAAATAAAAAATATAACAAAGATATGGAAACAAACTGAAATTTTGTTAAAAATTATCGAGGGACATTTAAATTACTGAAAAATTGAAAAACAAAGAATAATGTCTGATATTTTTTAAGGGTTTCCACGCTTAAGAAAGAGAAAAATATTTTTAGAATAAATATTTTTTGATACAAGTACTACTTTCTAGTTAACTTCTTTGTAAATGTGTTCTCGATAAATCTTGTTTAACGACTTAACTTATGTTGAGTTGTAATAAACATTCAAATATTTAAAAGCGCTAGTTGTAACAATATCTTGAGTTATACTAGTATGAAGCCATTTTCCAGTTTTAAAAGGATATGAAAATAAGTAAAAATAATAAAATAAAATTTATATGATATTATATAGTAAAATAGAAAAAGAATATTGGTTTTTAATTTCTTTCTTTTTCCTTTTAGGGCAAAATCGTTGTGTTGACCTCTCAAAGTCAGAAGATACCCGTTTATTACTTAATGCCATTGTAAAACTTTAAATAGAATTAAAAAGACACAATGTCATTCCATCATTTCCATTAAGACATTTCCACCCCACATTTTCCGCCGGACTCTGGAGGCATTGTGTATTAAGTGGCGGAACTCAACGCCGCACGTAAAATAGTTCTGTAATCTGGGGGCACGGCAGTGCCCCCGCCAAGTCGAGCAAAAAAAAGATAGATCGACTTGGACATCGCATGATTTGATTATTAGTATGTATCACACTACACAGCACGACGGGCAAGCAACCGAATTCCTCACCAGAGTCCTTCCGAATATGATGTCTATTATGTCTTTCGATAGGTTGTGTTTTCATGCGATGTCCAAGTCGATCTATTTATTTAAAACGTAAAATATTTTTAATATTGGCATGATAATAACTACTGTAATAACTTAAGACAGCAGGTCCTTTAAGTAGAGACTAAATAGATTAACCGACTTGGTATTACATGGATCTCACAACTTTTTACGGTAGAAAGACTGAGCTGCGAGACTTGGTTTTTTTTACAGGATGTTTTTGATGGCATAGAACGATTTTACTGATTGCACTACCCCTACTACTTGTTAGTAGATACATATCTTAAAAAACTATATATATGTATATATGCGGCCGTCGTGGCCCAGTGGCACAAGGGTGTGATTGTAACGCGACGGTTGTGGGTTCGAGAGCGGCGTTGAGTTCTGCCACTCAACACGTAATACCTTCAAAATTCGGCAGAAAGTGTGGAACGCTGTGTCTTAACACTAAGTTCCCTCTGCCTACCCTGCAGTGTGCGGGATACAGCGTGAAGCTGAAAAAAAAACGATGCATGGATCTTGTCTCTATTAGAAACAATCTTTGATATTTAACTATAAAAAAGTATGAAAAAGTAATCTTATTATGGGCTTAATTTTTTTGTGTTTCATAATAATTAAACCGTTAAACTCATCTCGGTTCGTAAATCAAATGGGTGATCAAAAGTATAACGTTTTCCAAGTTTTTTTTTACTTACGAAATATTTTAAAGTTCTTATGTATTATTCTCTTCTTTTATATTTCAACATTACACTATTTGTATAACTAAGTACTGATTAATACATAATCTATCAAAAAAACATTTTTCATAGATATAAGTAGATAAAGCGTTATTAATTATTAGATATGATTGAGGCCAGTCGTGGCGCAGTGGTACAAAGTGTGACTGTAAAACAGACTGGTTGTGGGTTCGATCCCCACTCGAGGAGATGAAATATTTACTTAAACTTATATTTTCTTCGCTCTGGTGTCGAGGACAAGCGCGGCGTTGAGTTCTGCCACTCAACACGAAATGCCTCCAGAATTCGGCAGAAAGTGGGGAACTGAGTGTCTTAATTTTATTATTTATTAAAAAAATACTTCAAAAGGGTCGTGTCAAACGAGGTTTCTATCAAAGCAACAGTTATACAAATCGAAGTATCAATTACCACGTGTTCCATAAAACGAATGAGCGTGACGTAAAGTTTTCGTATTTCAATTGGATTTAACGGGTTTCTTTGGCAACGAGAGCAGAGTGCTGGATCGATTTTGATGAAAATTAATAATTTATTTTGCCGAATATAGGTTTATTATTATTTTATAACGTTGGTGTTAAATGTTTATACTAAGTTTTTTTAATAACAAATTTATAGACTAATGTGCTTATTATTAAAAAAGAGCAAAGCATATAGAGTTATATATACAATAATTAAAAATAAAATAAATGAAATAAATCAGCTTCACGCTGTATTCCGCACACTGCAGGGTAGGCAGAGGGAACCTAGTGTTAAGACACTCCGTTCCCCACTTTCCGCCAATTTCTGGAGGCATTACGTGTTGAGTGGCGGAACTCAACGCCGCGCTTTCCCTTTGACACCAGAGCGAAGAAATGAAAATATACATGTAAATAAATATTTCATCTCCTCGAGAGGGGATTGAACCCACAACCAGTCGGTTTATAGGCAAACTTTGTGCCCGTGCGCCACGACTGGCCTCAAGCATTTTTATAAAATAAAATAAGTTAAAACGTGCGTGAGTGGTTCTAGTTTCATTTTAATGACCGGCAATATAACACGAGAAATGGAGTTTTAGAAATATAATTTAGCTGATTCGTGTTTAGGTAATATAATATTAGTATTATATATTATTAAACATTATACTTTGATAATATAATAATAGACTAGACTTATCTCTATATAATTTTTAAAAAAAATCAGTTTCAGGCTGTATCCCGCATACAGCAGGGTAGGCAGAGGGAACCTAGTGCTAAGACACTCTGTTCCCCACTTTCTGCCGAATTCTGGAGGCATTGCGTGTGCGGGCTTTTACTTTGGTGCCAGAGCGAGGAAATAAATAATAATTAATATCCCCGATTGACGATCGAACCCACTACCATCGCGTAACAGTCACACCGACTAAGGTATATAAGGGATATAATAATGGGTAGTTCACTCAATATAAAACTCAAGCTCTAAATTTCAGTCGATTTTTTTTACAAACAGCTGTTATTATATTTTAAAGTTAGTATACTTCCAAGTTGTACTGGCTCTATGAATTTGATATTTGGTTTAGTGTCTGGTGTTAATAAATAGCTATTGACGAGTTAGTAAGTGTTCAAAAGTAGCTTGAAATGGTTCGTGAAAATACACATTGGCCGTTTCCAGCTTTTTAACTTATCATTTTTTTTTATTTATAAACGACTCATGAAATGAAATATTTATTTAAGTTTTATATTTTCATTTGTTCGCTCTGGTGTCGAGGCAAAGCGCGGAATTGAGTTCCGCCACTCAACACGCAATGCCTCCAGAATTCTGCGGAAAGTGTCTTAACACTAGGTTCCCTCTGAGTACTCTGCTGTGTGCAAGATACAACGTAAATCTATTTTTTTATTTTACAAACGGCTCATGCTGTAAAATAATAAAAGGATAACGTCCATTGACAAACATACCAAACCTATTAAACTTGAAATACAAATTGCGTCGCAGTTTTGTCAGAATATATACAGGGTGGAAGAGGCAGCGCTCTATTTACAGAAACAGCATATAGGGTAAAATATTTCAAACCTATACCTAAAGAAATTAATCAAGATGCCTCAACAGTTTGGACGTAGGATTTTTTTTTCATTTCACGATTTTTATCCATACCTGTATTTCGTGTGACGCGATTACGTATAGATCCCAATAACATAAACACTTACTACTACAAAAATACTACTAAAGGTTAAACAACTTTGAACTTTATCGCCAATACATACGACTCGATTTCGAAATGAGGCGTGTGCGGCGGTGTTCCTTTGATAGGTTTATGTGTGCGTGCGTCATCCTTACAAATAGCGTTTTGTTTTAAAATGACAATTTTATTATTTATTTTGTTTGAAAAAAAAATGTTTCATTTTTGGGAATTTATTTTTTCTGAATTATATTAGGCTTTTATATAGAGTAGTTAAAACTGTGGTTTCATTTAACGTGGTGCTGACACTTCCACCCTGTATATTTGTGAAACGTATTAAAGTTTTATATCTATTAACAGTAAAAATATGCGTAGTGGAATTCGAGCCAAGCCCTCTTTTATAACATGTTATTATATTAATTTGTTTAATATAGAGGCCAGTCGTGGCGCAGGGGCACAAAGTGTGACTGTAAAACCGACTGGTTGTGGGTTCGATCCCCACTCGAGGAGATGAAATATTTACTTGAATTTATATTTCCAAATCTTCGCTCTGGTGTCGAGGACAAGGGCGGCGTTAGGTTCTGCCACTCAACACTCAATGCC
Organism: Heliconius himera; assembly: GCA_021202915.1. Classification (NCBI taxonomy): domain Eukaryota; kingdom Metazoa; phylum Arthropoda; class Insecta; order Lepidoptera; family Nymphalidae; genus Heliconius; species Heliconius himera. Next base: position 571,339 of record JAJHJA010000170.1, on the reverse strand, counting down.
TCCAGAATTCGGCAGAAAGTGGGGAACGGAGTGTCTTAACATTAGGTTCCCTCTGCCTACCCTGCTGTGTGTGCACCCTGTGTACCCTGCAGTAAAAAAAACATAGAGGCCAGTCGTAGGGCAAAGCAAGCGACTGTATGTGCGACAGGTTGTTGGTTCGAATACAATTAGATGAAATGAAATGTTTAACAATTTCATTTCCTAGCTATTTTATTTCGCAGAGGTACATAAAAAATATTTGATAATATTAAAAGGTCGACCGTATTCTACAGAACTATTGACCGTCGCGTCGTCGTGCGACCGCCTCGCGTGGGACTTCCAGCCAATACTTCTTTAAACTGCGCCGTATACGCTAATAAAAGGGAATAAGGACTAAAATCGCTTGCATATTTGCAGATATTAGTTGGTATTCTCTACAATAGAGGGTCACACGTTGTAATCACGTTTAAGTAAACTAGTGCAGTGTAACTGTGGCCTGGGACTGGCGAAAGACCGCTTTTATTAAATCAACTATTACCTATGAAGGATATTTCGCTATTAATTGTGGGATTGTAAATGATGGTTGTGGGTTCGATCCCCACTCGATGTAATGAATTGATATTTAATTATATATTTTGTTTCTTCGCTCTGTTAATAGGGTAAAGCGCGGCGTTGAGTTCCGCCACTCTACACGGAATGCCTAAAAAAGATTATTTGAAAATGGGCACCGGAGTAGGTTAACTCTAGGTTCCCTCTGCCTACCCAGAAAAATATAGTATGATATGAGACCACTGATTGCTGGTGAACCACCACATATTTATCGATCTGATTAAGTTACCTATTTTATCAATATTTACATTTGGTACATAATGCTTATTTCATATACTGTTGTTTTTTATCAATAAATGAAACTAGCGTTTTGTACCAAATGTAGTTTCATTTAACTGATCGAGTATTGACATTTGCTATTACAATACACGATTATAAAAAAAATCAAAAATTATAAAAAATGAACGACAAAGATCACTTATGTACTTTTTGACGAAAAAAAACATAATAGGTGACTAATAAACCTATGAATAATAATTTGTTTCATAGAGGAAAAAATGTTAGAAGCGATTGCAATATTCTTATAATTTGCACGTTGAGAAACGATATTATCTATGTGTATCACGTGACGTAAATTTACCTTCATTGGTCTAGAACAGGGATTCCCAATCTTTTCTTGATCAGGGACCACTTTTATAGACCTCTTGTTAGCAGGGACCACTAAGTAAATATTAAAAATCAATGAATTTCAAAGTATATTAAATTTAAATGTCAAAATATTTTATGTTTTACTGAGGAAACAACCTAACTGTAGGTAGACTTTACTCAAACACAAAAACTTTAAATCATTCGCGGACCATATTTTAGTTGCTACGGACTATTACTGGTCCACGGACCACTGATTGGGAACCGATGTTCTAGAAATATTATAAAACAAAATTGGGAAAAAATTATTGTATATATAAAGAACTGAAGAAAAAGCATATACTATATGCGGCTATACTACCAAAAACCAATTCATGTTTCATGTTAAAAAAAATGTTAGAAATAAAAAACTATAAACTATTCGTCATACAATAAAACCTTTACGAAAGACATCAACGCGTTCAATGTTGGCAATCAAATTTAGGCACGATTATTGATTTTCACACGACGAAATATAATTTTAAAAATATGAAGTAAGCCTTGAGGCCAGTCGTGGCGCAGTGGCACAAAGTGTGACAATAAACGTATCACGTTAAGGGTTCAAATGCCACTCAAAGAAATGAAATATTTAATATTTTCATTTCTTCGTTCTAGTGACAGACCAAAGGGCTGAGTTGAGTTCCGCCACTTAACACGTAATGCCTCCAGATCTCGGCGGAGCATGAGGAACGGGGTCCCCTCTGCCTACCTTTCTGTCTACAGGATACAGCATAAAACTAATAAAAATTAAACAAAAGTACTAAACTAAAAATTTAAAAAAGTAAAAGATAGATTTCAACATAAATAATGATAGCTAAAAAAAATCGACAACCATTTTCCGAAAGTACCAAATTACGAGGTCAATGGAAACCTGATGCCGGGATTTGGTAACGTTTTCCGTTTCCAGCAAATTGCATGCACACGCTCATTAATCCATGTAAAGTATGCGCGGACCAGGAATGTGTTTCCAAAGCAAATATATTTATAAATGTAGATTTTTTTGCTCACCTTACGCAACTTATACGATGAGCTCATTCATATCAACTGTATAGTATATAACTAAACTGGTTTCCAAACCTTTATTTCGAAGTAATAAAATTTCAAATTTCTTCTGAATGATCTTGTAATTACACTATTTTAATTAACGCCATAGATTTCAAAAACACTTGTTTTTGATCATTAATGCTATGAAATATTTTTGTGTTAAGGTCATAATTATTAAGTAATTACTAATTATTTAAATACATATAATGAGAACTTAGAAATCAATTATAGGAAATAAATGGTAGAATTAAGAAATGAGATATTATATTCTGAATTTTGACTACCTTAGAACTAAGAAGTTAGAACAATGTAGGTAACTTATTCGGTAATAAATATTTTTTTTTTAAGGTATGAGGCCAGTCGTAGCGCAACGGCACGAGGTGTGACTGTAAAATCGACTGTCTGTGGGTTCGATCCCCACTCGAGGAGATGAAATATTTACTTAAATTTATATTTCCATGTCTTCGCTCTGGTGTCGAAGTTAAGCGCGACGTTGAGTTCTGCTACTCAACACGCAATGCCTCCGGAATTTGGCAGAAAGTGGGGAACTGAGTGTCTTGACACTAGGTTCCCTCTGCCTACCCTGCTGTGTGCGGGATACATCGTGAAGCTGATTTAATTATATTTTTAAGGTATATAGGAGAGGTCATAATTTGGAACATTGGAACACGCAGACAAATCTGTGGTAACATCGTTGGCAACATTTCTAACTGGTTTGACCGCGTGTGACGACAAGTTCCTTAATCGACGTAACCGCAATCGAGGCCCGGCTCGATGATCGGCGACTGTAATACTGTAATCTTTCTTGGATTTCTTACATTCCACAGAAGTAAGTGATGCTCACGCTTTACTTACGTTCACAGAAATACAACCAATTAAAAAGTCATGTATAAAATTAAAACTATAAATTAATACATTATAAATATATAATTATATTCTTACCTCGGGTGGAGCAGCGAATTTTAGGTTAGCAAGAGATCCATGCGATCGACTCCTATGCTCCTGTCTTATGCTATACGAAAATGCCCGTTCATTTAAATGTCCCTTTTTCCTGTATATTCCGCCCGAGTCCTCGACAGCTTCCAGGCCTGTCATACTTTGAGCGGCTTTCATTGCTGATGGAGGTGGCTTAGAACGTCTCGGGTCAACTGTAGCGTATTGTATTCGACCTCGTCCAGGAGGGGGCCCAGGTGGAAAAGGGCCAGGTGCCAAAGCTGCGGGCACGCGACCTCTGTGGCCCATCGTTGCTGGTCTAGCGTGTGGAAGAGTAGCAGCCGGATGCGCGACCAGAACCATCGGATGACCCGCCGCCGCCCAGGCGGGTGGTGCGCGTCCTAACGATCTTCCATTCATCATAGCGGGACCAGGCATCGTCGCGTATAATTCGTCTGCTGACGCTGATGATTTCTTTTTTGATTTCTTGGTTGTTAATTTCTTTTTTGGTTCCTCAGGCGGTGGAGGTGGAGGTGGTACGGACGCGGGTCGTGTAATTTGCCGAGGTCGAGGTGCTCGAGCTGGATGAGGAATATCATCGCTCGCATCATCCCGCTCTATTTCTCCAACCCATACTTTATGATTTTCGTCTCCATCGAATACTTCAACCTCCTCGTCGCCCTCCGGCGGCAGCTGTGACGGTGACCTTTCTGCTTCTAGTCGTTTCGCATATGAACTATCGGCGTACGCGTGAAAACAACACCGCACAAGGGCATTTGCGGCCGCTTCACGACGACAGATAAAGGCGTGACATTCCAACACCTTTATACCTTGTGTACGACGCAACACAGCTGCAAATAAAGGAGGCCGTCTCGGCGCCGGCGCTCTTGCAAATGGAGAGTCCAAAGGTAAGAATCTGGGCGCACCCTCGACACTCACACGCCTTACCGCGGCACAGTAGTGCAAGCTAGAAATGGGAAAAAATCTCGATACCCTCGACCCACTCTCGTCCACGTTCTCCAGCAAGATTCCATTCGACCACACCGACAGCCACGAGTCTATACCGCCGGTAGTCGCCCCCTTTTCCGGATACAGCTCGCGCAAAGGCTCCTGAATACCCTGTAGGCCGTCCTTGCTCTGCTGAGGCACCGCCGAGCCGAGGTACAACACGCGACACCGACAGATCGGCGTCGATTCCATTTTCAACACTACACTATCACATGACACTTAATCACTAGAAGTCACTGCAGTTGATAACTTATTGTGAGTCGCTCGATGCACAACGGAGTACGTGCGGCGGCCGCGAGACGGGCGCGGGTCTGAGTGAGCGGAATTCAAGATGGCCGGTGAGTGGGAGCGCGGAGGGGGCGCGGGGAGGGCGTGGGGGCGAGGGGGGAGGGGGGTCACAGGCTATACCTGCGCTTGCGCTTACGCACCTGCGAAGACGCCTCTAAGGGTATAGGTAGGTAAAGTAGTGCCGATGAACCGGCATTGTGTCAAACGAGTCGTCGCGAATTCGGCCGCATTTCTCTCACCCGACGCGTCACCGCACCACGCGTCGACGTGACGGAATGTCACACTTTTGTCTTGGTGTAGTGAAATCTGAAGGTCAATTCAGTGATGGGAGATGATTGTCGTTGTGGTTTTATTGCATATGAATCGTTTCCGGCTATATACATACATATATATGAGGCCAGCCGTAGCTCAGCGGCACGAGGTGTGACTGTAAAACCGACTGGTTGTAGGTTCGATCCCCACTCGAGGAGATGAAATATTTACTTAAATATACATTTCCATTTCTTCGCTCTGGTGTCGAGGTTAAGCGCGGCGTTGAGTTCTGCCACTTAACACGCAATGCCTCCAGAATTGAGCAGAAAGCGAAAGCAGAAAGTGGGGAACGGAATGTCTTAACACTAGGTTCCTTCTGCCTACCCTGCTGTATGCGGGATACAGCGTGAAGCTGATTTAGTTTAATATACGCTAAATGTTCTCCAGCAAAAACTTCCTTCATCTATCAAAATAAAATGATTACAGTGTTTTTTCTTTTATACACGACACCTCTATTTTGTTTAAAGATCATATGTAGCAATTGATCCATAGCCAATTTTTTGTCTTTATAAAAATTAATGCAATAATGGTAAATCCCATCTCTAAAAAGACAATAAAAAGTTACATAAGCAAAATTATCATTGACTAACGAAGATTTAGAAGATCAATTTTTAACCATCACGCTATATTCTGCACATAGCAGAATAGGCAAAGGGAATCTGGGAACCTAGTGTAAACATTTCCGTTCCCACTTTCCACCTAATTCTGAAGGCATTGCGTTTCGAGTGGCGGATCTCAACGGCTTTACCTTGTTATATGTACAAGGAAATGAAAATATTCTCTTCATTAATTTTTAATAATTTAAAATAGTTTGGTTATATCATAATTGCTAACTAAAACTTTCTACTGCAGTAAAACGAAATAAAAAATAACTAAATGAAAATAATATAAAATGATTACGAACAAAACAAATTTAATTTTTCAAAAGTTTATTTCTTTCATTTACGTTATTTACATATGGTATTTAAATCTTAGTACATACAAAAGTATATAATATTTAAAATATTTTACGAATTAACTTTAATTGACTAATATCTCGGTGTCTTGAAGCCAGTCTCGTCTCCAGCATATTGTGGTGCTTTTCTTTTTTGTATTATATTTTGTATCTGAAACAATTTAAAGATAAATAAATAAATGCATATTATTTTTAAAGAATATGTCACAATTTTTTTTATATATATTTTTTGTATATAAACAAGTACAAGGATTTTCAAAGACTTTTTCCAAGATTAATTTAACCAAATTGGAAAAACGTTGTAATGCAGACAAATATTATTAAAAAAAATAAAGATTTATGCTTGCAAGAATTGAACCTACAACCATCTTGCTCACAATCGTGTCCCAAGATTCCAATTACGGCACGACGACACGTAAAATACTTATAAGGGGCCGTTCAAGTATTACGTAAGCAGTTTTTTTGACCAAACTACTACTATAAATATTTCATTTCCTCGAGTAGGGATCGAACCCATAACCAGTCGATTTTGCAATCACACTTCGTGTCTCTGCGCCACGACTGGCCTCTGTTATATCTGATGGTAGTATAGTACCCACACTAGTTATTCCTATAACGTATGTTCCAATATATGATCTTACAGTTTTGTTAGTTAATGTATTTATTAACCTTCCATTACAGAGACAAATAATACAATAAAAAAGGAAGGTAAAATATTTATATCATTAAAAAAAAAAAAAAATTAGCTTCACGCTGTATCCCGCACACAGCAGGGTAGGCAGAGGGGACCTAGTGCTAAGACACTCCGTTCCCCACTTTCTGCCGAATTCTGGAGGCATTGCGTGTTGAGTGGCAGAACTCAACGCCGCGCTTAACCTCGACACCAGAGCGAAGAAACGGAAATATAAATTTAAGTAAATATTTCATCTCCTCGAGTGGGGATCGAACCCACAACGGGTCGGTTTTGCAGTCACACCTCGTGCCGCTGCGCCACGACTGGCCTCACTTTATATCATTGAGATCAAATATTTCAGCCAGTCTTTAAGTTTCTTCTTGATGCCATCTACATTATGTTTAATCTCAACTCGAGTTCTAATCTTAGAGCAAGGTATATTTGCTTTTCGATCAAGTATAACAAACAATATGTGATTTTTTTCTTTTCTTTAGATATGACGAAATCGATAGAAGCGTTAAAAATTATGTTCACTAAAAGATATTGAGACACAACGTCTGACTATGACGTTGTGCGACAGATATGTCTTGAAAATTATGCGGAAAGCGGGAGAACTGAGTGTCTTAATATTATGTTTCCACCTACTGTGTTGGAAAAATATTAGAAAAGTGAAACCCTAATATCTAAAAATAAACATAGTGCTCGATGTCTCTGGCGGGCGAGCGCTAAGAAACGCTGACAATGAGAGAGAACCGGTGAACAACGCCGGCAGGAAAGGGATTTCTTCTTTTATTATTCTAGCATGGAATAATGAAGTCATAGGTTAAGTTAGATTTAAATTTGCTATTATTTCTTCAAACATTCAGGACAATAGTATTTAATTAGTTTATTATTAATTCATTTTAACATTTGTAAAGTGTTATTCCACAAGAAAAATACTTATCATAATAGAAAATATATAAAAACTTGAACGTAGCAGGACTTGAACAGGGGGCGCATCCGACCAGGCGCTCTGAACACTAAGCCATACGTTCTTATTAAGCTACGTCGAAATTTATATACGATTGTTACAACTTATTTATGTTGTACGTAGCTTTAATTTCATATTTTTAAATTTAATTAAAATAAGTTTATTTATAAAATCTTTTTTCTTTTAACACTCCTCCTGCAGCCCTCGTAACTCCTTAGTAAGCATAAAAATCTAATATATTCGAGTACCTGTTGCCATTCTCTATCTAATTCCGCCTTTTCACTCTTATCTTTGGTCTTTCTTGTCTTGCGACCGTCCTGGGTTTTGACTCCATATTGGAATGCGGCCTTTGGCAATGCCTCCTTGCTGCTCATATACGCGGAGTACTCCTCCTGAGTGTCGAAGTCCCAACGACCTTTTGGAAACAGAAATATAAAAATATATATACATAAGAAAACACAAGGAAAAATTATGTACATATTTCTAAGTGTTATTATTAAGCCGCATTAAGATAAGGAATACAATAAGAAAGGAATAAAATAATAATAATAAGAATAGTCTATTCTTAGAAAATGTATGAAATTTAAACTGCGCCTGGTCGTTTTCCAGGAGGCGCGGGTTCAAGTCCCGCTACGTTCAAATTTTTATACGTTTTCTAATTAAATATTTAACGTAATTATCGATGAAGATAATGTTACTTTATCACCATTAAAATTATGATGATTTTGGGACCCTAGACTGATTCTCCACTATTTTATAATATATGACATAATTGCGGTAAACACTTAATACATCAGTTACATTCATTAAATAAAAACATGAACCAATGTTTGTTTTTATGTTTTTAACAATTTTAAAGTATTATTCCACACTTAAGAAAGAAAAATGCTTTTTTTGGAAAACGTATAAAAAGTATTTTACCTATTTCTAAATGGTTCTTTGTATATTAAGGTAATCTTTTTCATGTGGGTAACTGTGACAAGACTATAAAATTCAGATTGTCTTTTATATTTATATATTTTAAAAGCTTTATATGAACGACGATGACGACGACGAACAAAGAAATGAAAATATAAATGTAAATAAATATTTCATCTTCTCAACTGAGGATCGAACCCACAACCAGTCAATTTACAGGCACACTTCGTGCCCCTGCGCCACGACTGGCCTCCTGGCTTCTTGTTCATTGATGATATAAAATAGCTTACAGCTAACACGTTTATAAAGTGACGCCGAACTATACAAACCGATGGGGCCCTTCTTGTTGCCGGCGTCCATCTTGCTGTAGTCCACCTCGTCGTCGGAGTCGTCGATGGCGTCGTCCATCTCGCGCAGGCCCGGGTAGCACTCCGCGTAGCCCTCGGGCTCCGCCGCCAGCCGCGACAGCAGCGCCGCCGAGCGCTTGTCGCGCTCCTCCGGGTTGCCCGCCGCCCGCCGGGGCAGGGGGCCGGGGCCTGTGTGGTAAACAAACTCATTTTAAATCGATCGAGAAGTAACGGAAATTCTTTTAGCTTTCCGCTATATAATGTACATAGCAGGGTAGGCAGAGGGACCTGGGAACCCAATGTTAAAACATAAGACTTAATACTAAGTTCCTTTTCTTTCACTTTCCGGTGAAATCTCGAGGAATTGCTTCTTGAGTGTGATTTGCTTGGTTACCAGAGCGAAGAAATGAAAATATTAAACATTACATACCCTCGAGTGGGTTTTGAATTCACTATCTGCGCGCGTAAAAAATATATACAGGATGGAAGCGTCTGCGCTCCTTTTACGGGAGCAGCATAAAGGGTAAAATATTTCAAACCCATACTTAAAGAAGTCAGACATGCGTTATAGCTTTATAATAACTTAATTTAATTGTTGGCTAAAATAAAAAACCTAACATTTATTATTATATTAATTTACATTTATATTTTCGACCAGTAGTGGCGCAGCGGCACAAGGTGTGACTGTAAAACCGACTGGTTATGGGTTCGATCCCCACTCGAGATTAAATATTTATTTAAATTTATATTTCCATTTCTTCATTCTGGTGTCGAAAAAAGCACGACGTTGAGTTCTGCCACTCAGCACGCAATGCCTCCAGGACTCGACGGAAAGTGGGGACGGAGTGTCTTAACACTGGATTCCCTCTGCTTACCCTGCTGAGTGCAGTTATATAGCGTGAAACTGATTTATTTATTTATTATAAAATAATTATATTTTATAACTGTACCTTCTTCTTTTTCAATTTCCATGGGTTTATCGAAATAACCAGATCGAGGGCGTTCTTCTCTACGATCGTTGCGTTTGTCGCCCGCAACATAGTCTCCTATGTCTCCGTATATAGAATCTTCGTTGCGTCCTTTATCCGTCGTTTTATCCTTTAAAAAAATATTTCAAATTAAAGAAAATGTTTTATTATTATAACATAAGTAACCAAATTTGGATTAAAGAAAAATCTTAATATATGATATATATTTCTAGGAGCTATACTGCTTAAAACATGTCTTAAGATTTTTACCCCTCTTATCACTCAGATAATGAGCCATTATATACATTTTTCCAGTATCGAGTGGTTCAAGAATCTTCCCAGGGAGGAATTCGAACTCACAACCATCGCATTTATACTCTAACGCTGTCACTACGCTCTTACCCTGCTACACGTATTTCTACAAATATATGAAAAAAATAAATAAATCAGCTTCACGCTGTATCCCGCACACAGCAGAGTAGGCAGAGGGACCTAGTGTCGTAAGACATTCCGTTCCCCACTTTCTGCCGAATTCTGGAGGCATTGCGTGTTGAGCTTGCGCTTTTCCCTCGACACCAAAGCGAAGAAATGGAAATATAAATTTATGTAAATATTTCATCTCCTCGAGTGGGGATCGGACCCACAACCAGTCGGTTTTACAGTACACTTTGTGCCACTACGCCACGACTGGTCTCGCGAATATATATATAAATAAATAAATTTAAAAAAAATACATAACAAAAATAAACACCTTCGTCTTCTTCAACTTCCTGTGCCGGCCGTGTCTCAGATAGGAGAATATCTGCGCGAGCTTGTCCAGCAGCACGTCGTTCCCGGCGGAGGCGGAGCTCCTCTCGTCGGGCTCCGGCACGTCCGCCTTGCTGCGCGTCAGCGTGGTGGGGATGTCGCTGTCGATGGTGCCCTCCTCGTCCAGCTCCACCACGTAGGCCATGCGGCCGGCCGCGAACAGCTCGTTGCGCAACACTTTCTTTGATCTGTGAGGTAAATATCAAATGTATTTATTAGAAGATTTAGATTTTTTTTTTAACATTTTAAATTAAACTTTTCAATCGGATCGATTTAATGGCCTCTAGCACGTCAAAATAAAATAGTGAAAGCTGTATTTAATTCCATTAATGCGCTACTGAGATAAGTGAACAAATGGCTAACCAAGCATTTTTAAAAACAAAAGTTTCGGGTTAGAACCTGTTACATTAATAAATGTCCACAATAATATGTTTTCTCATATATCTTCCATGTACGGATAGCGATGAGTTACCTACTGTTAAGACACTCAGTTCCCCGTTTAATTAGGAGACGTATAAAAATTTGAACTCACGCGGCGCCACTCTTAGAAACCGTCCAAGCGCTCTGACCGCTAAGCCATACGTTCTTATCAAGCTACGTCGAAATTCCTATACAAACATTTTTTGAGCGAAAAAATTAAAATATAAATTTAAATAAATATTTCATTTCCTCGGGTTTAGTCTCACGACCAGCGTAAGATATTTTAATAGGCTCGATATAAAACAAAAAATAAAAAACCAAAACAAATACATTTTTAACATTTTTTTTAATGTTGAAAATGTATTTGTGAGAGAAAAGTACTTATTTAGTTCAAAATTATTTTTTGGTAATAAAGAAAGTTCAATTTATTACTTATTGGAAGACTTCTTTTGTCGTTACTAGAGAGAAAAAAGAGTTGTTATAAAGAGTATGTCAATGTTCCATGCTTGAGTGTACCATTGTATTGAAAACAAGCTAAATCAACTAAAGTAGAATGATTTTGATGCTTGTATTTTACACTGTATTTTATAAATCTATATCAGGCCATACTATTTTTTTTTTCAGCTTCACGCTGTATCCCGCACACTGCAGGGTAGGCACAGGGAACCTAGTGTTAACACACTCCATTCCTCAGTTTCTGCGGGATTCTAGAGGCATTGCGTGTTGAGTGGCAGAACTCAACACCGCGCTTTCCTTCGAAACCAGAGCGAAGAAATGAAAATATAAATTTTAGAAAATATTTCATCTTCTCGAGTGGGGATCGAACCCACAACCAGTCGGTTTTAAAGTCACACTTTGTGACACTGCGCCACGACTGGCCGCGTACTATAAATTAAAAAGATAATATTCTTTTTATTTACCTCTGTTCCATAACTAAATTGTAAACGTTTTTCGCCATCGGAAACTGAAACTGCATTTCTTCTTCCTATATGAAAATAAAATATAAATATGTAGAATATTTTAATTTATTTAATATTGCAGAAAAAAATATCTAAAACATAAATATAAGAATAAATTTCTGGTCGTCGTCTGACTGTAAAAGCGACGGTAGTGGGTTCGACTGTCACTGTGGGGAACAAAACAAAGCACATTGAAAAATGACTTTTGTTACTCAGCACTCAATACGTCGTTATCACTAGATTCGCTCTGCCTTCCCTAGTAAGGAGATACGGGATATAGCGTAAAGCTAGAATTTATTTATTTTTTTATGGAAAAAGACAAGGCAAATAAGCATAAGAGTCACCTGATAACACCAGAGGAGCTACAGATGCGTGCCCGCCATATATATTATTTATAGTATTTATTTATAATATTTTACATTTACATACCACTGGAACAATTTCCTTTTTTTCTTTAACTACTTCTTCGGGTTCAGACACAAGCCGCTCCATTTCCGCTTCCTGCTCTTGCTCACGAGTTTGTATTTCTGAACGAACCTAACATAAAATATTATTTTACATATAATCTCATCTCTTTTATAGTGGTGCAATACTGTGTTTAACTGTAAATGTGATGGTTGTGGGTTCTGTTCTCATTTGAGGATAAAAATATTTCATATAAAAACTGGGGATTAATACCTGCTCTGGAATTATGCCACTCAACATGCAATGTCTTAATTACAAGCAGAAAATTGAAATGCAGTGGTAATAGCGCTACTCCCAGAACAAATACTCCACATTTTCCTTTATTTATATAGTTGTTTTTCTGATAAATGTTCCGGTCAAAATTATCTGAAATTTTCTTTTCAGGTGGCAAAAAAGGGGAGTTGAATGTTTTTAGGGCTATAATCTATAGTTAAGTCTCTAAAAACCAGTTGAAAAACTGACTGGTTGTGGGTTCAATCCCCACTCGAGGAGATGAAATATTAACTTAAATTTACATTTTCATTTCTTCGCTCTGGTGTCGAGGCAAAGGGCGGAGTTGAGATCTACCACTCAACACGCAATGCCTCCAGAATTCGGCAGAAAGTGGGGAACGGAGTGTCTTAACACTAGGTCCCCTCTGCCTACCCTGCTCTGTGTAGGATGCAGCGTGAAGCTGATTTAATTTAATTAGAAATTTTCATATTTATCCCTGTATTTGTACCTAGGTTCTAACTACTTGCCAAATTTCATAATTCTAGATCAACCATAATAACCTCATTGGGTTCATTATGTGGTGAATTTCAGGTAATATGCAGCAACAGTATTAACATTTTTATCTTTTGGTTGTATTGACTTCCATATAAGACTTTTTCAATACAATATTTGATAATTGTTTTAGCTTAATAACTCTAAGACAGATGGATGAAACAAACAGATGGACAGACAGAAGGACAACAAAGTGATCCAATAACAGTTCCGTTTTTCTCTTTTTAAGTGTGAAACCCTAAAAATGTGTCATTTAATTCTACTTATTTAAAAACAAAATATGTTATACCTTTTGTAATAATGCATAATCAAGACCCTTCACCAAGTGAGTATGCTCCATGTCACCACCAAGATATTTTGATTCCTAGAAAAATAAAAATAGATAAGCTTGTTGTATTTTATGTTATTATTTTTTATCTACTTTAAGTTTCAGATTTATGTTATGTCATATTTAATTTTAATTTATTTTACTAAATATAATAAGGCCAGTCATAGCGCAGGCACGTAACACTTTATAACTATTAGATTGGCTGGTTGTGGGTTCAATCCACTCTGGAGGAAAAATTATTTGCCGTGTACGCCGCACACAACAGTCAACCACAGAGGGAACCCTACTGTTAAGACACTCCATTCCCATTTTCCACAGAATTCTAAAGGGTTTTGCGTGTTGAGTGGTGGAACTCAACTCTGAGCTTTGTTTCGACACCAGAGCAAAGGAATGGAAATATAAATTTAAATAAAAATTTCTTTGTCTCAAGTGGGGATAGAACCCACAACCACTCGTAGTCACATTTTTTGCCCCTGCGCCACAACCGGCCTCATATTAATATTTAAAAACTAGCTCAATGCATCATATTTATTTATATTTAAAGTTATTAGTTATTAAATATTTTTTTCTAAAAATTTACCTGAATCATCTGCCGTCTTCTTTCTTTTGCATCCATCCCAGATTTGGCATCTGGAGCCACAGCCCTAGAAAATAAAATAAATAAATTATGTTAATCTTATGTTAGTACAATTATGAAATGATTAGTGTTTCTTTAAATAAAATGAAGTAATTTATTATTGGTTTTTTGTATTTACACCACAAATGTAAAAAATAGTAAATATACAACAATATCTAAAATGCAGTGTTTCATAAAATAACAAATATAATAATTATAGCACCACTCCATTTACCTATAAGCACTGTTTGCAGTGCTAGTAGGATCCGACGCCAATTCATTGACTCCATCACGTCTCTCCCGTGCTCTATCCCTATATTTCTCTGCTAATTCGGCAAGTTTATTGTCTTCTTGCTTTTTCAAAGCAGCGTAATATGATTTCTTTTTGCGACGGAGCTCACCCTTATTTTCTGGTGGCGGTGGCATAGATCTATAAAATAAAATTTGATAAGGATATTTAATGTGGGCATCCAAAATATCAATAGCGGCAGGTCTAAAATAATTTAACCTACCCAGCATTAGCCATAGCCTCTCTAACGGAGCCGGCTGCATGAGTTCCTCCAGATGGAGTAGCTCTTGGTGTCATAAGTAATTTTCTAAAATCGTCATTAGTAAGCCTTTGGGACACAGGAGTGTCTTCAACACTTCTATGATCATCCATATTGCAATGTTTAATATCACGACTAAAATAAATCAGAATATTTTGTATTATCTTGTTAATATAGATCAATCAATGTTTTTCCATATTATTTATGATAAAACATCGCTAACAATATAGAATACACAATTTAAAATAAAAGGCAGGTCCGCGGCCTGTAGCGTAACAGCACAAAACAAATGTCAAACAATTGATTTGACACACAATACAGATATAAAATATATAGAGTAAAAAAATATTATAACAACTCTGTAATGATACGCTCGAAACGGAGAATTAAAAAATATATAAATTTTACGGCTTTATTAATACATTATTAAATTAGAATAAAAAACTCTATTTATTTAGGAAATCTTTAATAATTAGACAGTGTCGAAAGCAATAGCTTTATAGAAGTATAATGTTCTTTGGTCAACTCAATAACATGATCGTGCATACTAATGGCCTTATTTGCATTTTTCGCTGGATATATTCGAAAAAATATTATTTAATAATCATTGTTATAATATATAATATTATATTTGCATCTTTGAATAAGCAAATTTTCTGACTGTTGAATCATCATTTAGTATATATTATGTTAATTATGGGAACTACTTATATTATAACTTCTTGCAAAATAATTTGTCCTTTTGTAATGCCATATAAATTTATCACTTTTTTGTGAACTTACAGAAGATAAACAAAGATGACCTAGTGTCAAAACTCAAGACACACCGATCCCCAGTTTCCGCCGAATCTTTAAGATATTACGTGTGTGAAACTCAACGTCTTGCTTTGTCTTTAATTGTGTGAGGAAATAAAAATATTTAATAATTATAAATACTACAACTGTCGCGTTTACATTCACATATTGTGTCATCACGGCCTTAAAATATAATAAATAATACTTACTATAAATAACATTCATAATAATATAAAAAATGGTGTATTATAACTTGAGTAATGGTGTATTATAGTTGAGTAGTAGTTGAGGCCGGTCGTGGCTCAGCGGCACGAGGTGTGACTGCAAAACCGACTGGTTGTGGGTTCGATCCCCACTCGAGGAGATGAAATATTTACTTAAATTTATATTTCCATTTCTTCGCTCTGGTGTCGAGGTTAAGCGCGGCGTTGAGTTCTGCCACTCAACACGCAATGCCTCCAGAATTCGGCAGAAAGTGGGGAACGGAGTGTCTTAACACTAGGTTCCCTCTGCCTACCCCGCTGTGTGCGGGATACAGCGTGAAGCTAATTTAATTTATTTTTTTTATAACTTGAGTACGGTTGCATGAGGTGAGGAAGACACAATAGTACTTCAATTATCTGTTTCCAATTAATTTATTATTCAACCGTACGATACAAGTCTCAATAGTGTTACTATTGCGTAAAAACCACAATCCGTCCAAATACTTTCCTGTAATCTTTTCAGCATTCCTATCGAGTGCTTGAACGTATCGTACCTACGTACTAACAACTTAGTAAATAATTATGTAACAAAGAATAAACTTTACAATATGGTTTAAGACTCGATCATAGTACGACTAGTGAAAATCACCAAATCACACTGATTTTTATACTTAACTTAACTTAGCTTCACGCTTTATCCCTTGCGGGGTAGTCAGAGAGATATTTATACTTGACTTTAGATTTTTGATTTTATTTTTTATTTTTGATTTTAGATGATTTTTATACTTGACTTCAGTAACACATTCAATATAATAATAATAATAATAATAATAAACTCTTTATTGTACACCCAAAAAAGAAATAAGAGAATACAAGTATAAAAGCACGTACAATAGGCGGCCTTATCGCTGAAATAGCGATTTCTTCCAGGCAACCTTAAGGCGTTGGAAATCGCAAAATAAATAAATAAATAAATAAATAGTGGGTAGGGTATGAACAATACTAAATATATAAATAATACATAAACAAACACAGATAAATTCATATATATATATATATATATATATATATATATACATACAAATATATAAATAAATACATACATGTTTACATACATACATACATATATACACTATAAATTAGGTAAATATATCCATACATACTAAAAGTACAGGAATATAGAAAAATATACACTACTTAAAAATTATATTACATAGGCAGGACTAAAAAGATTTAAAGTGAAAGAAAGTGTGTTTTTAAGCGTTTTTTAAAAGTAAGGAACGTTTTTGAATTCCTGACATTCAGGGGTAGGGCGTTCCATAACCGACACGCAGTAACTGTAACTGAGTCACTATAAAATGACGAGGAATGTTGTGGAATTTTTAGTATCAGACTGTTATCGGATCGCAGACGTCGAGGATGTGAGCCGCCCAAAAATTCAAAACGTTCCTTTAGGTACGGGGGAGAGGTTGGATTGAACAGAATACAGTAAAGAAGATGAAGTATGTGAGTATTCCTACGAAGCCGGATAGGGAGCCACTTGAGCTTTTTTCGGAAGTTGGAAATGTGATCATATTTACGTAGACCAAATATGAATCGTATACATACATTTTGAAGACGCTCAAGCTTATTTAATTGCTCCTCTCTTAGATCAAGATAGCAAAGATCAGCATAATCAAGAATCGGTAAAAGGAGAGTACTTGCTAACGCAATCTTAGTAGGTATAGGGAGAAAATTGCGTAACCGTTTAAGCGATCCCAGAGAAGCAAACATCTTCCTGCTCACATCACATAGCTGTGAGTCCCAAGACATGTTTTGATCCACGATGATGCCCAGATCTTTTACCGTTTTGCTGTAAGGTATAATAACACCGTCAAGAAATACAGGTGGTAAAGAGAAGAAGTCTATTTTGGATATAAGTTTTGCACTGCCAACTATAATAAGCTGCGTTTTAATAGGATTTAGTCGCAAACCAAATGACTTACTCCATGTGTGTATGTTCTCCAAGCTTTCATTTATTGCTCTTATAGCAAAAGGTAACTCAGATAGTTTGGCTTGATGGTAGATTTGAAGATCATCTGCATACAAATGGTAGAGAGAAGAAACTTGTTGACAGATAGTATTAATAAATACAGAAAATAGCAAAGGAGATAACACGCCACCCTGCGGAACGCCAGCAACTACAGGACACCAGTCAGAATATGAATCATTAATTTGTATGCGTTGCCGACGCCCAAACAGGTAACTACGAAACCAGTCAATTGCATTAGGAGATATGTTACGTGACCTAAGAGTAGCAAGCATGATATCGAAATCCACAGAACCAAAGGCATTACTGAAGTCAAGCAACACGAGAAGTGTAACCTGCTGTGTGTCCATGCCTTTTCGTATATCATCGGTAATTTTTGCTAATGCAGTTGTCGTACTATGACCGGAACGGAAACCAGATTGCAAAGGATTCAAAAGATTATGGCAATATAGGAACTGTGTAAGTTGAGATTGAACGAGACGCTCAAAGGCCTTGGACAGAAAAGGAAGAATTGAGATTGGACGGAAATCAGAGTTATCAATAGGATTTTTTGTTTTGGGTATTGGAACGATTTGAGCGTCTTTCCAGGCTGTAGGAAATTCATTGGACGTAATGGAATAATTAAATATGGAAGTGATTTTAGGACAAATGATGTCGAGGATAGGAATGATCATTTTACGACTAATGCAGTCAGCACCCACTGAATCAGAATTAATAGCTAGAATAGTCTTCTTAACATCACTTTCTGCAAATTGACTAAAGAAAAAACTAGGATGCCTAGGAGAGGATAAAGCATTGAGATTGTTGATTGTATTTAATTTCGATGTGTCATCAATGACACTAGAAGATGAGAAGTGTTTATTAAGTTCATTGAAATTGATGTTATGAGTATTAATGTGTTGTTGTGCTTTACCTACTCCTATAGATTTAAGAAAGTTCCATACTTTGTAAGAATCTTTTTCTTCAATCACGGATTTGTGTATATGGCGTCGTTGATTATCTCTACACATCGTATTGCAGCGATTACGAGCTTTCTTGTAATTATTTTCGTTTTTAGCACTAGGATTAGTTCTATATTTCAATTTTGCTGTGATTTTTTTATGTTGCAGTCTTTTAATGTCGTCCGTTAACCAAGGAGCAGGAAGATGCTTTATTCGCACAGGACGGATAGGAGCATGATGATCATACAATTTGATGACGAGGGAGTTGAACACAGCCAACTGATCATCAACTGTAGCATGATTTAGAGCGTTGGACCAGTCAATAGCAAGTGCATCCTCACGCAAGCAATTTATATCTATACCCCCAAAATTACGCCGCAGAAGGATTCTTGATTTAGCTTTTGGGGGCTTAATTTTATACGCTAAGTAAATGAGATCGTGATAAGAAAAAGCCAAAGCTGGATATTGGCCATGTTTTTCAACGTGGTCAACAGAGGAAACCATAACTAAATCGAGCCATGAAGGAACGCAATTAGGGAAATTGTGAGTAGCAGATAGGGGCAGGATATGTAAATTGGCGCCTTTAACTAAGGATTTTAAACGAGAAGAACGTAGATTGTTTTTTAAAATACATGTATTAAAGTCGCCCATAATAATAGTATGGTCGTATAACGGCTTGTACTCTTCCAATAGGGTTTCAAATGATAAAAAATAATCAATCGTAAGGCAAGGGTTATAGTAGACCCCAAGGAGTAATTTAGTATGTGTAAAAAACACCTCAATGAAGAGATGTTCTGGGCCAGTGTCAGGCTGATGTTCGGACGAGTCTACTAAGTTAAAGGGTATAAGCGAGCGTAAATAGATGGCAACGCCACCCCCAACTCGGCCTTTACGATCGTTACGGATCAAATGAAACCCAGGAAGAGAATAAGAAGCCGAAGATAAACACGATTTTAACCATGTCTCTGATATTAAAATTGCATGTATATTTTTGTTATTAAACGTAGCTAAGAGATCAGGGAAGTGTGCAGGAATACTCTGTGCGTTCAAATGAATGATATTGAAAGTTTTCGACTCATTCGAGAAGTTTGAATCTAAAGTTTCACTAAGTGAAGGGATACTAAGGAAGCTGTCATTACTGCTCAATCCTTCAGAAGTAGTAGAGAAAGAGTTAAAAGACTCATCAACCATTACGTTGCTATGAATCTTAGTGTATGTAATAATTTAAAATAATTATAATATTGAATAATATCGATAAATAAATTACAATATAATCGAAGCAAAAAAAAAAAAAAAGTATATAAAAAAATATATATATATATAATACATAAAATATATATATATATATAAATATATAAAAACAATTAATAAATATAAAGCAAAAAAAACATAGATAATATACCTTTTTCGGTACTAAATCACCAACCACCCGCCAGTTACAAGGAGAAATAATTAATTAATGTAAATAAATACACGGTTGTATACACTATCAATCTTAAAAGTAAAAGACTATGAAATATAAATAAAAAAAAAAAACAAGAAAAATAAAAAAATAATAATAATAATAATAAATGAAACTTACAACTGATCTATCACGAATCAAAAAAAAAAAAACAACAATAGAATAGTCTGTGTAAAATGTACCTTTGTATATGTATATAAAAACAAAAAAATATATAATAATAAACATTAGGAAAATATAATAACAATAAAACCACATCAAATTACGGATAGTAACAAATTAAAAATAAATAAATAATACAAATAGTAATTAAATAACATGTAAATAATATCAGACAAAAACCATCTTTCTAATGCAAACAAGTAATAACCTATAATATACTATATTGACCATCATAATATCATATAATGTCAGTTGAGCGTTGCTTCGTGACGGATCACATTGTAACATGTAAATAACCAATTAGATAACCTAACAGTGATAATAATAATAAGTATTTTAAGTGGTTAATTAATACTTTTTAACTACTCGCTTACACCGTTGCACTACAACTTTATTGTCAGTGTTTTTTGAAGCCGCCACACTCTCCTGCACCACCGGCGGAGACTTTCCTGGAGCAGCGGGTATAATCTGGAGATCGGCCATGCACTCCACACGATAGCGTAAACCATTCGGGGCTATGACGTTGATGGTCCCATCACGAGTCCAGCACTTCCCCACACCATAACGTCGTCGAGCGAGCATAAACACTTCATGGCGAGATTTTGTGAGAAATTCTGATATAGTGATACCAGACCCCTTAAGCTTAGTTTTCGCAAGCCAAATGCTATGCCGCACCTGAGCATCTGAAAATTTAACCACAACGGGTCGAGGCTTATCACCTTGCAAGCGGCCCAGCCTATATGCTGTTCGAATATTTGAAGCGGAGAAATTAGCCACATCTAGATTATTTGCCATGATATTAACGACCAGAGTGCCAACATCTTCTGATTTATTCTCGGCTAGACCATGGATTAACAATGTTTTTCGCCTTCTGGACATCTCCATGCGATCTACTTCTCGATTAAGAAGTTCCACCTGTTTTTGTAAAGAACTCAGTGCAGTGTGGATGAAATTCTTGAAGGAAGCGAAATCTGCAGCTAAAGTTGATACTGTCGCCGGTGACGCAGTTTTACTTAGATCGTGTTGAAACTCGTTCATTCTGACATTAAACATCTCTGCCATAGCCGTAATGGACTCTTTTAGAGCATCCATGGTTTACACGTAGTTGAAGTGAATTTAAGGTTGTCGTTCCGTGTATATTAATAAGGATATTACTAGCGGTAGGTTAATTTATATTACAAGCACATATAAAACTTTAAAATACTTGTAAATATATAAAAACTAAAAATAAATAAAGAGCACTAAAAATCAGCTGTTCACTTATTTACGCCTACCCACTATAAATATATGTTTTTTTTTATTTCTATATTTTATTGGCAATTATGTATTCTCCTAACATATCTCCAAAAGTGATTGATTGGTTTCATTCTTACTTGCATGGTCACAAGCAACATAAGGAATTCAGGATTCTTATTACGAATAGTCGTCGGATCTTGCTGGTGTTCTGCAAGTCTTCATTCTTTCTTTTTTATCCTGACGATCTTAAAATATATCGCCTAAGTACGTTACACTGTCTTTTGAATTATATATATATATACTCAGAAACATTTCGATACGAAGTAAATTAAGCTTAATAAACCCTAAAAAACTCAAGCGATTATAATAGGTACTCCAAAAATCTTCTATCAAATTACGATACCTACGTAATAGTCTCATTTATTGACAATGTTAAAAACTTAGGTATTATAAAATGTTTACAGCGACTACGTACTATAACGTAACTTTCATTTATTCGTTAGGTTGCGATGGCGCAAAAAAAATTGTATTTTACAAAATTCGAACGCATTCTAGTGACTCCTTATGCGACTTCGCATGCAGAATACATTTTATCCATCTTCCCAATTTTAACCGTTCTCTTAATCCACTTTCCCAATTTTATCTCAAAGAAAACAGCAGTTTTTAAGTTTTTATGTGAATCACATAATTCCCTTTGCCACATTTCTCCATTCTATACAAACTCCTTCTCTGACAAATCCCTCCGCTTTAAGAGTCAAACAATCCAAAATTTTTCAAATGTAATGTACTCTGTGTCTTACACTCTAAGTAATACTGGTTGGGTCATTGTGGTTTGGTCATTTGTATAGCGCGATAGACTGATCAACAGTCGTCTATTGGTAGAGGACCTCACTAACTATAGGTACATTTTAGCTTCATGTATATTGGCCGATTTTCAGTGGTTCGGCAGATATTAAAGAATTCACGATTTTTTGGAAAATATCAGGAATTGATCAATTGATTGCATCACGAATCTCCATTCTTTATATGCATTTGTAGATCTTAAAATAGAGGGAACAAAAATATTGTGCATTCTAGAGCACGTGAAAGTTAATATTAGCCAATTCACAATACAATACAATATCAAAATATTTATACTCAATAAACATCGTCTGATTAAAGTAGACTAGTAAAAAAATGCAAACACCTGTATAAATATGTAGAGAAATCGATCTAAATCTATTCAATTCTCGTTATAAGAAAGACATTTTTTTATTGAATCATGTTTGAATATATTTTTTAACATGTCGTCATTGGGCTGCGCCTGTGAAACTTTCAGAGAATATTTTATACTAATACTAGTATTTTTTTTAATTTCTTCTGGAAAAGAATCACGAGTAATTTTTTTTCGCGACAGCCCTCGACAGTTTTTTATAAAATTTACCTTATTTAAAAACGATTTTTGTTTCCAAGATTTCTAAGCCAATAGTTTTAAAATATTACATTATACAAAAGACCTATATATATTTTATTTCCATTTTTTCGCTCTGGTATCGAGGCAAAGCGCGGCGTTGAGTTCCGCCACTCAACACGCAATGTCTCCAGAACTCGGCGAAAAGTGGGAAACAGAGTGTCTTAAAACTAGGTTCCCTCTGCCTACACTGCTGTGTGCGGGATACAGCGTGAAGCTGAATTATTTTAATTAAAGAAATCAGCTTTACGCTATATCCCACACACAGCACCCTACTGTGATTGGGGGGACCTTGTGTTAAGACACTCTGTTCCCCATTTGCCTTAATACCAAAGCAAAGAAAGAAAAATGTAAATTTATTTTTCGATAAATAAATATTTAATACTAGAAACAATGTGATATATTAGTTATTCCTTTCAAGTACTATTAAAACAAGAAACTCTTAATTCTGAGTTTATTTCTGTCTCCGATCAGACAATATCAGGCAGGGTTGACACTTGTTGTAATACAGTTTTAAATATTTAATATTACATAGAACATAAGTACTTATGTAAATTTTTAATTATAAAGACCTTATAATTAAAAAATAGAATAGAATAAATAAAACTACAGAATAAATAAAACTACACAGAACACTTAATAACGTTCAATTTAATATAAATACTCATGAAGGCAGATTATTGGAATACATAATTTTTATAGAGCCTCTAAGAATGGGATATAGTACAGTATTTTTTACATTTTTAAAGAGTTATTTCACACTTAGGAAAAAAAAATCTTTAGTAAATATATATAAATTTGAACCTAGCGGGATTTGAACCAGCGTCTCTTTGGGAACAAGCAACAAAAATAAGTTGTAACAAGAATATAAAAACTTATATGATTATATACTTTTCTTATAACTTAATTTTGTTGAAATTCTTAAACATACTCTAATCTAATGAGAATACTTAGTCCTTAGTTTATCAGAGCAACTTGTATGATTACCACAGAAAGGCGCAGGTTCAAATCTCACTATGTTCAAATTTATACATGTTTTCTAAAAAGTATATAGTACAATAGTTTAACCAAATATAGCATGGAAGGTAGTACCCTTGAATCCCACATTTCCAGTTGGTTCATCTTGAAATGTTATATACATTCTGAAAAGAGACACCATAAAAATTCTTCAATTTGTGTATATAAATAATATTCTATTGTATACTAGACTAAACAGAAACAAAAAGATCAGTTTCACGCTGTATCCCGCACATGGCAGGGTAGGCAGAAAGTATCTAGTGTTAAGACACTGTTCCCCACTTTCTGTCAAATTCTGGTGGCATTGCGTGTTGAGTGGCAGAACTCAACACCGCGCTTGTCCTCAACATCAGAGAGAAGAAATGGAAATATAAATTTAAATAAATATTTCACCTTCTTTAGTGGGGATCAAACCAACAGCCTAAAATTAAGCACTATGGAAATACAATTGAATATGGCACAATATATCATATTTTTGGATCCTACCTGTCATTTGCAACACCCAATTCCTTTTCTACCAAATCAAAAAGAACTTTTGAATGTTTCTTATTTTGTTCAACTCCCAGGGCACCAATTGACATGAGATTTGCAACTGCACATGGTTCAGAGCTACCTCCAAAACTCATTAGAACTTCTGGGATAACAGATACTACACAGTACTGGAAGATAATAGATTCATCAATTTATTAATTCACATGATATATTGGTAAAAGATAGCATTCATAGAATAGGAGTTGGTACAAAAGAATACAAGAATATGATGTATGAATCCAATTTGTGTCGTATTTTATTTCAGTATAATGGTACCTACTTGTTCTGGTTTTCCAAGAGCTTTAGCTAGCACAGGGATTGCTTTACTAACAAAATCCTGTGGAATTTTAGATTTTGGTATATTCGTTTCAATTCTAAAATGAGGCATTTTTAGAACAAAAATATCTTAAATTAGCACGAATTTACAAAATGTATATAGTACTTTATATACAAATCGCCACTAAGCAATTAGGCGCTTAAAGCTGACTTCCAATCAGTTGTTACTGAATTTTATAAGATAATCAAATATATTTTTACTTTTAGACTCGAAAGTTCAAGTCAATATCAAGTGTTTTTAAATAGATAGTAAAGCTGAAGCATAGCTGAAGGAATGTTATGTATACTTATATAGTATCTATAGCAAGGAAAAATATACTCTATTCATATGATATAGAGTACAGTATAGCTTGCTAAGTGTTATGCTTATGTTCATTGGCATTCGTTCTCTGTGGCTCTCTGACTTGGGCTAGGAGTGGGGGGTGTTAGGTAATGGTCACAGATGTCGAAACAAACTAATAACAAATTATCTATGCGTTTGTAATCAACGTTAACCTTTGAACTTGAACATTGTATTACATAATACAATACTGACAAATAAATGTACTTTTTACGATTTTTTCCTTCAAGCGCACACACTTTGACACTACGCTTAATAATCTACGAAACTGGCTACGATTTTCAGATAGAAATATAAGCTTAAATAATACAACATATAATATTCTACTAATTTCTATTTTTCTTATTTAATAATATTCATTTGGTAGATAATTTAGATAGTAAAATATTACTATCTACACAACATTACTTTGTCTTTTTGAATTCAAAGAATTATAAGAAAGTTATTTTTTCAAACAAAATAAATAATAAAATTATCGTTGTAAAATAAAAAGCCTTTTCTCAAGAACGACGCACGCAGCCATAAACCTGTCGAAGCTTCGTACCGAGAGCCTCTTGATTTCACCTTGTGATAATATTGATTAGGCTTTAAAATAAAAACTAAGAAATGAGCGTGATAATTCTCTTCCTACGGCTTCGCTGCACTGTTCACTTGATCCCTTTGCTCGGCTTGCTTTGCTTTAATAAGTTATTATGGAAATAAACTATTCTTCTCTTCTTAATTTATTAAATTTAAAATTATCTTATAAATAAAAAAAAACATTATTATATTTAAATATAATATTTTATTTTTTTCTTTATTTAAAAAAAACACGTAAGTAATATGAAATGAAA
Source organism: Heliconius himera (assembly GCA_021202915.1). Taxonomy (NCBI): domain Eukaryota; kingdom Metazoa; phylum Arthropoda; class Insecta; order Lepidoptera; family Nymphalidae; genus Heliconius; species Heliconius himera. Next base: position 545,468 of record JAJHJA010000170.1, on the reverse strand, counting down.
GCCAATTTACTTGGTTGAACTTCAAAATATTTGATTTCGTTTATATTATATCATAGTTGTAATATTTTGGAGAATTATTTTTCGTTCTTGATAATTTGACTTTGTCTATGTTTTTATTTACATAATACAACTTAGAATATATACATATGTGGGGGAATTACTTTATACTTTTGACACAGATAATATAATAAAAATAGATAAACATTCATTGCTTGTATTAATTACAATAATAATATAAAAGAAATGTTCTTGAAATTTTTAAAATAAGCAAATAATAAACAAATGCACAATTATGTAGATATATTTTTTTCAGTTTATGCTGCTAGTCCTATTATTGTATATATTTACTCCTTTGTAGAATTATTTATGGTCGGTACTTTACACGTAAGTTAAACTGAAGTGGATATAAGTTTTGAGTAGTCATACTAAAGTCAAGTATTAGTTGGAAAACATTATAAATACTCATTCGTGAAGTTTTTATTCAATAAACGTCTGTTTATAATATTATATATTGTTATGTAATTATTACTTATTTTCGTATAACGTACCTACTACAATTAATACGAACTTTAAATTTCATCAATAGCATTATTGTTTTGCTTATCGGCATAATAGTCTTGAGGTGTACAAACTACAAAGGAGAGGCCATTTTGAAATCATTAAAAATATTAATAGTTTTTAAAACATTATATATTGTAAATCATAATTTACATCTAGTTAACAACCGAAACCACACCACCTACTATGGGGTCTGAAAATTCAACACCAGCGAAAGTAAGGTAAAGGAAACATTATTTTGCATTAATTTAGTTTTATTTATATCTATTATTATGTTAAACGTACATTTTATATCAGTGTATTTACGATTTATTTAAAATGTGAAACAGAAACTTAATATGTATCTTTTGTAGGATTCATGTTTGAGTTTCATGAGGTGTTTGTTTTTGTAAAATAATTTTAATAATTATCGTTAATATTACTTTAATATTGTGATAAATCACTTTATGAAAATAATTGAAAGGATATATATTTTTTTATTTTTAGAGATAATCATGTTGACAGAAATTATACTGAAAAGGCAATACAAGAAGCTTTAGAGCGACAACGACAAATGTTTGAGCAAAAGTGTAACAGTATTATACAATCACAATCACCACATTATCCTACTACTCAAAACAGTTTTAGTTATAACAGGTAAGCTTAATACTTCAAATATATAAAATACTTAACAATAATATTATAAAATACTTTGCAATAACAATCTTCAGCCTGCTGTTGAGCAACAGCACAGCATCTTACTATGGTACTAAGTGAGGTGTTAAGTTCTGTTACTCAACATTTAATCTTACTTAAATTAGCAATGACTGACTATCTCTGCTCTATTACATGTGATATAAAGCATAAATCTTTGAAATAATATTTTTTATGTTTGTGCAAATTCTTATTTATATTACTATTTATTTTATTTGGTAAGGGATTCTATTCCCGTTCAGGTTAGTGAATTATTATTTATTTATATATTTTTTTCCCCTCTGGTAACATGGCAAATGTGTGGTATTGAGCTTTGCTAGTTAACATGCAATGCTTCCAAACTTTCACAGAAAACAGTTAGTCTTAACACTTTGTTCCTTCTGCCTACTCTGCTATATAATGTAAAGTTTAAAAATAATAACAATTAAGTATTTTATCTTTAGTTTTCCTCCACCACAAATGCCAGCTTCAACGAGTAATACTTTGTACCCTAATATACAAGAACATAGGATCCTTGAAAATAATCAATTTGTTCAAGGATATGTACAACCTCCATGTGCCCCAAATTTAGATGATTTTCCGTAAGTAATAAAAAATATATGTTTAGATAATAAAGTTAAGTTTTAAGGTCATTGTGACTCACCTGGACAGGATGAATTGTGGTAATTGAAGGTTCAATTCCTACTCGGAACAATAAATATATATTACTCACATTTGCTTGCTCTGCCTACTTTGCTTAAAAATGAAATTGAAATGAAATTCTTACAGGAATCCATAATATAGGACTTTAGATTTTATTTGTATATAAGTGAAATTGTGAACATCTCTACCAACTATACTCTACCAACTACTATTTTTTTTATTTACATTTGAAACTTTCAAACTAATAATAATAAACAAATTGTGTTATTTAGATCCTCTTATGTGGTGCCATCTGCTCCAGTTGAATCTCCTCAAAGTTACTATGTAGAAATTAACCAACAAAGTAAAAGCAAAGGTGCCATTTCTAAATGCCGGTGAGTGTAACTTAACTTAACTTCACACTGTATCCCTAGGAGGGTAGTCTGAGAGAATAGCATGACTACTGTCTCTACATACCTTTTTTGCCTCGACCACCGTCATCAACTTTTTCAGACATGTCCTCCAGGGGTCCTTAAGCTTTTTGTGACCTTCCTCCAGTATCTTTGATATTTTATTTTCGAAGGTCAACCAAGGTCTCCTTCTACCTGTCTTACCACTCACTTTGTCATCATACGTCTATTTTGCAATTCATTCATCACTTATTCTTTTTTTTTAATGTGCCCAAAGCAGCTGAGCATGTTCTTCATTCTCGCCGTGACATCCTCGCTACTACCTGCCATTTTGAGTATCTCTTCATTGCGGATTCGATCAGCTACGCTGACTCCGCATATCCTACGACGAGATTGCATCTCCACAACATTTATCTTTCTTTCCTTCTTATTCTGTAATACCCACGTTTCGCTGCCGTATAATAGCGTCGGCACCAACACTGCATTGTGTACGACCAAACGTGCAGCGTGCGTTAACCCTGTTACCGGCGGCAATACGTGTTTCTGCATGCATCTCGTTACTTCCATGTCTACTGAACATACTTCCCAAATAATTAAGGTGAGTGTAAATGACAAAAATTCAAATCCTTGAAGTCATGTGGTCGTATTGCAGTGGCACATGGTATGAATGTAAATGCGACGACCTTTGGCTTAATTCAGACTCACGGAAATGACTATTTAGTCAAGACAAAGTATTGACTTCTGACACTAAAATCACTCAATATTCGAGCCATTGGGTGGAAATTGGGGACCCAAGTGTATTCTCACTAGGTTCCCTCTATCTTAATACTTATTTTGCGCAAAATGAAATTCACTTTCAAAACAAGAGACAGCCACTTGCTTCCTACACTAACTCATCTTATTCAACTCTATATTAAATTATAAATTAGTAATTATTATTTTCGTAATAAAATAACGAGTTAATAATATAAATATAATAATTAGAGTTAATAATATAAATATAATAATATAATATTAAAAAAGTAATAAATTAAATTATTAATATTCTTCTTTGCGAAATTTACGCATATTATGTTGTTCACATGTGGTGTTTGCTTTTTTTGTTTATGTGTCTGCTGTGGCCAGATTATTAACCATTAATTAAATTATTTACAGAGGCAATCAGGCAAGACAATCTAATAATAATAATAAAAAAAATCAAAGTTTGGGCTGTGTGTCATGTTCAGGCAGCTATGGAATGTATATTTACCAATGCCAAAATGGTCACAGTTCCTGTATGAAATGCAAATCTACTCATAAACCTTGTGGCATATGCTCTAAACCCATAACAGAAATGAGAAACATAACTCTTGAAACACTCATAACGGATATGGGGATCAATGAAAACGACAATCAAGTAAGTTTTAATTTATATATAGTCGATTCCTTATGGCATGAGACAAAATGTAAACAAAAAAATTCTGGTTCTCAAACTTTATTGTATTTTTTTATTTGTATTTAATGTATTTAACGTGGAGTTGTCTATATACAGCATTATTGCTTGTTGTGCTTAAATGTTATATATAAAATATCTTTGTATAAAATAAGAATAGCAAAAAAAACAAAATGAAAATATACAAGTTTTACTAAAAGTTACTTAACTATTAGAATAATAAAACTTAATATATCTATTATTTAATTACTTATTGGAGGATTCTAAGGAACTGTCACCAACATTAATGACGAAACGTTATTTTTATCTCATGTCTTCGTGAATCGAGTATAATATAGAAAAGTTACAAGATTAACAGATATTTTACTACAAATTGGTATGTGTTTACTGTGCAGACAGTATGGCTGTGGACATAAGTTTACTCCGCGATATCTAATAATCTATTCATATAATAAAAATATTTAATATTTTTATTTTTTCACTCTGGTGTTCAGGCAAAGCGCAGCATGAGATCCGCCACTCAAGCCACAATGTTCCTAATTCGGACAGAGAGTGGAGAATTGAGTGTCGTGACACTAACACATACTTATATATTCTCTGCCTACTCTGCAATGAGAGATAAAGAGTATATCTTAAAAATAATAATTAGCTTCACGCTGTATCCCGCACACAACAGGGTAGGCAGGGGGAACCTAGTGTTAGGACACTCCGTTCCTCACTTTCTGCCGAATTCTGGAGGCATTGCGTGTTGAGTGCCAGAACTCAACGCCGCGATTTGCCTGGACACCAGAACAAAGAAATGGAAATATAAATTTAAGTAAATATTTCGTCTCCTCGAGTGGGGATCGAACCCACAACCAGTCGGTTTTACAGTCACACTTTATATTATCTTAAAAATATATAATATTGTTTTAGGAAAAAATTAGATGCACAAATGTGAAAGATGGTTGCTGTCTTTCTTTCACCAAAGAAACTTTGACTGATCATTTAAAAGAATGTCCCTTTATGGACTTAGACTGTCCATTATCAAAAATATTTGGTATTTGTAAGTGGAAAGGTAAGTTGAGTGATTAAGTTACAGCACATATGCATTACAACAAAAGTATGACCACCAACTTAGTTGATACAAAAATTTATTGTTTCAGTGCAGGTTTTAAATCAGGTCTAGCAAAAGATGTTTTGTGTTTTTTTTCCTGTGAGTAAATTTAAACATGATTTAATTTTTACTTTAATTGCTAGACACCTAATGCAAAATTATAACTATCTAAATGGCAATGCATAGTTTAGAAGTAGGAGTGCAAGATATAACAGTCAAATCTCTCATTTGCTACAAAAATCAATTCATATTTAAAACACACTGTGAAGGTAGCACTAGGCACTAGCCTTTTTTAAATGTGATTTAACTACTTGTGTAGTCTTAGACACTGCTCTATTATTAATAATAATTAAATTTCCACGATGGAAGGGTTCGCGGCAATCCCTGCCAACCCTTACGAGGGCTGCTACGTTCCTTTCGCCACGTGCAACTCGTAAGAGCGCACTGCTAGGATGTTTCCCAAGTGCACCATTGCGTCCCACCCAGCACGGCATGTCCGGAGCTACAAATAGCTACGTGGAATGGAAAAGGAGGGATGGAAGAAAATATGAATTAATTATTAGATTTGATGGATGACAGAGATTTCAATGTTGTTCGTGTTCGTGTGAATGAGACCAAACGAAAGGGCAATGACACGACCGATTTGCCGGGCAGTCGGATCGCGTTCTAGACCGGCGTACCAGAGAGCGAGCGGGGCTGTCAAGTGTGTTATTGTCCTCTAAGTCTTCCTAAAGTGATTACGAGGGAGTGATAGGTCAGTATGGTGACAAGATAATAAATGAGGCTGGAAATCTTCTATTGGGAATTTGCAAGGAAAGAAATTTGTTTGTGACAAACATGATGTTTGACACACAAATTCAGATGTATACATTGGAGCGAAGAGAAGGGAAAAATATGATTGATTTATAGTGGATCAGCGTATTCGAAGCTAAGTTATGGACACGCGAGTGTTTGGAGGTTCTGAGCTTGGAACAGACTACTATCTAGTCGTTGCTAGAATAAGGAGTCTGTTTGCAGGTTGGCGCAGCTATACGAGGTGTCCAAACTTGGACTCGAATTACCGCATAAAAAACTGGAAGCTTCAACGTCCTCCGATTAGAAAAGAATATCAAGAAAGAGTTTCCAAAAAGCTAGAGAGCAGTGAATCTGGAAATGGAAATATTGAAGTATTCTGGCAGAACCTTAGGGATTATATAAAGGAAGCAGCATTAGGGGTATGTGGCAAAGGAAAAAAAGGCTTTAGGCAAACAGCGCGACGAATAGTGAGATGACGAAGTGCAAGATACTGTAGAAAGAAAGAAGAAGGTTTTGCAGGATTATAAAGCTTCAGGTAAAGGATAAAAGTATGAGAGAGATAAGAAAAGAGTATAAACTGTAAAAGCACCAAAGGAAAGTAGGTACTGATAAAGATGAAGCGTGAAAATTCAGAGAATGAAAGAGATGAAAGGCTAACGAATAACTTCAGGGAAAACAAGAAGCTTTTCTGGCGATAAGTTAGTGTTTCTCAAAGTTGCTCGCTAACTTGTAATATAAAAGGGGTGCTTGCGAAGGACGGTGAAATTTAATTAGAAGAACCACAGGTTTTGCAGCGGTGGTCGGAATTTTACAAGGAGATGTATGAATGTGATGACGCCTCAGTCTCAAATAACAGCAAAACGCTAAATCTTAATGTAGCTGATGGCGAAATCAGTTTAAAAGAAGTTGATAGTGCAATACGAAGAAATGTGGTAAGGCAGCGGGAGCAGATGGAGTAATTGCCAAGATGATCAAATATGATGTAGTAAAGTTTATGCTAATGTTAGCAAGAGGAATGCTAGATAGATCCGAAAGGTTATTATGGGAGGCCCAATGAGGCTTTAGACCTGGAAGAGAGTGTATGGATCAGATCTTTTCCCTTCGCATAACCACGAACGGACGGAAATAATTTTGGCCGTTAACCAAAAAGTTTTCTGTGCTTTTGTGGATGAGAACGTTTGGATGGAATTGTGAGAACGAAATTATGGGAGATACTAACCCGGTACAATGGGAGCGAACCTTTGCTGCAGGCTGTTAAATCTCTTTATAGAGTTCACTCAGTCTGCGTGCGAGTAGGTCACCTTGGTGTGACATCCAATCGGGCATTAAAAAGGATGCGCCATGTCAACTTGTTTGTTCAATTTGTATTTGTATAACTGTCTCCAAGGTGTAAAACAAAGTGACATTGGAGTGAAAGTAGGGTGACCTGAATGTAAATTGCCTGCTGTACAGTGCTCATCGCATCATCAGAATGCGAGTTGTAGGCATTAGTCATCACTCTGATAGAAGTCTATGAAAGTCTAAGCCTGAATGAGAATAAGTCAAATATTCTGGTATTTGAAAGAAATGAAGAAAAGACGGAATGCAAGATCAGCATAAATGGTAAGAAATTAGAACAAGTGAATGAAGTGGTATATTTATTTGGGAAGTATGTATGTTCTGGTAACAGGGTTAACGGAGCCTTAGCTGCATTGTTGAGAAGGCGAAACGTCAGCACAGATGCACGTTTGGCCGTACACAATGCAGTGTTGGTACCGTCTCTGTTATACAGCAGCGAAACATGGGTATTGCAGAAGAAGAAAGAAAGATAAATATTGTAGAGATACGATGTCTTCTTAAGGTATGCGGAGACAGTTTGGTTGATCGGGAATGAAGAACGTGTTCAGCTGTTTCGGGGACGTCGAACGAATTAGTGATGAAAGAATGGCAAAAAAGATTTATGACGGAAAAGTGACCGTTAAGAGAGGTAGGGGTAGACCTCAGGTGACCTTCGAAAACACAATATCAAAAATACTGAAGGTAAGTCACCTAAAAAGTATGAAGAGGGCATGTATGAAGAGGTTGATGACAGTGGACGAGGAGAAAGAGGTATGTAGAGATCGTAGCGTTTGGCGCTCCGTCCTGTTTGACTGCCGGTAAGTTAAGTATATAATAATTATATTTTCAGGTAAGGTGAAGCATTTATCTGTTCACTTTAATGATGTGCACCCAGAACACTGTGTTGCTGAAGTGGGAAAACAAATGACTTTATTGGACACAAAAACTGAATCCATAATTGTGCATTTTATTAAAATTGGCTCATTTAACTTTTTATTTCATGTCAAACGTGATAAGGAACAAACAATATATATGACAGCTCAGTTATTCGGCACTAAAGTGAGTGCTTCAAAATGGACATACGAGCTTCATGTGTACAATAAAAAGGCACCCAGACGGATATTTACATCTATAGATATTTGTAATTCATATGGCGTACCAGTCGAAGATATATTTAAGAAAGGCCAATGTGCTATTATTAATCAGCAATATGCATCAACATTTTTTAATAATAAAGAATTAACTTATGAATTTTATCTAAAGAATGTACCTAATAATAAAAAGTACCGCTTAGTAAAAACGGAACTAAATGCTTAGCAAAAGCGTGATATATTGATGTTAAGCGTTAAGAATTTATATTGAAATATATATATATATATATATATATATATATATATATATATATATATATATATATATATATATATATATATATATATATATATATATATATATATATATATATATATATATATATAAGTCTATTATGTTTTATTGTACTTTTAAACGACAAATAAAAGATATGTTGCTCTGAAAATTCAAAGAAATTTATTTTTAATTTTTACATTTTAATGGATATCAATTAATTTTAGTTTACAATGATGATATATACCTGAAAATTCAAAGAAACGACATCAAAAGTCTATTTGTCGCTCTTGTTTCAATAACCAGTATATCACTTTAACTTTTAAATTCACTATCCGTTTACGACGCCACATCCAAGCTCACGCTTATGCCTTTCTTATAATGTGGTGCCATCTACAAAAACCACAGGACCAATCACGTAGCCTCGTAAAACGCGCGCCAGTTTTAAATATATTAAAGGAATATTGAGTATTCCTTTACATCTCCCCCCCTGGGGACAATAGTCTCCTTCAGAATTAAAATCTTTATTGTTCCTCTTTTATAGGAATAAGTTTAGTAATGTGAAATAGATTTGACTCCATTTTCTGGTGACCTGTATTAATCTTGTATATAGATTGTGATATTTTTTCTTCAATTTTAAAAGGGCCAGTCCATAACTCGTCTAGCTTTCTTCTATTTAACTTGTGACCATTTTCGACATACACCAAATCACCTACATTAAAATTATGGTCTGTTCTATTTTTATCATATATCATTTTATTATATTCATGTGACTTTAGTGTTCTTTCTATTGCTATTTTCCTATCTTTAATCCAGTTCTCTGTTTTTTTCTCTAATTTAAGCTCATTTGGTAAAATTGAAACATCTGTACCATCCAATAAATATTTTGGTGCAAATCCAGTGGTTGTGTGTTCTGTGTTATTATATGTGTCCACACAATTACGAGCAATCGTCGTCCACGCTGTTTTATTATTAGGCTTTTCATTTATCTTGCACCTTATTTTATTTACAAGTGTTTGGTTCAGCCTTTCGTTGAGACCATTAGAAAACGGTGAATTGACTGCGGTGAAAATTAGAGTAATTGATTTATTATTTAAAAATATTTTAAATTCCTTTGAGTTAATTCCAGGATATTGATCAGTAAGAATAATGTCAATCTCATTACAGTTTGGTACATTATTTAGTAGGTTTATAAAATCCTTTGTACTCTGTGTCTTTGAAGTTAGTATATATGCATATCTAGAGAAATGATCCACTAAAAGATGCAAATACCTTTTAGTTGATCGAGAGCCACCAAATCCTCCAATTGTATCTATTGAGACAATTTCAAATGGTTTTGTAGCAGGACCCAAGTGTGACATTAAACCATATTTAGCTTGACCTCTTGTCTTATTTTTAATACATATTTTACATTGCTTACAAAAATCATTAATGTTTCTTGTTAAATTTCTTGCTGTATAAAATTTTCCTATTTTCTTTTGCATTTGTTTTATACCTATATGACACATATTTTCATGTATTAATTTTATAATTTTTTTACTGAATTCTTCAGATAGTATTATCTTTTCTTGTTTTTTTACTCTCTTATAGTATATATTTTGTTTGTGTATTATATTATTTCTATGTTTTTGAATATCTTTATTTTTGCCTTGATCTATTTCTATGTCATTTAATGTTATTAAATTTATTACTTTTAATTGGTCATCTATATCATTATTTGCTTCTAGAACTGGGTTTCGACTTAAACAATCTGCCTCTAAATTTTCCTTTCCCGGAGCATATTTTAATTTAAAATTATATTGTGATAGGTAATAGGTTAATTCCCCCAACTCATCATCTGTTCTAGACTTAATATTTAAGCTCTCCAATGGTTTATGATCTGAATATACTGTAAAAGGCTTTCCTATCAGCCAGTATTGCCAATATTTTATGGCTTCTTTAACGGCTAAGCATTCCAGGTATATAGCCTTTCTTTTTTTTTGTACTTCATTTAATTTCTTTGAAAAATATGCCACTGGTTTCTCTTTGCCGTTTGGCTGAATTTGCTTTAATACTGCTCCGATACCTTCTAATGATGCATCTGTGTATATATTTATAGGTAAATCTTGATCATAAATTTCTAAGATTGGTTGTGTGCACAGTAGTTGTTTTATCTTTTCAAAAGCTTTTTGACAATCTGTTGACCATATAAATTTTCTATTTTTTCTAAGTAGATTATGTAATGGTTCTAAAATAATTGAAAGTTTTGGTATATACTCACGGTAGAAATTAATTTTGCCTAAAAGTTGTCTTATATTTTTCTGATTTTTTGGTGTTGGAAAATCCCTTATAGAAATCAAATTATCTCTAATTGGTCTTACTGTATTATCTTGTATTACATGTCCCAGGTATTTAATCGAATTTGATGCAAATTTACATTTTGTGAACTTTAGCCGAAAACCTTCCCTTTTTATCGCTTCCAAAAGCTGTGATAGATGATTTATGTGTTCTACATAGGACTTTGAAAAAACCAGGATGTCATCAATAAAATTTACAGTAAAATCCGTTAATTTGTACTTCCTCAGTATGTTACTTAATATCCTTTGAAATATTGCTGGAGACGTCTTTAAGCCGAAGGGTAAGCATGTCCATTGATAATGGCCTTCCTGTGTGACAAAAGCAGTTTTCTTTCGATCTTCAATTTTCAAGGGAATGGACCAAAATGCTGAGTTTATATCTAGAGTTGAAAAGTACTTACAATTTCTAGTTTTTGTTACCAGGTCTTCAATCAAAGGAAATGGTTGAGCCTGTGGAACCACTATCTTGTTTAGATCTCTGAAATCAATGCATAGTCTTGTTTTCTTATTGTCTTCTTTTTTGAACGCTAAGGTTACTGGTGCTGCAAATGGACTGTATGACTCCTCTATAAGATTTTTTTCAAGTAATTTTCCTATTTGTTCTTCTATCTCCAGCTTATCCTCAATTGAACACCTGTAAGGCCTTTTATTACAGTATTTGTCGACAAGTAAATCAATGCGTGCTTCATAATCTTTTACTGTTCCAATATCATACTTATCCTTCGCAAAACTAGATTTATACTTTTCAATTAGTTTATTTATTTCAGATTTTTGTTGACAATTTAAATTACTCACATCTATTAAAAAAATATCGTCTTTTATGTGTTCGTTGAAATTTATGAGAGGGCAGTTAATTTTATCTTCATCTTCATTAGAATAATTTTCAAGATGTAGTTCTTTGTTTATGTTTTTTTGTTTAATTTCCAAGTTTTCATTTTGAATCAAGTTAAATTTTTTTATCATATCCAAACCAATTAGAAAGTCATATTTAAAATTTTTTCCATCTACAATGTAAACATCCACTTTTCTTTCTATATCCAAAATTTTTATCTTTATTGTAGCCAAACCTTTTGTCTTTTTAACACCATTAATTGTGATTAACTTTGTATTGTTATAAACAGTTTTTCCTGTATGCCTCAATTTTAACAACTTAGAGTTTATTAGGGAAACATTAGAACCAGAATCATATATACCAAATATATTTAATTTTTCTTCTAATGTTAGTTTGACTGTAATTAATGGTGTTATTACTCGTTTTTTGACTCATTATCACTTAATTCAACATCCAATACTGTGTTATTTACATTATTTTTATATTTTTTCTTATTTACATCATCAGTCTGTCTAAACCAGCATTTTTCTTCAGGATGAAAACGACTTCCTTTATTTAAATTCTCACATATTATGCAAGGTTTAATCTTCTCAACTTTTATTTTACTGTCAGGAATATATCTCTTAAATTTATTATAATTATTACTTTTATTTACTGTTTGTTCATATTTACTAATATCATTAAAAAGACTAGCAGTGGATGTTATTGACTCTTTGTCCATTTTATACAATATATAATTTGGTAAACCCATAACTATAAGATTAATCATTGTTTGTGTATCAATTTGCTTATTGACTTCTAGTAGCAATCTTTCTTTTTTTATGGCATATTCCAGTAGTGGACCTCCCTGGTATTTAAATGTAAATGCATATTTGACTTGTGACCAACCTTTGTTCCCATATGTCTCACAGAAGTTTGTTTTCCATATTACCCATTCTGCGTTTACTGTATATTTTATTAGCATACTTGTGTACCAATCTAAGCATTGTTTCTCAAGTAAATGTTTTAAAATTTCAATTTTTTCCGCTTCTTTTAATATCTCATAACGTATGCATTCATTTTCAAACTCACTTATCCATTGGTTGACATTCATAGTTTTTCCTGAAAACTTCTCCAGTAAAAATCTTTCAGAAATTTTTCCTAAATTTTTATTTCCAGTATCTACACTTATATTATTATTGGGGAGCTTCGTTTCATGTGTAATTTCATCTAAGTACTGGTCACCAAATTGAATATTTTCACCTTCATCCAAATAAATTTTTCTTAATTCCGATGTTAAGGGGATCCATAATTTTCTTGTTTGATGCCTTTTCTTTAGAGAATTTTTAACTTTTGTAAAAACGTCTGTGGCTATTATGCTCGTATGTTTGCTTGCCGGCTTCAACTCGTCTGGAATATCAAATACACGTGCATCGGGTGTCTCGATTGAGGTTATGCAAACCACATTTGTTTTTGCATCAGATGCTGCTAGCACTGCGAACGTGAATCGTAATTTTTCCATTTCTTGTCACTAGCGATGTCGTTTTATAAGTCTATTATGTTTTATTGTACTTTTAAACGACAAATAAAAGATATGTTGCTCTGAAAATTCAAAGAAATTTATTTTTAATTTTTACATTTTAATGGATATCAATTAATTTTAGTTTACAATGATGATATATACCTGAAAATTCAAAGAAACGACATCAAAAGTCTATTTGTCGCTCTTGTTTCAATAACCAGTATATCACTTTAACTTTTAAATTCACTATCCGTTTACGACGCCACATCCAAGCTCACGCTTATGCCTTTCTTATAATGTGGTGCCATCTACAAAAACCACAGGACCAATCACGTAGCCTCGTAAAACGCGCGCCAGTTTTAAATATATTAAAGGAATATTGAGTATTCCTTTACATATATATATATAATATTTTATATATTTTCTTTTATGTTGTTAAATTTCAAGGTGATTTGTTGTACTATCTAACTTAGTACAATAGTTGTTGCTTTGAGTGCCACTTACAGAAGTTATGTACGTCTTGTTTAAGTGGATAACATAGTGCTTTGTAACATTTAAACTATCATATTATATTTATAATATTATTCATTATAATTTAAATAGATTTAATGATTAAAATTGATATATAGTATTATTATTGTTAATCTATATTGGTGTTAGTACATGTAAGATATATACATATAAGAAAAAATCTTTATGGGGATTTTATTACAGTAATAGAACTCTTTGTTTTTATTTGTAATTTATCAGTCTGTGATGATTTTATTTGGAACAGGAGACCAGTGCCTCGGTCTCCATTCAGAGTATGTGGTTTCGTTTTGAGTCTTCTCACCATGCTGGAGTTGCCCATAAAATCCGAACGAGGATTGGTGTGGAGTTTTAGGCGTTTCATATGCTGATTCTTGTGATGCTCAATCTCTTAAGGATACATTTGAAATATTTAGATATTCATGTATTTCTTTTGTGACCCACGGCGAGTTTGCAATATTAATTGGTATATTATTGTGCCCTTTGCTACTTTTGCTTGCCATTCCACACAACTGAATTCCATAGGTCTAAATTAGTTTCAGTATTGAATTGTATTAGCAATTTATTACCGTAACTAAGTACAGAGTTTCTTCCCATCATCCAGTATAAGGCTCTATATTTCTTTGTTTTTTTTTTTTATGGAAAAGGACAAGGCAAACTAGCGTTCGGGTTACCTGATGGTAAGCGATTACTGCCGCCCACGACCCCGTGGAACACCACAATATTATTTCGTTGTTGCTTATTTGGTGTCTTTTCTTGCTTAATATGTGTCCGTGTGAAAGCCCAGATAGTTAATGCAGTAGTATATTGTTGCCAAGATGTATAGGTTTCTTACCGCAGTATAATAGTGATGTGATTCGATTTCGACGCGCTCGCTCGGATTCGTCATTTTTGGAACCAATCATAAGGTATATCTCACTGAATTTGCAAGTTTGTATTTGCAGTCTTGGGAATATTGTCTACTGTTTATAAGGCAGTGTCATCAGCATACTTTGCACTATTGGATTCTGGCAAGCTTCACTTAACATTTAGTGTTTGTGTAGTAATAACGAAGCGTTTAGCGCAACGCCTCCAGAAATCAAAAAGGGGAAATGGAGTGTTTTAACACTAGGTTCCCATATTCCCTTTGCCTACCCTGCCACGTGCGGCATAAAACATAAAGCCCAAAAACGGCAACACGTCGCATACATATTTATTTTTAAAAAAAAAATGATGTAGGGATGTTCATTAAAAGAAAAAGTCGTATAAAAATTTGTCCTTGTTTAGGTAAATCCACATCAACTTCTGTTTAGTGTGTTGTTATCTGTTTTTAATCTTAAATATGCACAATATTGATTTGGTTGTAACTAACTATGTTTATACCTTTTTTTTAACTTTCAAATGCGTCCTTTATAACTAACTGTGTGTAATCTTTATGAATTAATAAATGATCTAAAATAAAAAAAGTTTTATTATTTCATTTGCCACTAGCCTTTCTTAATTTTGTATTTGTCAACTCCACATAGTTAAATTTTAAATCCTTCTAAAAAGAAAGAGTTCTGTATCAATTTCAGAATTGTAGGTCGACGGAAATTTGGTATAATTTATAAAATTTACAAACTTAAATTTGCAAGCGTATATATTGATTTTGGTTTTCTTCTCTAATATAAAGAATTAAATATAAGTCCTAATTTTTCAAAATTCTCAATCACCACCGTCTCAATCTTTTGATTGTGTTGATTTAAGAACCATTTTTTCCTATACTTTAAGGTCTATGATGACCTGGATATTTCATATTCATTCAATAACTCAATATCTCCATACTTTCTTGAGATAAATGGTCTTAACAAACGGACAACAAAGACAAATCCTATGAGGGATCAGTTTCTTTCTTTTGCGTGAACTCTAAAAATATAAAAAAAATCAGCTTCATGCTGTATTCCGCACACAGCAGGGCAGGCAGAGGGAACCTAGTGTTAAGACACTCCGTTCCCCACTTTCTGCGGGATTCTGGAGGCATCGCGTGTTGCGTGGCAGAACTCAACGCCGCGCTTAGCCTCGACACCAGAGCGAAGAAATGGAAATATAAATTTAAGTAAATATTTACAATATAATATATATATATATATATATATATATATATATATATATATATATATATATATATATATACGCCACGACTGGCCTTAAAAAATATATGATTTAAAAACACATTTGTCACCTTCAACATCTTCTATAAACGTTTAGTTTAATTGGAATTACTGTAATGGTTAGTAAAGAAAATAAATCCTGCATCATATTAATTTTAATTCATAAGATCTTTACAATCTGCAATATAAGCTTCGTCATCTAAATCTACAGGGTGAATATCACTAATTCTTAAATATTTTTTACATAAAACAGACCAAATTGTCTCACACTATATAAGGGCCATTCAGAAATTACGCCACACGAATTTCATAATTTCTTTTAACCTTCCACGTTATTATACATTTGTAAAACGCCTCTAAACCTAATGTCACATACTTTGCAAATTTTACACCCTATAAATTATTTATGTAAACCAGCAGTTTACATAAATAATTTAATTTAAAATAAATAAATTAGCTTCACGCTGTATCCCGCACACAGCAGGGTAGGCAGAGGGAACATAGTGTTAAGACACTCCGTTCCCTACTTTCCGCCGAATTCTGGAGGCATTGAGTGTTGAGTGGCAGAAGTCAACTTCGCACTTTGCCTCGACACCAGACCGAAGAAATTGAAATATAATTGGAAGTAAATATTTCACCTCCTCAAATGGGGATTGAACTCACAACCAGTGGATTTTACAGTCACATTTTGTGTCTCTGCGCCACGACAGGCCTCTACAAATTTAATTTGTTTTTTATAATTTGTAATGTGAATCCATGAAATTCAGTATTAACCCCCACTTCTTGTGACACTTTTTCCCCTCTCTCTTTAACATGTAACGTAGTTTCTGGATGGCCCCTAAGGGGCCGTTCAAGTATTACGTAAGCACTGTAGGGGGGCGGGGGGGTCTTAGGTTTGCTTATTTTTGATGACATGGGGAGTGGGGGGTCTAGCTAGTAATTACGTAAGCAGAAGTTATTTATTTTTTCATATATATTATGGCTATATTTGGTAGACGTATGTATGGTAGACGATATAACTATTAGTTTTATAAAATAATATATAAGTTTATTAAATCTATTTAGCGGGAATGGCACATTGTCAAGAGTCTAAATATCAAATTTTATAAAAATCTGTGGCGATTTAAGGATTTTTCCATACAAACTTTCAACCTCTTATTTGCACCCTTACGGGGTGAATTAAAATAAACCACGAAACACGTGTTCAATGAAATATTCTTAAGAGTCTGAATTTAAAGTTTTATAAAAATCGGTGCTGATTTCAATTTTTTTTTATACAAACTTTCAACCCCTATTTCATTCCTTTAGGGTTCAAATTTTTCAAATTCCCTTCTTAGTGGATTTCCAGAATTCGAAAATATAAATCTGTCAAAATTTCACGTTTCTACTATCAGCGGTTATGGATATGTGTGCGTCTTACCCCAGTCAGTGGGAACATGTCCTTTTATATATGTAGATACAAATAAAATATCAATAAAAAAATATATGTGCCAATGTTTACGTAAGCATTGGGGGAGGGGGTAAGAGGATTGCTTATTTTTGATGACATAGGGGACGGGGGGGTCAATAATTGCAAAAAAACTGCTTACGTAATACTTGAACGGCCCCTAATGAAATAAAATAAGTATACCATTGAAAAGTGAACACATTTTAGTTCGTATGTTAACATCGAAATTATTTTAAAGCAACAATCCTTGTAACGAACAAGTTTGTGGACGGCATTAGATTTTACATTTCAAATTTTAGATTTATTAGAGATTATGCCGTCAAAAATAACATAATAATATTTAAATTAATTAATTATTCAAGATTTATTTATAAATATAAAGTGTTTCAAACAGTGGCAGTGAATATGCACAACTAATTTTAATGTATGTGCCACACATTTAGTAATTTTTATATCCATAATTTGCAAAATAACCACAAAAATCACAAATGCGTTTATAATGTAATACTTAAAAAATATTTGTTGTTCTTATAATTGTAAACAAAATATTATTACTACATTTTAAGAACCATTTCAAGAATTTCAAAATTTAATATAAAAGGCTGGGCCAAATATAAAGAAGTTTTTAAACGAATATAATAAAACACAACAAATATTTTTTTAACTTGTTTCTTTTTGGAAATTCACGAGTCATTGTCCATGACCAGTTTAAAATATATTTATCTTATCCAATTCCCGTTCCCTGTAGTTGCAATAATATATTGTTACGTTCTCGTAGGCGTGTCTAAAGATATGGGGGGATATATAAGGAGGGCATGGCTTCGAATGTTTTACATGGTTAAACGACAATGGGGCCGTTCAAGTATTACGTAAGCACTGTGGGGGGGGGGGAGGCTCTTGGGTTTGCATAGGGGAGGGGGGTCAATAATTGCAAAAAACTGCTTACGTAATACTTGAACGGCCCCAATGTAGTACAAAATTTAAATAATGCGTCTTTTAAATCACAGTATTAGGGTAAAAAAGACACACGTGATTTCAGTATACAGCAATACAGGCTTACCAATATTGTCTATGGCTTACAGTTTTTTTTAACTACTCTTGGCTCTGGGATGCGCCCCTATCTTGTTGGAACGAACTCAAACTCATCTGTATTTCATAGCAAATGTGAATTTTGATGTCGGAACACTAAAAGTTTTGCAAAATTTAAAAATATAGCTACATATATGCTTTATTTTAATAATTAAGACACAAATACTATCCACAATGTTTGTTGTTGTTGAAAGTGAGACAGCGAGCCTAGTCGACTCAGATGAGGGAAAGGCTTGGTGTAATATTTTAACAACGTCCTCTTCTTATGTGGAATAAGACTGCGACCTTCAAATATGGTGGTAAGACGAGGTTAAACGAGGTTATAGGGACGATGGTTAAAGATATTGACTATGTAAATCTTCAACTTACTATAAGGTGAATATAGGAATAAGATTTAGCAAGCATGCCTTACAATCTATTACATATATATATGTATATATATATATATATATATATATATATATATATATATATATATATATATATATATATATATATATATATATATATATATATATATATATATGTAATTGATTGTAAGGCATCCTTGCTAAATCTTATTCCTATATTATATATATATATATATTTCCAAATTCTTCAGAGATACACAAGCGGTTTCTGCGGGTGATAAACAATCAAGAAGTGATGTAATTGACAGCCCTCCCACTTTTGGTCTTTCATCTGTCTCACAATTTTTTACAGGAGTATCCAATTGAGCTTTACGATAACAAAACAAATAATTAATTCAAGTTGCTAAAAATAAGAGATCAAGAGATAGCAATATCACAAAGCTAACTAGTACAACTAAACCTGCTTCCATAATAATTATAGTATGATATATTTACAGTATTCCTAAAAATATAAAAATCAATACACCTCCTGGGTACCTCCTCCTCCTCTCCTTACTAAAAAAGTATTCATTGTGCAGTTATCTGTATGAGCTGGTTTCAAAACCATTGAATAGAAGACAATTTAACGAAAGGTAACTGGAAGAGTATTGATACTTCTAGAAAAAAATACTGTCATAAAATGAAAACAGCACAACTGCTGATTTGTTTTTTTTTAATATTTGTAAATTTTTAATAATATTTACTATAATAAATAACAAATTTAATATAATATTTTTTTATGTTTTTATCTAGTACATTTGTTTCATCTCAACATATTATTGTATAGTGCATTGGATACATTATGGATGATTGGATGAAGAGTGAGGACTATAAAAGACAGAGGAGTATGCGCTTACTAATAAGATAGGGTCAACTCCTGGTATAAAAAGTAAATAAACTGGCAGTCAACCATAGACACGCTGTATCCCGCACACAGCAGGGTAGGCAGAGAGAACCTAGTGTTAAGACAATCCGAAACCAGTCTCTAGACTGGCCTCTATTATTATTATTTTTTTATTTAAACCATAGACAATATTGATACTTTATACTGCCATCAATTAAAATCAATGTCTTGACTCTGTGTTTTACCCAACACTATAATTGTTTTATTTATTTTAATGAAAGACAGTTTCATTATATATGCATATGTCTTTATATTCAGATTTTTTATTTGAAAAATCAAAATAAGACAAATGTAGTATAAAAATTGCCAACTGTCACTTTTTTATTAAAAATTTAGATGGGCACGGGCCACACCTATGCCCCCCTCCTACCGTTCCTACACCCACGCATCTATGATAAGATGATCTTATCATGTAAATAAACGACCACACTAACAAACTGACTAGATTTCAAGAACAGTGTACACTTACTTGCTATAATATAAATAGTGTTACACACAAAATATCTAAAGAATGCAAACTGTGCTTATAAAATAACAAAATAAATTAGCACAAATCGTCGTAAAAAATATCGACAATAAAGCTAATGAGATCAATATTTATAATATTGTGATTTTAAGTTAACAACTAAGATTTGAATTTCAAACTTTTGCCTTTAATAAGGAAATATTTACTAAAATCTGATATACATGTTAGATAAAACTTAGAGCAAGGAATGTTTAAGTAAATTATATTGGTAACAATCAACTACGTCAAATAATAAACAGTATTATACATAATTGGTCAATTTAAATAAAGTATGAAATATATATATTTTTACTTTTTATGCAGAAATGCCATGCAATTTCAAGGTTATTGTTTATATTATGTGGCTTATCTTATTTTTAGGTATGTAATATCCTTTTGTATACCAATTTTTTTTCACCAAGGCCATAAATTGTTTTGTTACTATTAATTGTTTATACCTCCATCATATGCATAATCAGCTTTATTATGCATGACTAAATGGTTGTCAACAAAGTAGAAACTGTCAGAACAAGTTTCAAAAGGTGCAGCAATCATCTCTTCGACTGAAATTCAAAATATTTATATTAAGTATAATCGATAATAAAGATATGCAGTTGTGGCACAGTGTGACATTTGTGGGTTCAGATCCCACTTCGGGGAATGAATGCATGTAGCTCAACTACAAAGGCTTATAAAAAGAAACAAAGATTAATAAACATAAATTATACCAATGTCAAGGCAAAGTGCGACATTGAGCTCTGCCACTCAACATGCAAAACCTCCGGAATTCGGCTGAAAGTGGGGAATGGAGTGTCTTAACACTAGGTCTTTCTGCCTACCCTGCTGTGTGCAGGTTACAGCGTAAAGCTGATTTAATTTTTTTTTTTTAATTATAGAACAAAATATTGCAAAAAGAATAAACCAAGCCCAGTAAGTAGTTCATTAAAATTAACAGCATTTAAATTTTACAAGGCTCCTTGTAAAGATTTAACTAAAGTTTTTTTTCGTAGAATTATAAGATGGAATATAATCTTATTTCTTATGTGATAACAGCACCCTTAAAGAAATAAGAGCCACTAGCCATAAATATAGCTTACGAAAAGTTATATAAGTATAAAAATTTGCAAGAATGGTTGTTAAAAATTTTAAAGTTGTTTTAACTATAAAATTTTTGTAATATTAGCTGATATAAAATTTTTTTAGAGTTTCAGACATGATTACTGATATAGTTCCAGATATGTTCAAAACAAACAAAGTTAATGGATAATAATTCATAATAGCTTTATTGGACCATAACCAATGTTTTGGTGTAACTGAGAAATATAAAATGTTGCAAGTTTTCTTGTAAATATCTGTCCGTTTATTAAAAATCTTTTTTCTATACAAATATTAAACATTGTTACACATTTTTATATAAATAATATTTAGAAAACTACTAAAATGGTGGTAATGGCTCAATATATAAATAATACTTTAATAATATTGTCAATATTACATATAAATCATACCTAAATCTGGAGGTAAGGATGGAAATTCATAAATATGCTCACAAGTGTTTCTTGAAAATGGAATACAAAAACCAAATTCAAAATCAAAAGTTTTCAGTAAAGTGTCTCTAAAAAAATGTTTTTCAATCATTCTGAAATGATTGACTGGGCGAGCACCTACAGTAAATTCCACTCTGAAATTTAAAAAAAAAAAAACATTATTTACGTTTCTGGTACATTAAGAATTGCAAGACTGAAATAAATAGAATCTATAACACTATGTCAGAATTGGAAAATATTATGTAAAAAATTCAAACCAATGTATTTAAATTTTATAGTTATTATTAATGTTAAGGAAAGTTTAAAGAATTTTACTTATCTATAAAAATAATTGCGATTGAGTAAAATTTATTAGAATTAATAATACTTACGTAGCTCCTACTGTTTTTAATTTTAAAAATTGTGGCGTAAATTGATATCGAACGAATCGTCCAGCATTGGGATCCAAAGGTTCCTCTGGTACTTCATCTGAACCTTCATTATCAACACCAAAATCAGTGGGAGGTTTAGCTATTTCAAATAAAACAGTACCAGTTTCCAAATCACGTATCTTAAACCTTGTGAAATCTATATCATATACATTAGCCTCAGGACTACATAAATACGTATCTGTGATCTTATCCAACCTTAAAACATCATCAGGGGTGACATCACTGGGCATTATTTCACCCCTATTAGATTCAATGTGAGATATCGATTCGCACTTTTTACCGACCAAACTCATTTTTAAAATTACTCTTATCTAATAAACATTACATAAACTAACGTTATGGGTAACTACTAAATATTATGCTTAAAACATCATATTTATAATCATTATTTTACTTTAATGTTTTTAAAAGTTGAATAAGCAGTAAAATGTGAATTAGGAATTGTCAAATGTAATTGGTAAATGTTGTTGAATTGTTGATTGCTTGTCACGTCAACTATACACATATTGTACTAATCTGTGGTTCAGTTATTTAATAGTCTTAAATTTAATAATTTATGCAATTGAAAACGATATTTTTGAACTTTCACAATTCAATACATATTTTGCGAAAAATATAACAAATTTTTATAATGAATAAAAATATAGATACCGTTTTAAAATCTTGTACGCATGTTTTTAATTAATTTCAAATGATAATTTACATTTCCAAACATTTTATTTTTGACGGTTTCTACTGTAGTTCTAAATTATATTTATCTAAAGCTTATTTAGGTACCAAAATTTTAAAACATTTTTTTGAAAAAACAAAATAAACAAGCAAAACTCTTACAATTAAAATTTCATATCAACAAAACTATAAAAAGCTACCGAACTGTATTTCGGAGCTTAAATACTATTTCTTTGACATTGCAGTAAGTCATAGAAATAAACGCGATTTACAACTGCAGAAATCTGAAATTGATGGATGTTAAATAAAATTTAAGATTTCTATCGTACTAAGGTCATCATATACGTCATATATTTGTAGGACTTTGTAGAACTTTTTAGTATTTCTACTTATTACTACATCACTTTTAGACAAACTCTCATAGTTACTAGATGAATCGTACTTCCTGATTACTGGTATTAATCTGTTATTATATAAACAAATATCTTTGAATATATTATTATATTATTATGTCTTGTAATTCTTAAGAACCGATATATGGTACCTACCTTAATTTTCATAAAATGTAAAGACCGAACAAATTTATATATTTTAATTATTTTGAACGAGACCGTAGTTGTTGACGTAATTTCCGTTGCATCATTGAGTTGAAGCATGCGCCTTGTCATTTTCAATCATTGGTTGGACTTGGCTTTTAAAATTACAATAAATCGGATAATCGGGCCGTCGCTCAAGTGTTGAACTGTGATAAGTTTATTTTAAGGTTGTAGTGATATATCTGATGTGCATTTAAGTGAAATATAATAATTAATCAAGATGCTTATCAAAGAATAGTGAGTATAGGAAAGGTTATATTATGTCCTTTTGTTAATATAAATCGATTTTTAGGTCGTTAGATAAATCTCTTAAGGCACTGTCAATTTGTTTTTTTTTAAACTTTGATCTTAATTTTGAAAAATATAACTTATAAATTTGTTTTTTTTTCATAGTAATTCAGTATTAGTTTGCCTCAAAAATACAATAAGTTTTACTTTTGATTACATTCTGATTGATAGCCATTTGTTGAATGTTGAATAATCTCTAAAATTATAAAATATACCATATGGTACAGTTAATCTTTCATCATTTTTTTCAGTCGTGTTACACTTCCTTTAACAGTTGAAGAGGTAAGTCCAAATATTAATATATTTTTTTATTAAATAAAATTGAATTTGTAAAAATATTCTTTAATTTTGTAAAGCTTCAAAAACCTTCAAAAGTTTTTTTTATTTAAAACATTTTTCATTGGTGGGTGATATTTAAACTAATATAAATGTGAATAAAAATACTTTATTATCATTATTATTTGTGTAGTAGAATATTTTGTAATAACATATATCATTGGTATCAACTATCTGGTTATTCTGAGAATTTATATTATATATTTAATGATAATTATGTGATAAGATTTTGTATTTGTGTTAATGTAGTAATCTGCTATTATATATTTTTTTATTTTTTAACCTTCATGGTGTCTTATGGAAGTAAAAATCTTACTTATTTCATTTTTTTTCTTAAATGGGAATCAAACCCATAACCTGTTGTGTTTTCAGTTGCATGCTTTTACCCTGACACCGAAACTGGGTTTTTTTGTTGTTAAATATATATTTAATAAAATATTTATAATCAATCATATTATTTATAATTTTATTATTTATTCATTAGATCAATATGCTTTGCTAACAATATGATCTTTACTGGAATACAATCAATACTGAATGATTGTTATATTATTAATATTTCCTTGCTTTCTGGTAATGGCAATATCTCAAATTCTCAATACTCCATTTCCAGAATGGAAAATTAGAAAGTGATAAAGAATAAAAAAAATAAACTTAAATAAATTCTATATATCTATATGAGGCCGGTCGTGGAGCAGCGGCACGAGGTGTGACTGCAAAACCGACTGGTTGTGGGTTCGATTCCCACTCGAGGAAATGAAATATTTACTTAAATTTATATTTCCATTTCTTCGCTCTGGTGTCGAGGTTAAGCGCGGCGTTGAGTTCTGCCACTCAACACGCAATGCCTCCAGAATTCGGCAGAAAGTGGGGAACGGTGTGTCTTAACACTAGGTTCCCTCTGCCTACCCTGCTGTGTGCGGGATACAGCGTGAAGCTAATTTTAAATTCTATATTTTATAATTACTATATATAAACAAATTTCATCCATCTTTCAAATTTGCTATTATCTGGTAAACTAGCAATACAAAAATAAGTCAATCTTGTCTATTAACAGAAATTTTATGAAACTAATTTTACTTGTAGTTTTAACTAGTTTTTTTACATAACTCAAGATATGAAATAAAAAAGACCACTTACATTTTTTTATTAAGTAATTCAAATGAAATGTGTATTAAGTAAGATTTAATTGGTAAAAAAAGATAATTTATAACTGTTGTACATTGTAATAATCAAGTCAACCGCAACATAAACAAATCTAATCAACCATTTTACAATAGATTCTTTTTCAATGCAATTGAAAAAATATTATCAGGAATAATATTATTTATACAGTGCTATCTCACTAATGTGGCACCTTAATAGATCAACTGACTCTCCAAATATATAAAGTTCTTAGAAACGTGGGAGATGAGGTTTTTCTCTTTGCCGAGGACTACAATTTGTATACAACAACATACTCACAAATTAAGAATTGTTAGGTTAGGTTAGGTTCTTTAATTATGGCGTTTCGAGCGTGCCAGTTGAGCACATATCACTTCGCCAATGTCACGTTGTATGGAGAAGACACGTAGGAGGTTGTACGGTAAAAAAAAAGAGATAATCACACAATAGGAGAATGCAAGTAAAAAAAAAGAATCCTGTTAGAAATTGCCTTCACCTAAAAAAAAAAGACAAAACATCAATATATACATAATATACATAAGACAGTGTTAGTACTAAGAAATATTTAAAACAAAGGTGTTAGCTTACAATTTAATATTATTGTATCTAATATATTTACATAAAAATTTACAAAGAGGACTAAACACAAACATTAACAAACATTGAACATTTAGGGGTCGGGGAACTTTATGAGGAAGGACATCGTATAAGGGACGGATTAGCTTAGGACAATTGAAAAGGATATGAGAAGGGGAACCATCGTCTAGGCCACATTCACACAGTGAATGGTCCCTGACCCTGATCTTGGCTAGATGTACAGGTGTACATGAATGTCCAAGGCGCAAGCGACAAATAGTTGATATAATCCTCCGTTCAGTACATCTTTGAGAAAAAAACCAAGGTCGCCTGGGGATATTAGGTTGTATAGCAGCATAATGCTTACCTTTCTGCGATTTTGATAATTCCCAGAATTCAGACCATGACACATCCAAGTGAGTTGAAGCAAGAGACAACAGATCCTGGGCCGAAATATAGAAATGATCTAAATTACCACACTGGATGGCTAATTTTGCACAAGAGTCTGCAGATTCATTCCCACTTATTCCAGAATGACCTGGAATCCATGCCAAAGTAACCTCCAAGCCCTTTAGATGACATGAGTACAGTTCTTCACGAATCCTTAAAATAATTGAAGACCTTAATTTACTATGAAACGGATTTCCTCTTACAGCCAATATGCAGCTTAATGAGTCAGTACAAATGACAGTCTGTTTAAAGTCATGGGAGTCTGTGAACCGGATTGCTTCTAACAAAGCAACAGCCTCTCCAGTAAACACAGATGCTTCGGGAGGACATTTATACTGTAATATAATTTTGAATTTTGGTATCCAACATGCTGCACCAACACAGCTTTCCTTTGAAAGCTTTGATGCATCTGTAAAGATGAGGACATGATTTGAAAAATTTTCATTTACTATGGATTGAAATTTTGTGTTGGAGTCAGCAGCTCCCTTGGTTAGGCCAAGATTAGTAATGACAGAAGGGTGATGTACTAGAGCCCTATAAGGCGTGCGGAATATAGGATTAGATGGAAAAGTTGATAAGGGATTAGGAAGAGAAGTAAATTTGAGGAAACTATTGAGCAAGTATGGAAGAGGTCTGTTTCGAGGGATTAAGTCCGCTAAATCAGCTAGCTTAGACCATAGGGGATGGGAAGACAGCTGTAACATTTTACCAACAAACCGATCAGATAGGAATTGGCGACGGATAGGAAAAGGTGGATCTACACATTCCACCTGCAGTGCATTAGTAGGGGAAGACTTCATTGCACCTATAATAATTCGTAGGCATTTGTATTGAATTTTGTTTAGTTTTTCAGTAGTAACTTTGTTAAAGGGGTCTAGCACAAATAATCCATAGTCAATGTGACTACGAATTATGGCATTGTACAGTAATTTTAGAGTATAAGGGTGTGCGCCCCACCACACACCAGACACAGCTCTCAAAGCGTTGATGCCGCTTTCACATTTTTTACTGATATGTTCAGCATGAGCAATTCCGTTCAGTCTTTTATCGAGAATCATGCCTAAGAATTTAACATTTTCTGCTAGTTGAATTGTATTATTACCACAAAAAATTTGAAAATTAGGAATTACTCTCTTTTTGGAAAATACTAATGCCCGGCACTTTGCTACAGATAGTGCCAAGCCATGATCAGAGAGCCACTGATTTAAATAGTGTAAAGCAGTATTTAAACGATTAGTTATGTCCTCCACAGATTTTGAGCTGTAGTAAAGGACGATGTCATCAGCGTACTGAAGGATGTTACAAAAACTATTGACAGACAATTCGAGGTCATGTGTATATACATTATACAACAGAGGACTGAGAGCTGAACCTTGAGGCAAACCTTTCCAGACAAGTCTGGGAGGTATAGTAAGAAGAGGATGTTTAACAGATATCGATCTACCGGTCAGCAGATTACATATGAAATGAGTCATCCTCGGCGGAATACTCAGCTGACGCAATTTTTGCCTGAGTACCGGAAGAAGTACATTATCATATGCAGACGCAACATCTAGAAAAACACCAACCAAATACTCTCCTTTGGCATATGCTAGTCGAATGTCTGTAGTAAAAACACTGAGACTATCTGTGGTACTTAACCCCTTTCTGAAGCCAAATTGAGAGGGTGATAAGATATTTCTGCTTTCCACTATCCACTCCAGACGATTTTTTAAAAGCCGTTCCATAATTTTTGATAAAGCAGATGCTAGGGCAATGGGTCTGTATGAGTTAGGATCAGAGGGACATTTTCCAGGTTTTAGGATGGGAATAACATTTTGGGACTTCCAAGATTCGGGAATATTACCTGATTGAAATATTTTGTTTATTAAATTTAAAAAGTGCAGCTTAGACTTCTCATTTAGTCTAGCAATAAAAGAGTAAGAGATACAATCCTCACCTGGGCTAGTGTCTCTTAAATCCGTTAAGACATTTTTGAGTTCTTCATATGAAAAACTAGAGTCCATTTCATCCAAAGATTCAATCAGTGGGGATACAAATAAGTCACAAGACGGTACAAAGGGAGGAGCCAGTTTGTTAGCAAAATCATTAAGCCACAAAGAGGGATTATTGGAACTAGGACTGGGACTGTTGTTAAGAGAACGGCGAAATCTCCTAACATTTGTCCACACAAGGAAAGAAGGAGAACGAGGACTAAGGGATTCACAAAAATTGGTCCAACCAAGTTTTTTCTTTTTCCCAGTCAAGTTTCTAAACTTCGCATCTCTGCGCTTGTACTCAATGTAATTCTCCATAATCATACAGACTGCATATGACTCCTCGGCAGATTTACGCCGATCGACAGAATCAGAGCATTCCTGATCCCACCAGGGATTGAAATGCATCCAATTCTGAATGGAGTGTTTTTTAGGGATATGTAAGTCAGCTGCAGATAAGATGGCAGAGACAAAACGATCATAACAAAGAATGATATTCTCAAAATTACCGGACTCAGGAAGATTGCCCAACATGCAATCCACAGAGTCGGCATACTCATTCCAGTTGGCTTGCTTTAAATTATATTTAGAAGAAGAATTAAGAGGGGGAGCAGGGGGGTGTCTAGTATGCATAGAAAGGAGTATAGGGAAATGGTCACTACCATGGGTAGAAGGAAGAACAGACCATGATAGCTGGGAAGCAAGAGAAGGAGAAGATAAGGAAAGGTCAACAGCAGTCCTAGGATTCTGATTTGGATTAACCCTACGAGTCGGTGAGCCATCATTGAGAATGCAAAGAGATACATCATCAATCATGTCTACCAACGAGGGAGAAAATCCATCACAGTAATAACACCCCCACAAAGAGTGATGGGTGTTAAAGTCCCCCAGGACCAACACAGGACTAGGGAGTGAAGAGATAATAGACTTAAGCTCAAGGAAAAGAGAGGAAGAAGGATGAGGGATGTAAACGGACAGGAAAGAGATATTGAAAGCCCTCACAGCAACAGCATTAATCTGTTGGCTGTGAGGAGGAAGAGGGATAAGGGAATA
This sequence comes from Heliconius himera, assembly GCA_021202915.1. Taxonomy (NCBI): domain Eukaryota; kingdom Metazoa; phylum Arthropoda; class Insecta; order Lepidoptera; family Nymphalidae; genus Heliconius; species Heliconius himera. The sequence continues at coordinate 516,435 of JAJHJA010000170.1, read as the reverse complement.
AGGAGAGGAGTGCTGGATAAGGATAGCACAACCTCCATACCCGTCATTTCTGTCCTCCCTTAAACAGGAGAAACCTGGTACCCTAAAGCGGGAATCAGGCACCAACCATGTTTCCGAGAGGGCAATAATGACAGGATTATACAGAGTAATAATGTTCAGTAATTCATGCTTTTTAGCACGAATACTTTGACTATTCCACTGTAGGAAGTTCAGTGGCTCCATTATTTAGTATTTTAAAGATTGTTAGTAAATTTTTGGCAACGTTGGACGGTATAGGGAGTTCATCAGCGGTTTGAAAGATGCTCACAAGGGTTTCAGTTAGTGCAACCAATAGATCTTTACTAGATTCTATTGGACTGTCAACACCTTGATTTAGAGCGCAACCATTAGGAAGGGAAGAAGGACAATTGGCAGTTAAGGCTTGATGAGCTTGTCTGTTATATCCCTTCGCTAAAGGAGCGCGGGGACGGGGAGACTGGAAAACTGTCTTTCGGTATGATTTATAAGGAGTGACAGGGGCTGGTGGGTGAGTTGGTGATAAGGGGAGGATGGGACGGGAAGATATTTCCTTAGCCATGTCAGCATAAGATCTGCGGACAGGAGGGAAACGAGCGGAAGCCTCTATATAAGATATACATTCTTGCGACATAGTAATTTTGATGGACTGTTGCCTTGCAAACTCAGGACAGTCTTTATCTGTTGCAAAATGTTTACTCTCACAATATAAACAAAAAGAATTTTCCCTACTAGTGTCACATGCATCACCATTATGGGACTCGGAACACTTGTAGCATCTTGGCTTCGATCGACACTGTGATTTTATATGACCAAAGCGACAGCAGTTTAGGCATTGGATGGTAGGATATTTGTAGGGTTCAACTGGGAGGGAGGAATGGTACGAAAAGACCCTTTCGGGCAACATTTGACCACGGAATGTAACTACAACCGACTGAGTCGGGACCCATGTAGTTACACCCTCACTAACACACTTTCTATTTAAACGCCTTACTTTCATCACTTGTACACCACCTGTGGGAAATTCCAAAGAGCCTACAAATTCGTCTAGCGAAAAATCTACTGGAACATCTCTCACAATACCCATTCTAGTAATATTGAAAGTAGGGATAACTGCAACATACTTACATAGACTTAAAATGGGGTTAGATAAAAATGAATTCGCTGCAGTAGCTGTTGAGAATTCTACGCTTATTTTGTTGCGACCAACATTTTTCACACCATCGCTGGTGATATTAGATATTTTATTTATGTGTAGGAATTGGCCAAATTTAATGGCTTTAATGGAAGTCCCTGCTGCAGGGTCTGGAGTTTCCCTCGACACATACACTATAAAAGGGCCTTTATCCGTATCTAGGTAGGATTTAGGACTTTCAGAGAGGGAAGGGTGTATGTATAAATTTTGAATTGACGGAGTAGCAGTAGCTGGGTCAATAATTGTTTTTTTGATTAAATTTTCACTATGGGAAGGTGTGTCATCACCTTGCCTTTTTCTTGATGTCGTCTGCAGATCACATATGCCACCACCAGGATCAGGGGGATCAGGCGGATGCTCCGCATCCATTTTAAAATTAACTAACCTAACTTACCTTATACCTAATCTAATTATCAAAACACCACAAACACTAACACCAACCTAACACCTTAATAATACAAATCTTTTTTTTTTTTTTAACCGCAATTTCTATTAAAAATGTATGAGAAAAACACTAAAAAACTAAACCCTCACTAACACGTGTGTTAACCAAAACAAACGTCAGCCTTGAGTCCGAGTCAACAAGTCTTTTTCTTAAGAATTGTTTTAAAACTATGTAATTATTAAATAGTGTAGGTAAAAATTTTTTTTAGAACATTACTTAAAAAGCTGAACAAAGAGAAGCCCTTGTGGCCCACAAATGTGTAACGTGAAGGTTGTGGGTTCGATTCCTACTCGAGGAAATAAATAATTATTTTTCTTCACTTTTTTACCAAGGCAAAATTCTGGTATTGAATTCCGTCATTCAACACGCAATGCCTCGAAAAATTCGGTGGAAAGTGGGGAACGGAATGTCTTAACAATAGGTTCCCTACGCTACTGTGCGCGGGATACATCGTAAACCTGATTACATTATTTATTTTTTAGTAAAAAAATCTTCTACGAAATGCTTTATTTACAATCCAAACATTCCAATAATCTGCCACTCTCTGTTCTTAAGTAGTGTACGATTAGTCGAGATTATACTGTCATACAGATTATTAATAATAGGTTACATCAAGCTATTACTACAGATAATACGAAAATCAAAATAAGTATGTATTTTGTTTTGAAATTAAAAAATTATACTAAACATTGTTGTCAGGAACAGCAAAATAGAGCCGAATTATGAGTTAAGAAATCACCTATAATATTATTGTTCAAAGGAATTGAAAAAAAAATGTTGTCGACATAACAGATATTTTGCTGAATTTGAGCACTATGTGTAATTAGTCTGTGCAAAAGCTGTGCTTGCGAGGCCACGGGACTGGGTCAAGGACCCTCAGTTAGCAAGCTGCGAGAAATATACTTACAGCGCCTATTCTGTCACTATTGTTTCATACAGCCACATTAATAAATAGAAAACTATATTAGACCACCCTGTTGTAATATATTTTTGTAGAAGTTGCAAATTTAAAATAATTGTTATCTATTTATTAACATAAGAAGTAACAATCTAGACTTTATAGTTTAATTTGCAGTTTTTAAATTAACAATTGCGACGGAAGACGAATACGCCGAGTAGTCTGTTTTTTTTTTACAAATTCAGAAAAGTCTCGCATATACTAGAGTAGTCAGAGCGGACCCAGTGTTAAGACACTCTATTCCCCACTTTCTGAATTTTCGAGATTATGTGTTGAACCAACGCTTGTGCCACTGAGCCACGGCGGTTTCTTAATATGAATAGTTCAAATACTAAAAATATTAAGATTTATTAATAAAAACTTCACAACATACGCCACGTTACAAGATAATATATGCATAAACAATATAATTAAAATATAAAAAGCTTTACATAAAACATCAAGATATGAAATATATTTTTTTATATATTTACTGACCCTGAAATTACTTTGACAATGGCTGTGTGTTTCGAATTATTTTAAAATAAAATGACATAAAAACAAACAAATATAATCATTTCTCACATCATACTTTGTATAAATCATTAATTATATTTTTTTTATTTTGCTGTAGTATATAAAAAAATATTTAAATTATACACACAATTGGATATTATTATTGGTAAAAGGGCACATTTTATTTAGTTTTTACCAGTAAAAGATAAAAGTAAATTTTATTATTTTTTTTACTCAGTACCAAGTCGCGCAATTATACTGCGTTGCGGAAGTTTCCAAAAATGAAACCGGAGGCGGTGAAGGCATTGAAGTCATCAAGAACGAACCCTTCAAAGACTATCCCTTGCTTGGTAAGTCTATATAAATATATTTTACTTTATAAATTCAATTTATAAGTAAACTAAAAAAATTAAGTTTCACGCTTTATCCCGCATAAAGCAGAGTAGGCGAAGGAACCTAGGGGTAGGACACTGTTTCACTCTTTCCTCCTTATCTTTAGAGGCTTTGGGTGTTAAGTGGCGGAACTAAACGTCGCGCTTTGCCTTGTTACCAGAGCGAAGAAATGAACATATTAATAAATCATAATTCATTAAGCCGTGTGGGAATCGAACCCACAGTCGCTTACAGTCCCGAGCTTGTGCCACTGCGCCACGACGCCTGACTAATAAACTAAATGATAAATAATATATACTTACGACATGTCGCCATCTGGACACGATTAACTTAATAACACCCAATTACACGGCGTTTCCGCTATCTTGTTAGACAGTGTAGCGTTGGCTGCCATAATTACTATATTGTAATGATTTGTAGGCGGTTTCAAATATTTAATCAGCTTCACGCTGTATCCCGCAGACAGCAGGGTAGGCAGAGAGAACCTAATGTTAAGACACTTCGTTCCCCACTTTCCTCCAAGTTCTGGAGGCATTGCATGTTGAGTGGCGGAACTCAACGCCGCGCTTTGCCTCGACACCAGAACAAAGTAATGAAAATATAAATGTATATAAATATTTCATTTCGAGTGAGGATCGAACCCACAACCAGTCGATTTTACAGTCACACCTTGTGCCCCTGCGCCACTGGCCTCAAAAATTAATAAGGAGTAAAAAGCTAAAATTTTATTATTTTAGTTTTGATTGGTTTTGTTAATTAATTATATATTATATTATTATCTTTATTTAACAAATGGCGCGAGTTAAAATCAATTGTAGTAATAAAAGTACGATACCGATAAGGTGACGTGGATGACAGTAAATACTGCTGTAATGTATTTTTTGCTATCTAATCATATTATTCCGAGGTATATTTGAATTACGGCAACTACATGTTTATTTTTTTTAAGAGTATATACAATAATATAGATATATGATTTTCATACTTTCATTGTAACATTTTAATCTTGATTTTCCCATTGAATATTTCATTTATTTAACACTAGTGGGCGCGCGCGGCTTCGCCCGCTTATTTGCACCGTTAGAGGTGAATTCTAAACAAAACTACGAAACACGTGTTCAATAAAATATTTCAAAACAGTCTAATTTAATTTCTTATAAAAATCGGTGGCGATTTAAAGACTTTTCCTTTTCCATATAAACTTTCACGGCTGTGCGTTCGTCTTGCCTCAGTCAGTCGGAACATGTCCTTTTATATATATAGATTATTGGGTATCGCTATTTTTAACGAGTATTGTTTTGTTTGTTATATAATAAACGATAATGTCCTATAATTATTGTGTTGTGGCTATGGCGATTTCGATTACGTTTATTGTAACTTCACAGATCAGTCCACATTCAAAAACAGTAGACTTAAATAGTATTTTTTTTTTGTAATTTCGACCTATATTTTATTTATATTAGGTTAAATATATTAATATAAATATAATGAGTTAAAGAATATTTCATTTTCAAATGTCTCACAAAATGTCGTTTACTAAGGTAGTAAAATTTATAAGTTGCAGCCTTGTTTCGGCCAAAGTGAACGACCTCATATTGGAGATGAACCGTTACAGTTTCAGGATAAATAAATTATTCTTAACTCGGCAAGCAAGTTTACTTAAGTATTTATATACGAAAACAGATATTATTATGTTTTGTTTATATTAAATAAATAAAACAGTTTCACGCTGTATCCCGCACACAGCGGGGTAGGCAGAGGGAACCTAGTGTTAACACACTCCGTTCCCCATTTTCTGCCGAATTCTGGAGGCATTGCGTGTTGAATGGCAGAACTCAACGCCGCGCTCTGCCTCGACACCAGAGCGAAGAAATGGAAACATAAACCCACAACTAGTCGGTTTTACAGTAACACTTTGTACCGCTGCGCAACGACTGGCCTCTTATTATTATTGAATATGTATGTAAAGATACTTTTCTTAATTTTATTTTTTTTTATTATTTAATATGTCTATCTGTTAAATAAACAATTTCTAGTAAACAAAGATAACAAACAAGCTGCAAGTTCAAATGTTTCCGGCGAACAACTGATGAAGTCTGACACGTGTGGCACTTGCGGGCCGTGTGTTGATGATGGTATAATATAAAATATCAGAAAATTTTATTAAAATAATGTTAAAATTAAATTTGGTACATTAATGTATATATTTTACATGTATTTTTGGGTAGAATTTAGAAAATACATCGCATTAGATTCGTATTAGTAAATGTAATACATACTAGATAAAGAACTATTAACATTCTAGATCTACAAAGCCGTTTCTGAGATTAATGTTAACAAATGCACACACAAAAACGATAAAAAAACAATAATTTGTTTTCTATTATATTTATAATTGCCCCCAACAATAGATTTTCTTTACATATTTTCCATATAAAGACGACGATGAGTTACAGTTTTATTATACGCATAGATTACCTATTAAAAAAAGTTACATAATTTTTTTCTCACCCTCAAAAGCTAATTTTGTTATTTTAAAATACGCACAGATATTTCCCATTGTATTTCATATTACAATAATAAAGTTATTTTAATACATAGGTACTTAAGAATTCCATTGAAATTTTTATATATTATATGAATAATTAAATTTTATACATTATTGTACATATTTTACATGTATTTTTGGGTACAATTTAGAAAGTAAATCGCATTAGATTCGTATTAGCAAATGTAATACTAGATATATTAGATAACTATTAACATTCTCTACGACTAAGTATAAATTAATTATATTTTGATAGTTAAGTTAAATAAGTTGCCTCCGTAAACATCTTATGTCGGTGGCCGAGTGCCAAGTATGATGTTCTTCATGCTCCATAAAAGGTTTAGATATTGATTGACAGCCCGAAGCCGCAGCAGTAGAACGTTGCGGCTCATTCAGAAGCTAGGTACATAAATCATCTTCTAAAATGAATTGATAGAAGATTGATAGAAGGTATTTCCTTTTGAGTTTTACTATCAAATTTATATTTAGAGAATACGCTAAACTAAATCCAAGGCAAAAACCCGGCGTTGAGTTCCGCCATTCAACACGCAATGCCTCGAAAAATTCGGTGGAGAATAGGAAATAATGTCTTATCACTAGATTAACTCTGCCTACCACGCTGTATGCAGGATACAGTGTGAAGCTGCTAAATAAAAAAAAACATTTACTTAAAATTTTATTTTCTCCAAAAATATAAATACAGTATATATATTAAAAAAATATATGTCTAGTAGTAAGTTTTGTCATACATTACAAATATGTATATGTGAAATTCTTATCAAACGAGTAAGTAACTAAAATCGCTATAACAGTTCTAAAAAGCCCCATCATGTCAGCCTCCGCGACGACAAGCAACATTCAATGTTGTATATATTGGTCGATCCACAATATATGTCGCCCCTACACATGTATTGCAAAAATAAAAATAAATCAGGTTCACGCTGTATCCCGCACACAGCAGGATAGGCAGAGGGAACCTAGTGTTAAGACACTCAGTTCCCCACTTTCTGCCAAATTCTGGAGGCATTGCGTGTTGAGTGGCAGAACTCATCGCCACGCTTGTCGTCGACACCAGAGCGAAGAAATGGAAATGTAAATTTAAGTAAATATTTCGTCTCCTCGAGTGGGGATCGAACCCACAACCAGTCGGTTTTACAGTCACACTTTGTGCCACTGCGCCACGACTGGCCTCAACAATTATATTGCCTTTATAAGAAATTCGATACTAAAAGATAGTGCAATCATAGGCTTCGAAATATTATATTATATTAAATATTTATTATACATTTAGTACGAGTCTTTATGTGATTCATATTTATTTGTACCGTAGTATTTAAGAGTTTGACCTTCGGTTGAGCCAAGTTCTAAATGGTTGCTTTTTAAATGACGTCACGTTTTCAGTGTAGACAGATGTGGCGATATTTGTTTAGGTGTGGTTTTTAAACAAAATCCTTTATTACTTCCTTGAATGACCTTGCGTTTGGCTACATTATTAATTTTATATTATATTTATTCATTTTATACGGTTTTTTTCTGTGAAACTTAATTTAGTATAATTAATCAATTAATCGATCAGCTTCACGCTGTATCTCGCAAGCAGCGGAGTAGGTAGAGGGAACCTAGTGGTAAGACTCCCCGTTCCCCACTTTCCGCCGAGTTCAGGAGGTAATGCGTGTTGAGTAGCGGTACTTAACCCCGCGCTTTGCCTCGAGTCCAGAGCGAAGAAATGAAAATGGACTGGACTTCGTTTTTTTTTCGAATTCGTTTTTTTTTATAAATTTTCATATTTATATTAGCTCTTTCATATGAATTACTATCGTGATTTAATAACATTTTCATTTTAAAGACCAATACATTGAGAGCAAAAGTTTCAGTCAGTCCAATAAAACATTAATTCTTCATTCAATTTTTTATTATGATATAACTTTTTTGTTTATAAAACGATTAAAATGAAACAAACACTAAAAGTTTCCCAAAATACAACAGTACAAAATGTACAAAGCAGTTTCTGAGATTAGCGTTAACAAATGCACACACAAGAACGACTAAAAAAAATAAAAACCAGTATTTTATTTTCTATTATATTTATAAATGCCCCCAACAATAGATTTTCTTTACATATTTTCCATATAAAGACAGCGATGAGTTACAGTTTCATTACACGCATAGGTTACCTAATAAAAAATATTACATAATTTTTTCTCACCCTCAAAAGCTCATTTTGTTATTTTAAAATATGTACAGATATTTCCCATTGTATTTCATATTACAATAATAAAGTTATTTAAATACATAGATACTTAAAAAAATCCATTGAAATTATTATATACTTTTTATTTTACTTCATTAGGGGAATAATTATATAAATCAAAGTATGACGTCATTTGCTGTTAGTAAGCTAAAAAAACCTATTTGTTTTATAAAGATTACATTTTTAATATAAATAAATTAAATTCAAAATTAAATCAGCTTCACGCTGTATCCCGCACAAAGCAGGGTAGGCAGAGGGATCCTAGTGTTGAGACACTCCGTTCCCCACTTTCTGGCGAATTCTGGAGGCATTGCGTGTTGAGTGGCAGAACTCAATGCCGCGCTTAGCCTCGACACCAGAGCGAAGAAATGGAAATATAAATTTAAGTAAATATTTTATCTCCTCGAGTGAGGATCGAACCCACAACCAGTCGGTTTTACAGTCACACATCGTGCCGTTGCGCCACGACTGGCCCCCAGCCCACGAATACATTTTTAATATAGCTAGCTAATATAGGAGCTATAGTCCGAATGGCACGATTTAGTCTTAAATATCTTTATTAATCTATAACAAATTATTTCTATTTGATTGCTAAAATAAAAAAAATATAATCCACGGTCCACCCAAGTGAGGCGTGGAACTAAAAAAACAGAAAGAAGCATTCAAAAACATTAAAAACGACGTTGACGTAGTAGGTAATATATGTATACTTGAAATTTACATTGACACAGTAATAATATTATACAAGATTGTATCTCATTCCAAACCAGGAAAAGGACTTTGGTATCTTCGAGTAAAATTAAAATTGTAATAATACGTTGTTGATTAGTGTTAATTAGGGTTCCGTACCTTTTAAGGAAAAAAGAAACCTTAAGATTCATAAGATCGCTTTGTTGTCCGTCCGTCCGTCTGTCTGTCAAGAGCCTTTATCTCAGGAACGCTTGGAGATATCGAGTTGAAAGTCAATCTTCAATCCCTTGAATTTCTGAAAAAATCGTATTTCTACATTTATTAAAAAAATATATATATTGCCGTTTATATCGCTAAAAAAACACGTATTACGACACCATCAAGGGAATCAAAATTAATAGAGTACTTCCGGATGAGCTAGAACTATAAAATTTGGCAGCTAGCATCTACAAGTAGTACCAGTTCAGGAAAAAATCTGAAAACTATAGATTTGTGGTTAAATCCTAAAAAATAATAGCCTTAAAAGCGGGGCAAAACTTGGTATTAAAGCCGTTCAAATGAGGCGTCAGATGAAAGGGCTTTGACTAAGCTAAGCTTGAATTTCAACCTCCAATTTTTGTATGGAACCCTCGGTGGGTGAGTCCGACTCGCGCTTGTCCGCTTTACATTTACATATTTATTATATAAATTTATTTAGCTATTGTTAGATTAATTACTTTACCTTTAGCTTTTTTATTATTTGGGTACTGTAAATAATATGTTATTGTATTATAATAAGTATTTATAGTTTGTGTTTTTATAGACACTCTTTTACTTTATTTTAATGACGTTGAATACCTCTAAGAAAATCTAGAAACAACTATTAACGTATTTGTTGTACATATTATATAAAATTCCGTCCGTCCAGGGGCCGTCATAGCTAAGGGGCACAAGCATGCAAATGTAAATGCGATAGAATGTGGGTTCGATTTTCTCTCGAGATAATTAAATATTTAATATTTACATTTTCCTCATTCTGGTAACTAGGCAAAGCGCGGTGTTGAGTTCCTCCACTCAACACACAATACCTCGAAAATTCGGTGAAAAGTGTGGAACGCAAGTGTTTTAATGTGGACGGGGAGTGTCTTAACACTATGTTCCCAGCTTCCTTCTGCCTACCCTGCTCTGTGCGAAAGCTAGAAAAAAAAACAAATGTAAAACTCCCTCGTATTATAACTTAAGTTGTTATATATTTATAATGGATTGTTATTACGCAGGTGGGAAATATTCTTCTGGCCAATACACCTACAAGATCTACCATCTCGCGTCGAAGGTGCCAGCTTTCATCAGGCTCCTGGCGCCCAAAGGGTCCCTGGAAGTCCACGAAGAGGCCTGGAATGCGTACCCATACTGCCGGACTGTATTAACGGTAATATTTTATGAGAAATAATTTTAATTATTAATTTGTAAATTGTACCGTATTTATTTTAAAATCAATTTTATTGCTTTGATTACTGTGAAGTAAATACTTAATATATCTCAACATACGCTTATCAATAAGTACGAGTTAGCGAGAATGTGATTGAATTTATTATTATAATATTGTTATTTATTATTATATTAATTAATCAAATCAGCTTCACGCTGTATCCCGCACACAGCACGGTAGGCAGAGGGAACCTAGTGTTAAGACACTCCGTTCCCCACTTTCTGCCGAATTCCGGAGGCATTGCGTGTTGAGTGGCAGAACTCAACGCCGCGCTTAACCTCGTCACCAGAGCGTAGAAATGGAAATATAAATTTAAGTAAATACTTCATCTCCTCAAGTGGGGATCAAACCCACAACCAGTCGGTTTTACAGTCACACTTTGTGCCTCGGCGCCACGACTGGCCTTAAATATAATATATTTATTGGTATAATTTTATAATTGTATATTTTTGTACTAATAACATCTTTTGGTTTTAGAATCCCGGTTATATGAAAGAGAACTTCGTCATCTGTATAGAGTCCCTGCACTTACCTGACGCCGGCGACCAGCAAAATGTAAGTTATTTAAATTGTAATAGTAAAAAATAAAATTAATATAAGTAACAAAAAAAATATGATTATAAATTTGTTGGCAACTGTTACTGAGAAATTAAAAGTTTATCGTTATCATGTTATCAATGATCGTCAAAATGTATTTTAAATTGCTATGTGGTGAGTATGTATCAACGTTGTCTCTGAGAGATTTATTACTAGACTAGCGGACCGCGCGGCTTCGCCCGCTTGAACTATACGCATATTTATTAAATATATTTATGAAATTATTTTCAGTTTCCAATAGGATTAGTAAGAAAATAGAAGCCTTAATAATCAAAAGAAGGTGAAAAAGAATAATCAGTAGAGAAAAATCTTATTATTATTAAAAAAATATCTGGGTAATTGAAATGAACAAACAATACAAGTAAAAGTAACTAAAGTAAATTCTTAATATTAGAAATAATACCTATGTAATTAAAATTACCATTAAATAATAAGTAAACGTAACCAAAGTAAAATTAAATTAATTAAAAAAACGTACACAAAACCAGTATTTTATCAACGTAAATAAATAAATATTGAAATTAAAAGTAACACGAAACATAATCTATACCATAATAAAACAGTAAAAAAAAACAAAATGCTATGCGAAGAGATATATGCTGTCGCCGAGTTTTATTTAGATTTTTTAAAGGATTATAATATGTTCATTACAATAAATTTTTGCTGTTCTACTACCATATATACTACTAAAATATCTTCTAAAATTTTTATCTCTATATATTTTACTGTGTAATATATCTAACATATTTAATAGGAAAAAGAATAATACTGTACTGTTGAAAATAGTTTCGCAATTATACTTTATTTATTTTTAAACACCAAAATGGTTACTGTGGATTTTCCTTAAGAGATGGGCTTATTATGCTGTAGTGGATAGTGGCACATACAGACAAACAGAGTTACTTTCGAATTTTATTATATGTATCGATTATAAAATCCATAGCCAAAGAAATAGAAAGAGTCGAGTGGTCCGTACCCACTCCAGAATAATCTGGTGCCCATTTTAGAAATTTTGCTAACTATAAGTTTGTCCAGAAAAATTAAAAGATTAACGTTGGCACGAACATATCTGTTCAAAGTCAAAGTCCAGACCTTCCAGACCTGCAACCACGGAATATTGTAGAAATACCAGTATAATAAAAATGTTTTTATTTTAAATGTTACTAAGCTACCTATTACGCTCCACCTCACAGTAGTTTGTATAGCGTAATAATAGCACAAGATAATAAAAGAAAAATGATAAAATACCCATGGCCGTCGTATACATAAACGTAACTGTATATAATTAATTTAAAACAAATAATAAAATCCTTAAACTTGAAATGTGTAGTATATATTTGCTTACATATATAATCTTATTTATATTTCTATTTCTTGCTCTGGTGCCGAGGCAAAGCGCGGCGTTGAGTTCCGCCATTCAACACGCAATACCAATTCCAGAATTCGGTAGAAAGTCGGGAATGTATATATATATATATGTTTGTATGTATGTATGTATGTATGTATGTATGTATGTATGTATGTATGTATGTATGTATGTATGTATGTATGTATGTATGTATGTATGTATGTATGTATGTATGTATATCATTTTTTGATCATTATCACAAAGCATTCATTGCTATTGTGTTGATAAGAAATTCTACTAGTATTGATAGCATTTTTTTTCGTTAAACGAAAATAATTAATACGAACGATATTACACACAACCGTCGCGCTCGCATTACATTCACATTCTCGTGTCCCTTCCTGCGCCACGACTCTCTCAACTTGTATCTCTCTCTCTCTCAACATCACACACAGCAGGGTAGGCAGAGGGAACCTAGTGTTAAGACACTCCGTTCCCCACTTTTGCCGAATTCGGAAGGTATTGCGTGTTGAGCGGCAGAACTCAACTCTTGTCCTCGCCACCTGCTCAAAGAAATGAAAATATAAATTTAATTAAATATTGCATCTCCTCGAGTGGGGATCGAACTCACAACCAGTCGGTTTTACAGTCACACTTAGCGCCCTTGCGCCACGACTGGCCTTGTATTAAATAATATAATAAATTATAAAATAATTACAAGAACAGGTTAAAATTAAATTACATAAACAAATGTTATTATCGAAGTAGGAAATGTGTCGGCCTTGCCGATGATGATGATGGTGGAATGAAAATAAAAATACAATAGGTGGCTTTTATGCGTTACGTCTATGTTATCACAAACAAACTAAAAAAAACGCTCATTCGTATAATTACATCGCATTATAGCCAGTTGGAGCTGGTGATGATAAATATTTACATAAAATATGTTAATTTTGTATGTCGTGGCGCGTGGGCGCAAGTGTGTGACTGTAAACACGATAGATAGTGGGTTCGATCCCCATTTGAAAAAATGAAATATTATATATTTTCATTTTTTTGCTCTGGTGTTAAGGCAATGCACGGCGTTAAGGTCCGTCACTCAACACGCAATGTACGTATAATTCGGTGGAAATTGTGGAGCGGAGTGTCTTAACACTAGCAGAGTGATCTGCCTACTCTAAAAATCATACATTATGTATAATATTGCAAAACGTTTTAAGCAAATGTCTAAGATATTATTATTGTTTTGATATAGTTTTAATAATGTCTTTTATATTTTTCACAAATTAAATAACTTAATAATTGTGGGTTCGATCCCCACTCGCGGCAATGATTTATTTCTATTTCGGTGTATCTTAACACTAGGTTAACATGTCGAGGTGTTAATTTTAACAAGAAGGATAATGTAATGGATTTTTGTTTAAATTGTTAAGTATAATTTACAAATTATCTTCATCACTTAAGTTGTATATTGTACATTGAATTTAATAATAAAGAATATTTTAATGCTAATCATGGCGCAGGGGCGCAAAGTGTGACTGTAATTACGACAGGTTGTGGGCTTCAATTGAAACTCTAGGAAATGAAATATATTTGCATTTTCTTGGCTCTGGTGTCGAGGCCAAGCACGGCGTTCAGTTCCGCCATTCAACACGCAATGCCTCCATTATGAGGAAAATGGGGAACGGAGTGTTTAAGCTCTATGATCACGGAGAAGGCCAGCTAAATATATAAAGGTCATCTAAGTAATTTGTTTGGACTGGTTTAGAATAATTGCTTCAAACTGCTGAGATTGTTACAAATTAACCCCTAAGTATTGGGGGTCAAGTAGCCGATATGATATTTAACGTTGGGTCTTTATAAATGAATCATTTTCTATACTCAGCTTCACGCTGTATCCCGCAAATAGCAGGGTAGTCAGAGGGATCCCAGTGTTCAAGACACTCCGTTCTTCACTTTCTGCCGAATTCTGGAGGCATTGCATATTGAGCGGCAGAACTCAACGCCGCGCTTTGCGTCGACGCCAGAGCGAAGATATGGAAATATACATTTAAATAAATATTTCATCTCCTCGATTGGGGGTCGAACCCACAACCAGACAGTTTTACAGTCACACTTTGTGCCCCTGCGCCGCAACAACTTTTTATTTTTGATTTTATTTTCTCTACTACTTTTGTATACTACGTATATAATAGATAGTAGATATATTATGTCTGACGTTTTGATCTTAAATGTTTTAAATAAACTGGTTTCTTATTTTCCTTATAGCAACAGTAATAAAAAAATAACAATATATATTTTTTTATATTTTTAATTTTTTTTCTTTAATAAGTAACAATATAATTGTTGTTTATACCTTCAATTTATTATTTTAATTTGGTGTCTATCGCTAATGTTGTTTGCGCTTTAATTTACTGAAACACGTTTTTAGTTATTGGTTTTTCGGTTTTCGCTAATAATATTGTAAATATAGTAAAATAAGTAACAAATACTAGTGGCCCCCGCGTGGCTTCACTTGCTTGTATTACAAAATTATTTATATTCTCATCAGCTTCACGCTGTATTCCGCGCATAGCAGGGAAGGCGGAGGGAACGTAGTGTTACGACACTCCATTCCTCACTTTCCGCCGAATTCTAGAATCATTGCGTGGCTGATTATAACATTATATTAATGAAGGCCCTCAATAACATATTTTTTTTATGTATCTTCTACGTACATACACCGATCCGATTTAATTATAAGTATCGATTAATTAAAATATATAATACATAGTTTATACGATGTTATGTTTGTTTAAGTGGGGAAAGGAGTGTCTTAACACTGGGTTTATACAGTGTGAAGCTGAATTTTTTTTATGTCTTTTTAATTTTATTTTGAAGTATATTCGATTTATGGTCAACTTACACGTAATGAATCTTGATGACACTTAATAGTCTCTATTGTGTCATTACAGCATATTTTGTACTTACATTATAAGTTGCAAGAGAATAATTAATAGGTACGTACGTACAACTTGTTTTTTGTAGTGGTGGACCGGTTTTTTAATAACTAACGTTTAACACTGTGGTCTCTATTTTTGCGTTGCTTGATTTGAAAATCTGCATATGTTATGTTATTTAATTAAACAGAATCCAAATTAAAATTTGGATATGTGATACAGGATTAAATAAGGTAAAATATTTCAAACCCATATCAAAAAAAAATTATCAAGATTTCTCAACAATTTAGACCTAAGATTTTTTTTTATCCATGCTGTATATCGTCTGACACAGTTACGAATAGATACGATTAACGTGAACACTTACTACTACAAAAATACTACTAAATGTACCGATCTTATTTATACTTTTCATTCTAAAAAAACATACTAGAACGAGAAAGGGATATCTGTCGTTGTATTTTACGCAATTACCTATTTTCTATAATGCCTACTATACACTTTGCAACTGACAACTGACTACTCAATAAAATATTTAAATAAAATTATTTAAATAATAATTTTAATATTTTAGTATGGCTCGTAATTACGTCTGATATAGATAGAACCCTTTAGAAGTGATTGTAATTAATTCAAGATCTTTTAGAGATTCAGAGATATTATTATTCAGAGATTTAATATAAAATGTACAATAAATTTAATATAAATACAAATAAAATATATTATGTTAAATAAAATATTTGTCTGTCCGTTTAATCTCCCGTGACATTTCTTAAGTATATCGAAGACGTCCTATCCTTCTCTAACTAGAATCGTTACTGTCTAGAATCGTTAGTTATAATAAAAGTAAGTTTCAGATGCAATTACAAGAATTTATAGTGATATAATATATACGAACTAAAACAGATTATGAGTTAGATTTCTACTAGAAGTAAATAAATAAAATGATGATATTTTTTTATTTGAGGTCATTCATGGCTCTGGGGCACAAAGGGTAACTGTGAACGCGACATGTTGGAGGTTCGCTTTCCATTTGAGAAAAATATTTTGTGCTGTGTGATCCCGGGCTAGAATAGGATCATCCTGGTACTGGAGGTGTCGTAAGAGGCAACTAAAGTACATGTGGTAGAGTCACGTCGCCAGCAATGGCAACACGCATAAGCAGACTAGACCGGATCATCACCATCCGCGGTACTTAAAACCGGCGTGAAGTAGTGGCTTTATGCCACTTCGTTTCGCGTCAGGTAATGCCGGGCTCCGGCGCCCAACCCACCTTGGCGGCCGCCAACGCACCTGTAGCTCCTCTGGTGTTTCACGGGGTCGTGGGCGGCGCTAGTCACTTGCCAGGTGACCCGAACACTCGTATGGCTTTTCCTTTTCTATAAAAAAAACACTCAATTATCCACAAATAATTCTTTTTCAAAGCGACTCATAATAAATTAGTCTTTACTAGTTGTGGCGCAGGACTACAAGAGTGCGACTGTAAACTCGTCTGATTGTAGGTTCGATTTGGGCGTTACTGTTATATTTTTATAATGAATTATTCGTTATATTATATTTTAACTGTTATTTTAAACTGCTATAATATATATTATATTATATTAAAAATAATGAAACAACTTGTTACTGTTTAACGTTATATGCATAAGCAAGCATTTATTTTCCGGTGTTACAAGTTCTAAAATGTGATGATAGAAAAAAAATTAATGTTTTTTTTTTCAACGAACTTTCCTTCCTACTTATTACAGTCTGTCTGAATGTATTATATTCGTGTAATTATATGTTGATTTTATTTAAATTTTAATTAGATATTTACATATATTTACATTTTCTAAGATATACACCCACTCTACTTCTTTTAATTAGCATTTGAATCACTTTAGACGATGTAAAAGCCTTGTTCGTCTGTCCGATATGAAATAGCCGCTTTTAGAAGAAGCTCTTTCACACGGCACCGATGTCACTACAATATTATAAGCCCTGATAAAAAGTGGGCATAAAATGAGATAGAGTGCTTTACGCTCACGCCACCATTGTAAAGGGCAATTAGTGCGGGCGATTATGCCTTCTATCTTATACAACTCAAATTCCACATTTGCCTTGGTCAAAATACCCATTTTGGGTTTTTTTTATAGATTTGACTTTCATGTCGAACTCGAGCTAAATTGATTGTGAGTTTTTCTCGGCTTGGGGGTTTTATTTGAGCTCGGGTCATCGGGTCATCAATATCATCTTCATCTAATTCAGACGCTTTTTCTAATAACATGCATTCGGTGTTCGATAATGCATCCTTGTCCTTAAATGCATGTTGTTTGAAGTGGATCTAAATATGTGCATAATGCTATTGTTTGATTGTGTACTATGTCTTTAAATCGGTAACTGAGACCGTCTTGTACCGTGTGATCCCGTGTACTGGTGGTGTCGTAAGGACGACTAAAGTACGTGTGGTAGAGTCACGTCGCCAGCAATGACAACACGCATGGGCAGATTCGACCGGGTCATTACCACCCCCGGCATTAAAAACCGGCGTTAAGTATTGGCTTTATGCCTACTGTATATTAAAAGCCGGCAACTCACCTGTAGCCCCTCTGGTGTTGCACGGGGTCGTGGGCGGCGGTAATCACTTACTATCAGGTGACCCGAAAGCTCGTTTGCCTTGTCCTTTTCCATAAAAAAAAACATGCATTCTATATTCGCTAATA
Source organism: Heliconius himera (assembly GCA_021202915.1). NCBI lineage: Eukaryota > Metazoa > Arthropoda > Insecta > Lepidoptera > Nymphalidae > Heliconius > Heliconius himera. The sequence continues at coordinate 498,391 of JAJHJA010000170.1, read as the reverse complement.
CATCAAAAAAAAAAATTAAAAATTAAATTAGCTTCACGCTGTATCCCGCACACAGCAGGGTAGGCAGAGGGAACCTAGTGTTAAGACACTCCGTTCCCCACTTTCTGCCGAATTCTGGAGGCATTGCGTGTTGAGTGGCAGAACTCAACGCCGCACTTAACCTCGACACCAGAGCGAAGAAATGGAAATATAAATTTAAGTAAATATTTCATCTCCTCGAGTGGGAATCGAACCCACAACCAGTCGGTTTTGCAGTCACACCTCGTGCCGCTGCGCCACGACCGGCCTCAACGCCGCTGATTTATTTTTTGATAGGTACATAAAAGCGAAACGCTGGAACATTAAATAAACAGTTCCAACGCATAGGAATAGGTATCACAACTGTTTTGGCCATATTTTGGATATTTTGAGCGTTGACTTGATATTTTAATAATTTATCTTTGGCTATTGAGCTTCGTTTAAAATGAGCTACGGTTTTTTGTACCTTCAAAATAATTGATTCTATATCAGGGATGTCCAACCCTTCCTGGACTATTAAATTCAATTTGTGAATGTAGCATCCAAAATGATTCCATTCCAGCATTGTTGCTGCGTGCACCATATATCTGGCATTATCTGTCACTAAAAAGTAAACTTTTTCTTTTATTCCTCACAAATCCGTAATTTTCTTTAATTCTTCTGCAATATTGGCACTTGTATAGGATCCTTCAAGTGCTCTACATGGAATCAATATCGATGTAAATTCTAAAGTGTGTGCTTACTGCTATGTTAGTAGTAGTACAGTTACTTCTATGTAAGGCTCCCATGGTCCTTGATGTCCAGCAGTCTACAGTCAAACAAATAGAATGGCAGAAATTGTATAATTTATTTTTAATTTGTGATAATTTATTTTCATACTCTGCCGCTAACAATCTATTTGACAAAGTTTTTCGGCTTGGAATTTCATACGCAGGATTTAACGTTTGACTATGTGCTCGGAATCCTTCGTCGTTTACTGTGTAGGGGCTGAAAATCCTTCGTGATCATTTTTAGTAAACAATCATCGATGCTAGATTTCTCATGCGACGTCAGATTTCTAATTAAATATGAAGACACTTGTTACTTTTCTTGGAGGGTCATTTGAACCACTTACCGCTATCGGACCTACCGCCATCAAAGACGAGGTTGAGGAAACTGATACAGTCTCATGCAAAATTAAAATATTATTTACTTTACCTGATTCTGAATCACAAAATTCTTGGTACACTGATATGTTTTTGTTTAAGATGTAATTTTTAATTTTCCAAACCCAAATATTTCTCTAATTTTCGAACAATACCGAACTGAGGCGCCACACGCCATTTTCATAGCAGATAATAAATGTTATAAATAACAGTCAGTGATGAAAATAAATAATGATGAGAATATTAGCAATTTATAAAGAATTGTATTATCTGCTGGTTATTATAACGCCCAACTTTAGAACTGACGATTAAAGTCGATATCGGAGTCGTGTGGAGGCACTATGAACATTAGATTGGAAAAATTTGAACCCGCGCCTTTTTGGGAACCGTCCAAGAGAAAATATAATAGAACTTAAAATGACTATTCTAGATATATTGGATTTTGTTTTTAAATTATAGATACTCTTAAAAATTCGAAAAAGGATAGCAACTTCGAACCTGTAGCTATAAGAGGATCACGACTTTAAACTCAGAGTGGGCTCTTACCATTAGCCATGTTTTCAACATTTAAGGTCGGGGTAAAAGTATTTTCGTATTGTTCATACAAAGGACAACATTTTTTTAGGTATATTTTTTTATTTATTTATAATATGTATGTGCCGTTTTGATTGATGACTTATTGCCATCTTATGGGTAGTGCCATGATCTCATTCCTGTAGAATTTTTGAGATTTTTGATAAAAAAAATCTGACGGGTAGTGTTCACAGTGTTCTTTTGAGGTTATGTATCCTAAAGAGTATTGCAATGAAGAAAAACAGGTGGAAATATGAGAAAGCAAGGTCAGGACTATAAGGATGATGCATTAATACATTCCAGTCAAGCTCTCTCAATTTTTGCTGCGTGGCTATAAATGAGTGCGGTCTGGCGTTGTCGTGGTGGAACACCACACCCATCCTGTTAACCAGTTCCGGCCGGTTTTTCTCAATATCTTTTTTTAACCTCATCCGTTGCTGACAGCAGAGGTAAGAATCGATAATTTTACCCGGTATTAAAAGCTCATAGTGGACGATTCCTTTCCAATCCCACCATACACATAGCATCACTTTGTTCTGAGTCAGGCCTGGCTTTGCCACGGTCTGTGGGTCCATGTTTCGACCATGATTTTTTTTGCACATTCTTATCGTAAATCACCCATTTTTCATCATCCGTAATCAACTGTTTAAGAAATGGTTCGGAATTGTTACGTTACAACAAAGAATCGCAAATGGAAATACGTTGCATTAGGTTTCTCTCAGTGATATCATGTGGTACCCAAATGTCAAGTTTTTTCTTGTACCCAGACTTTGGTAAATGACGTAAAACAGTTCAGCAACGTCGTAGCTACTAATATGTCGATCTTGCTCCACTTTCTCAATGATGGCACTGATTTTATCTGTGATAAGACGTCTAGAGCAAACCTCATCTTTCACACTAAAATTTGCAGACTTGAAACGATTGAACCACATTTGTGATACTGCATTAGGTACGTAAATTACACAAACTTTATTCAGAGTTTGTCGCATTTTTAACTTTTTTTAATAAAACTTTAAAATGTTAAAATTTCTAAAATTTCTTCGTTTCATACGTACATTTTGCTTGCTTGAAAAACAATAGAAAAATTGTGGGAACAAGTTTTTTTTATTTATTACATCTTCAGAATGTTACATTTAATGTGGTATTAAAACCAGCATCAAAAATTGGTATTAAAACATTTAGTACAGCCATAGAGGTTTGATTAATAATAACACATTCAAAATACGATACGATACTTTTGCACCGACCTATATTATATTTCGCAAATCTGAGTACTTACTTACAATGCGAAATCAAATAATATAGTATATTGTAATTTGGTATTTTTTTACTACATTTACTACCAGAACTACTCAAGAACTTTCAAATAAACCTCTAATCATATCACAAAACAAAGTTTCTGCAAAAAGAGAGTTGACTTTAGTTGATAGAGTCGAAATGCCCCGTGGTTTAACTAAGTACATATGCTTAACGTTGCGGAGTTTCGTTAAAGAACCAATTCTGAGTAACCCAACTTGGTCGGGCTTACTAAATTTTTTTTACTACTGGAAACTTATTATTTTGTTTCTTTATTATTAATCGCAACTTGGTTCTCAAGCACTTCCATTAGCTGGCTGGAAGATTTTTCTTTAAGAGATAAGCCCGCCATTGTAAACAATCTTTACGATTTTATTATTTCTTTGTTTTTTTTATTATTACAGAAGAAAAGAATATATATAAGTCAAAAATTTTAAGAAATTTATATATTGACAGTTGCATCTCAATATATTTTTGAAAGTGTTTTGTATGTTAAAAAAAACATAAATGATTTTACTAAAATTGGTGATGTCCATAATATTAACACAACAGCAATAGGCTTAATCTTAGTATACCTGTAACTCGGTTGCATCGAATCTGCGATTCTTTTATGGGACAATATGTACCCTTTTTCAATAGGATCCCAGAAAATGTCAGATTTTTCTATATCACGATTTAAATAATTGTGAAAAAACGTTTGTGTGTTACAGGTTATTATCAAATTATTGATTTTATAAATTATAACACGCCATTAAGAAAGAAATGCTGGTAGGTATCATTGTCACAAATAATTAAATATGTATTTGTATAAAATTGATTTTAAAATAATAAGTCCCGTTGAGTATCTTGCGCCGGTTCTTCTCAGGCCCGATGCATTAACTTTAGTGAACTGGTGGTAAATTATTTGACGTTCCAAAAATTAAGCATGTAACGCATGTACTTATTTTGAATAAAATTATTTGAATTAGCGTAACTACTCTGTGACACCTCGTAAAATGAATAAATTTCATTTCAATATCGGTTATGACATTTTATATAGCAATTTCAATGACCTTTTTGGCTTAAGATAAAACACGGCGCGGACACCACCATCCTTGACCTAACATTTATATATTATGTATCTAAAACGTTGCATAATATTGCACTGCGCTATTCGATTCTAAGTCGACAGTGTTCAAGATTAGTGTTATAATTTGGAACATTCCAATGAAACATACATTTATCAAAACTACCAAAAATGCTATTTCGTTTACGGTACATAAATAAAATATCCTTTTTTTTAGCTTTTTGTATCCCGCTTATATCAAGATGGGCAAAGGGAACCTGAACACCTAGTGTTAAGACATTTCGTTCCCATTAAGACAGTTCCATTTTCCACTTTTAGTGGCGGAACTCGACGCCTGCCTTCCTACCAGTATAAATAAATGAATATATTTAATATCTCATTTCCTCGATTGGCAATCGAACTCACAACCTGTCTCACGTTTGTGCCCCTGCACATTATTATTTATTTAGTTTTTATACTGAAATTTCTTCAACCAGGTACACGAACTGCCACCAGAAAAGCTGAAGAACCGTGAAGTGGTCAACATAGACATCGCCAATGATCCTTTATCCTCAGCCGATTACAAATCTGAGACGGATCCAACCAAATTCAAGTCGGCCAAGACTAACCGTGGCCCCCTCGTGGGACCCAACTGGAAGAACGACGTGAAACCTGTCATGACCTGCTATAAGTTGGTAACAGCTGAGTTCAAGTGGTTCGGTTTGCAGGTGAGGACTTCTTTTTTAATATTATCTTTTTTTACATTTAGACCGAATCGTCAATTATCACTGCTAATTTTAAAAAAATACCTATATATAAATTTGCTTTTTTGTTTTGTGATGTATTTAAATGATTACAAGTGAAAACTAGACAATAAATGTTGTGATATCTTATGAAACTAAAAGGCATCTTCTTACGTTAATATTATAAATGTTAAAATTGGTAATGGTGGAGATTTTTGTCCCGTTTACTAAACGTATTTGGATAAAACTTTACAGTAATATAGCTTATATAATCCAGTCGTGGCGCAGGGGCACTAAGTGTGACTGTAAAAGCGACTGATTGTGGTTTCGATCCCCACTCGAGGAAATGAAATATTTATTTAAATTTATATTTCCGTTTTTTCCCTCTAGTTTCAAGGCAAAGCGCGGCGTTGAGTTACGCCACTCAACACGCAATGCGTACAAAATTCGGCGGAAAGTAGGGAACGGAGCCTTAACGCTAGGTTCCCTCTGCTTACCCTGCTGGGTGCAGGATACAGCGTGAAGCTGATAGTTAATACATCAGTATAACACATAAGTAAAAAATAATAATACGGTTAAATGGAAGTAGTTGCGATTTTGTTCGATAATATTCTGTAATTGTGTTAAATGTCTAGTGAAGAAAATATAATAATAATGACTTACGTAATAATACTTTAATGTATACGTCTCTAGTGATGTGTTATCATCAATTATCGATTTTAGGGATGTTACGATTGATTATTTCGGATCTGGATATATATAGAGAATGCTGTATCGGTTTCGGTTGCGGAAAAAATATTTTAGATTATCTGGTATTTTCGGATAATTTCTGTTACGGATTTTTTGGGGAATAATTATTAAATTTCTTAAGGGATCATATAATAATCTAGCTTCACTAAAAAAAGCTGCCCACTTCGCATATTAAGATATTCAATCTTAAAACCTGACCGACATTTTCTACTCGTTTCGAAGTATTTAACTCTTTATAAAACAACGAAAATAATAAGCATGTGTTAAACAAACGGTTCCAGAGGAGATACATTAGTGTGACAATCTTTTACGCTAGTCTTGTAAAATCTTGGCTTAGGTAAAATCAAGCAAAAAAATCTGTCATAATAAATTATTCTCGCTTAAACTTCGATTCCGCTCGTATCCAAAATTAATCAACTTTCTTTAATATATTGGATTACTTGCCAAACCTTAACCAAATCCAATATACTTAATATATTGAATTTGGTTACGGTTAGTTTTTTTGTTACGTACACGTCCTATAATTTCGGTTACGGTTACGGAGCTCCATAACATCCCTAATAGATACCTATGTCATAAATCAATTAAAAAAACAAATTAAATCACATTTATCAGTCGTTAATTTCGAAGCGAAAGAAATAAAAATAATTATTACCGTTTCAATGACCAAGTAAATAATAAAACCTGTCATATACCTACATACCTATATACAAACATATGTATTATACGTATTATGCAATACTTGTCAGACTTTATTACCGTCGCTCAAAGTTCACATTGATCAATTTATAGATGCAGATACAATCTTTTTTTATCAGCTTCACGCTATACAGCAGGATAGGCAAAGAGAACCTAATGTTAAGACTGCTCCCCATTTTAAACCGAATTCTGAAGACATTGCCTGTTGAGAGGCGTAAGCCGAGGCTTACCATAACCCCAGAACAAAGAAATGAAAATAGAAATTTTAATAAATATTTCATTTCCTTGAGTAGAGATCGAACCCACCACCAGTCGCGTTAACAGTCACACACTTGTGCCCCTGCGCCACGACTGGCCTCAAAAATAAGAATTAAATGAAGATACGAAAAATGTTTGTTTTTTAATATAAAACAATACATCTCAAAGCAAGTAGTATTGTTAGGTTTTCTATAGACAAAACTCCATGAGCCTTAAGGCTGCTAACTGCATTTACACTTCGCAGTGTTAGCTAATAGGATTAGAGCGCAGTGCGATCATTACCTTAGGGTAATCCTACTCTTTTTCTATGGTTCACGGCTTAAATTTTAGTTCACAGACATTGCTAGGTAAGTAGTTACTGTAGAGGCCATTCGTGGCGCAGGGGCACGAGGTGTGACTGTAAAACCGACTGGTTGTAGGTTCGATCCCCACTCAAGGAAGTATTTATTTATATTTTTGTTTCCTCGTTCTGGTGTAGAGGCAAATCGCGGCGTTGAGTTCCGTCTCTGAACACGCAATGCCTACAGAACTGGGCGGAAAGTGGGGAACAGTGTCTTAACACCAGGTTGCCTCTGCTTATCCTGCTGTGTGCGGGATACAGCTTGAAGCTGATTTAATTTTAATTTTTAGTTACTGTACAGTCTAAATATTGTACAGTATTTTTATAATATTGTTAAATTGAAATCTTATTTGAACGCAGTTTTCGATTATTTTCATTGTTAAAACTGTGGCGTTGAGGTTCGCCATTCCACGTAGTCTTAGAGTCAGGTTGGGAAAACAATATAATGGCTTGACATTATGTTCCCTCTGCCTACCATGCTGTTCAGAGTAAAGAGAGAAACTATTTTACTGACATAACACATATAAATAAATATTTTCATTTCACTCTATTGTCGAGGCAAAGCACGGCGTTGAGCTCCGCCACTCAACACGCAATGCTTCCCGAATTCGACGGCAAATGGGGAACGGAGTGTCTTAACACTAAGTTCTCTCTGCCTACTCTGCTATATGCGGGATATAACGTGAAGCTGAATTTATCATATTAAAATGCCGTAAAAAAGAATATGAACCGGTGCTTCTTCTGAATAACACCCACGTCACTTAAATTAAGGCTAATGCATCTCACTGCAAATAATTGACCCCATTAAGAATTATATTTTGACTTGAGGCCGTTGTGCAGTCGGAGCACTCCCACTCGGAAAAAAGAAATATTTAATATTTTTATTTCCTCGCTCTGGTGACGCGCGGCGTTGATTTCCGCCACTCAACACACAATGCCCTCAGAATTCGGCGAAAAGTGGGAAAGGGAAGTATGAAGAAATTAAGAAACCGTAGGTTCCCATGTTCCCTTTGGCGTCTTTGCAGAAGCTATTTTTTTTTAGTTTATTATTACAGCCTTTTATTTTAATGACGTGTTAATATGGACCAAATCTTGCAAAACAAGTTGCATCCGTCTGATTAAGTTGTATTTTGAAATATGCCTTTACTTCAGTTAACAATGTAATTATTTGTCGCAAAAAAAGCAGAATAGATATTTTTTTTTACAATCGTATATGAGTATATAAAGAACAGACTACCATCATGCCATTTTAATTTTTTAAAGATTACCCTATGTAACATAAAATAATAATATTAATAATAATAATAAATATACTTTATTGCACATTTAAAAGAAACAAAAACAATATACAAACATAATAATAATAATAAAAAAGTACAACATAATAATATATAAATAAATAAAGGAATCAATTTAGTGAGGAAATAATGTTATATATTTAGGTAATGACTTTTGAGCATTTTCTTAAAAACATATAGAGGCTTTTGGCACGTCTGATGTCCATAGGCAAAGAATTCCATAGACGAGCAGCTTTAATAGTAAAAGTAATTGGAGTAAAAGGAGGAAGAGTGAAGAGAAAAATAATATTATGTGATATTACCATGTTTTTGCTTAGGTCTTTTAAATATATTGATATATCACATATTTTTACAAAATACTGTAATGATATTGTTACACGAGGCAATCTGTAAACATATTTCAATTACTATTAATAATATCAAGTTCTATTAATTACTAATATTATAAGTAAAGTTAATTCTTTACTTATTAGTAAAGAATTAATTTTGTCATTAAAATTAATTTGTGTATCAATTATTTTCTATAATATAGATGTTTAAAAACTAAATAAAAAGTTTATAATGTGGTAACTAATAGCAACACGCTTGAGCTGTCTAAGAATTTTACATTTTTTTTTGTTTTTTTTTTCTATTTTACCTACGGGTAAAAAAAAAATATATAAATTCATTTAACAAAACCTTGCAATATATGTAATATCTAACAGAACATTTTATTTCGTAAGCAGTTGTCATAAATAACAGCATAAAATATAATTTTACACCATAAAAATAAATACTAGTAATATATATATTTTTTAAATTAAATAATAAATAATAAAATATATGTTTAATAAGTATACCTGTGACTATAATAACGTTGAAAAGTTTAATGCTTTATTTTATGTTAACTTAAGGCCAGTCGTGGCGCAGCGGCACAAAGTGCGACTGTAAAACCGACTGGTTGTGGGTTCGATCCCCACTCGAGGGGACGAAATATTTACTTAAATTTATATTTTCATTTCTTCGCTCTGGTGTCGAGGAAAAGCGCGGCGTTGAGTTCTGCCACTCAACACGCAATGCCTCCAAAAATCGGCAGAAAGTGACAAACTTTATGCCACTGCGCCACGACTGGCCTCAATTAATAATTTTATATAATGCATAGTGATTGCGATATTCGGGACAAAAAACGATCAGCATTTTTTGTTTTATCATGTAACCGGAGACGATTTAGGGCATATTAAATTGCAAACGTAGCCACTTGAAAACTCCTTAGATTATGGTAGCGATTGCTCTTATTTTTTTAAATTAAGAAAAATGTAATCTTCTTATTTGGATTTCTATATTTTTTTTATTATGTCTGTGCTATCTATATATGTGTACTATAACTGAAATTAAGTGACGTGTAAACGTATTATTTTAATGGTTCTAACTTTGACTTAAAAAAAATTGAAGATGGAGTTTTTTTTTTCATAGAAAATGTCCAATCTTTGTAGCAAATATTGTATCATTTTATTTTCATATTTTACAAAAACCATATATGCCATTATATTGAACTTGTTAAAGAAAACACATTTCTCAAGACAATTTACTTATTTTTTTACAATAATATTAGAAATGAAGGTTTTTTTTTATATTATTGTTTTTTATTTTATTTTCAGAGCAAAGTCGAAAATGTGATTCAGAAGTCGGAACGACGGCTGTTTACCATATTCCATAGGTAAGATTTTTATAATTTTCTTGTTTATTTTTATTTTGTTTATTTTCTGGCATTTATGAAAAAAAGCATCGGAAATTGGAAAATAAAAATATAAAGCATCATGACGCATGCAAATCTGGCGTTTCAACTTATTTTTATTATTATTTTGAAATGATATTTATATTTTATTGGAAAACTATATTTTTTATATACACAGACATATGAAAAATTATACTCACCTGCTTTACATTTTAGAGCATTTATATATAAAAGACTAAGGATTGCATTACATAACATACATTCTTTAATAAAAACATTTTAGAAAACGTTTAAAAATGAATTGTTCGTTTCCCACTCGTAGAAATGAAATACTTATTAATATTTTCATTATCTTGATGAAATCGTGGCAAACAAGACAAAGCGCGGCGCTAAGTTCCGGTACTAAACGCAAAACTAATATTTCAAAATTTCAACTCAAAATGGGTAACGAACTGTCAACACTAGATTAACCTTCTGTCTACTTCGCTAAATGCGGGATACAGCGTGAAGGTAAAAAAATATTTCTTCAATATATTATATTTAACACGCAATGCCTCCAGAGTTGGACAGAAAGTGGGGAACGGAGTGTCTTACACTAGGTTCCCTCTGCCTACCCTGCTGCGTGCGGGATACAGCGTGAAGCTGATAAAAAATATATATTTAATAAAGAAAAACGTAAAATGCATTTGCAGGCAAGTATTCTGTTCCATGGATGACTGGTACGGGATGACAATGGCGGACATCCGCGCCATCGAGGACCGCACCAAGGAGGAGCTCGAGAAGCTGCGCCGCGAGGGCGAGGTGCGCGGGATGCGCGCCGACAACGAGTAGGGGGCCTCCCCGACCCCACGCCCACGTTAACCCTTTAAGGTCCTTGATCATTTTTTCTCAAAAAATGAATTTGAAAATTATTAATTTTAAACATTTTTTTTATACTTAGCGATTTTGTTATTTAGTTAAGATAGTTAATTTTTATATTTGATTAAACATATGTATTCATCGATTTTAGAGGGTTAACGTTTTGGGAGTGCGCGCTATGCCCGAGCCTCAACTAGAGATTGCGATAACGACTGCTGGCAGTCGCGCTCATTATTTATATTCGCATATATTATATTTCGTGTAGAACCGTTCTTTTTTGTCGATATTTTCTATGAAATTTTAACGTAATTGACATATTTCTTGTTCTGTGGACATCGATCGTCTCTTGTTCCTGTGGACATAGATCGTCTCTTGTTCTGTGGACGTCGTTCGTCTCTTGTTCTGTGGACATAGATCGTCTCTTGTTCTGTGGACATAGATCGTCTCTTGTTCTGTGGACATAGATCGTCTCTTGTTCTGTGGGACGTCGTTCGTCTCTTGTTCTGTGGACATCGATCGTCTCTTGTTCTGTGGACGTCGTTCGTCTCTTGTTCTGTGGACATCGATCGTCTCTTGTTCTGTGGACGTCGTTCGTCGCGTTGTATAGATTAGACGTGTGTTCCTATGTCGAAGTATTTCACACCGGTAGACGTGAGTCGCTCTACAAGTTAACATTGAAAGCAATATATTTAGTATTTTTTTTATTAATAATTAATTACGTATAATGCACATTACACAAGGCTACAACTATAAAAAAAACTGTTTGAATAATTTCAAACTCGTTCGTCATATATATGTAATTCGTGGTGTTGGGAGCGAATTAAATAATTCTAGGTCGTTGGATTTTTTTAAAAAATGCAAATTATTTTTTTGTTAATTTTACCTTGTATTTTAACATATATTATAATGTTTACATTATATGGAGCTTTTTTTTTTTAGATAATCTGTTTTTATAAATAAATTAAAAAAAAGATAAAAGTAATTAGTTTAAGATTTCTATTGTGATAGAAATTCAAGCAACTGAGTCGAGAAAATGAGGTGAAATACATACTATATATATATATGTATATATGTATTAATCATAAAATACAATTTTATTTTTTTATTTGGACATCATAAACTATAATATAAGTTGAAATTATCAATACAGTTTTTCCAAAAAAAAACAAATAAACCTGTGTAATTAAAATAAATATCTCGTTTGAAGCGCGGGCATGCCGTTAGACAATTTCAACATGTGGTATAGATTAAAAATACTATTTAAATAAATAAGTCTATATGTAGTCTATGGTTGAAGGTAGTGTTGTCGTTACCTAACAGAGTTAATTCAATTTAAAAAAAAAATCGGGACAAATACATTAAATATCTGTGGATATTAATGGCATTTTAGATGAGACGTTTAAATATTTCGCTGTTTTAATAAACTATCGTTGTATGGTAAGCGCCCGTTCGGACTACGGCTGTTGTATATTATAGAGATACGCTATTATATTGCATATATATATATATATATATATATATATATAATATATATATATATATATATATATATATATATATATATATATATATATATTAGCACTCCGAGTCGTCGATACGAATTTTTTGAGGGTTAAAAATATTTATTGGTGCAATATATTTTTTATCGGAATACAGAGGTTATCTGTGGCGGTAGCTCGGTTAGTCGATTTATTAGAGGTGTTGCAAGGAACTTAGGTTTATTTATGTATTATTTATATATATTGTATACATATGTATGTATGTTGGTTTTGCGGTAATCCACTAAACATAGCACGGGGGAGGTTCTGACGAGCGCGCTGCAACACCCTAGAGTGATAGCAAGTATGTTTTTAAGTTGTCGTTTAACAGATCAGTATTTTAATAATTGAGTGACATTCCAGATTCAATTTGGATCGAGACGATTAGCTCCCATTAGCTCTCTCTCTCTCTTTACAAGCGGTAAATGCAAATGGTGCATATTTGTGTTAGGACTCTTGATATATTTACTTAATTTATTACTGTCAGTTCGAAGTGTCAAAAGTTGTTATTTAATAGACTTGCTGTTATATTGTTCAAGTGATGTGTACTAAGAGTTCCTTATTTTTTTTTTTTTTTATATAAAATTGTGTGTGAATGTCAATTTTGCTTTTATAAACATATGTAATTTTTTTTTATATAAATAAGTACACTTGATTTTTATTTTAATTTTTCTTGTAATTTTTCGTCCCACGCTTAATTGTACTCTGCTTTGTCACATTATGTTCAAATTGATGTATTTAGAGAGTTTACTTGCAATCGGCATCCGCTTTTAGTGTCGCATAGTGCTTCGTGTTTTATGTATATTTTTTTTTATAATTTGTTTATTATCTGTTCGCATTTAAGGTACTTAATTTTGGGCACTGTGGTATTCTCCTCCATATTTATAATTTTTATTCAACCAAGATGTAATAGTATGCAAATGGTGATATAAAGTAAATATAAACATGTTAGAACATGTTCAAACCGCGCTCACGCAACTGTTTACAGATCCTTGAATGCAGTTACCAAATAAAAAGATTAAGTACAGATATTTTTATTTTTTTTTGGAATTCCCTTAGATACTAATAATAGCACTTAGTGCAATAATCGCTATGAATTATATCCTTATAAATCTAGTTGGTTAAAGCATGTAATGCTTAATTACCATTGATATTGATTTGGTTTTGCCCTTTATCTCCTGAATTCTAAAATTTATTATATTTAGAAAATATATTTTTTTTATAAATGTTGAGTCTATAAAGAGCAATAGATTTTTCAAACTGTCCTGTAATTGTTTTTTTGTGTGTAGAATTCTCATAGTGATTAATAAAATTTATTTATTTTCCATAGTTTTATGTGAAAGGAAACGTAGTTAATTTTTAGCACACTTTAGTTTATAATCAATGCAACATTGTATAGAAAGCTGAAATTGTCAATTTTTAAATATTTAGCTAACAAAAGTTTCGACGAGTTTCGCATTAATATGTAATTGTAAGTTGAATAACATTTGTTGTAAAATGTATTATGGATATTTTGAATGCCAACAGAAATAAAATTAATTCTAACCTGCCATTGTTTCCTATTATTTATAATTTACTTTTTTTAAGATTAACGTTGTATCCAATTACTTAGTGTTAAGACCCTCCATTCCCCACTTTCCGCCTAATTCGAGTCTGTGCTGAGTGTCAGAACTCAAAGATTCGCTTTGCTTTTGTTATCAGAGCTAAGAAATGAAAATAATAAGAACCTACAACCGTCGCGTTTGCTGATACACCTCTGTTTAAGATGGTCTTTATATACATTTTTTTGTTTTAAGGACAGGAATATAAAACAAAAGGCAAACCAATTTGTTGTTTGATATATTAGCAAAAAAAAAAATAACAAATTTCATTTCAGAAATGAATAACTAACACTATTTTGAGATCTATAAAGGAATAGCATCAAAACGTAACATGATGTAATAAAATTATTTGACTCTTCCCTTTTTAACACACACATATACATATTGGAGTAATTTTTTTTTTGCGAATTTATAATATAATGAAAAAATTACAAGGTCATACAAAACGATTAAGTTATAAAGACATTCTGGCAATTCATAAAATATCAAGCCCTAATAACACACGATAATAGATATGAATATAGCAAATTTACTTATTAAATATAATATTGGAACTTTCATAGAAACATTTAAAAATAAAATCAGCTTCACGCTGTATCCCGCAGTGTGGAACAAAGTGTCCCTACACTAGGTTCCCTCTTGCCTACCGTGCTGTGTGCGGGATACAGCGTGAAGCTGATTTTAGAAACATTTTGATTAGTTTAAATCTGTAGCTGTAACTAAATCTTAAGTGTTTGCCTGAATATCATTATGGGTTATCGCGAAAAATTACCAAAATTAATAAAACTAATGCTAATTTATCACTAAATGCATATTTTACATAAAATAAAAATATATTATATAAAAGTATAAATAATTATATCGCTAAAACGCGATGTTATCGTAAGAAACTTATCTTCCACGCTTCCAAATTGTCAATTTTTAACGATACGATAACGATAAAGACTCATTAGTCATTATACAATACAATAAAACTTTATAATATTCTAATATGTTTATAATTTCATTATATTTAGGTAAAAAGGCTGTAAATTTTGACTGCAATAAAGCGAATGTAGTTAAAAAAAACGAAAATATGACTGAAATACGACTGAAATACACCTAGGGACTACTAGGGAAATGGTGTCAATGGGGGACCCTGTGATATAGTGATAGTAACAATTACAAATTTAGGTTAAGTTTAATTTTTTATAATATACAAATATATTAAACACATAAAAATTATCATTAATAATGAGTTAAATTTATTTTTAAAAAATATGTAAAATAAATTTTACATACTTAATAAAAAAAAAATTGTTATAAAGAAGCTCTGAACTTAAGATTACAATAAATAGGGAATCTGTATAAATTTAGTACAATTAATTCTATTTTCAAAATCTCTTTTTGCTTAGACTAATTTGAACATTGTATTTAAAATTTTATGTTACAAATACAAAATTTCTTTATAAACTTTTCTAGATGTGAAAATTTGACTTTTATGTGATTTTACAAAATAATTAGTCATATATATTTTAGAAGTAAATTAATAACCAAATTTTGCTTTAATTTGAACATTTTATTTAATTTAATGGATTAAATATGGACAAAATATTTTTTTTTATGGTTAATGAATTATTATTTCCATTTCCATGCATTTTGGTAAAAAGAAAGACAAGGAGCGGCGTTGAGTACCGACACTCCACACTACTGGTATAGTCAAAAAAAAAAAGGAAAGTGGGGGGAATCACCTTCTGGCAACTAGCGCCCTGCTATATGCGGAATACAGCGTTAAGCTTAAATAAATAATTAAAAAATAAATAAATTATAACAAAGACTTAAAAGATTATTACCAATTTCAACAAGGCAACTGTAAATAAAATATTAGGTGAAGCTCGGATGAATTTTATGATTGAAGAGAAAATAAAAGAATTCTCAATCGTCAACCTCAAGTTCTAATTCAATATCGACAAGATTAATTTTCCTTAATGTGTTAATCACCATATATCTAGAAAACATTATATATAAATACCTAAACCAGACCATTTGACTTTTATGTTGCTTCATAGCTCGAGTAACACGTCGACTTTCTGTCCAGCGAAGGAAGTACCTAAAATAATAAATTAGATTATTAAGAGAGGCCAGACGTAGCGCAGGGGCATAAGTAATGTGACTGTAAACACTACCACTTTTTATGGAAAAAGACAAGGCAAACGGCGTACGAGTACACTAGAGGAGGATATAGATGCATTTCTGACGTTTAAGGTGGAGATAGACACGCTTTTTAAAGGTATCCCAGGTCGTATAGACATGGAATCCGATTTTACTTGAGTTAGTGACGTACTATGCGTTTAGAAAATTCGGCGGCTTGTTGTCAGGTCAAACAGTTCTCCAGAATACTCCCCATCACAGAGACATCTCTATGCAAAGCCATTGTATCAAGCTTTTCACCAGATCATTGGTCAAGTGGGTCAAGCTGATACTGGAGTGCACCAACCCAGAGAAGAGAACAGTATTCCATATGAGTCCGAACCTGGGCCTTATACAGGACCAATCGGTATTTTGGCGTGAAGTACTGTCTCGCTCTGCTGATGAGAACAGGGAGGTGATAGTAATAAGCCTGTAGTTAGATGGGCAGAAACCATCGCCTCGCCATCGTTAGTGCCGCCTTTGAGGGAGCCCAAAACTGATGAGTTCCAGTTTTCAAGTGTTATTACACACTTAGGAATTCTGGTTGGTCTCCGGGCGCGAAGAGGCGCAGGTTCGAGTCCCACTACGTACATTAAATTTTTATACATTTTCTAAATAAGTATTTTTCTCAATAATTAAATAGAATTATTATTATTCATATTTATATTTCTATTTAAAACTATTTATAAAAGACCATCTATATGAAAATTTTTATGTGTGCTGGTGCTGAAATGGTAGCAATAGCTTTAATATAATAATGCACCTTTTCATTTTTTCATAATTATGGGGTTTTAATTTAAGCATTATGTTTAAAGACTTAAATTTAATATAATATAGTTAATAAAGTTTTAAGATTTTACCTTTTTGAGGACAGTAAAAAGCTTAATGGTAGATCTAAAAAACTTAAATATTTTCTCAATATGTTGACAGAATCCAATGTATATACTGTACATTCTGAAACAAGTAAATAACAACTATTATTTTAATAGGAAGGATAAATCAGCTTCACACTGTATTCCACATACAGCAGGGTAGGCAGAAAGAACCTAGTATTAATACACTCCATTCTTCCTATTCCACCAAAATCTAGAGGTATTGCATATTGAGTGGTGGAAATCAATGCTTTGCTTTGTCATGATACTAGAGCATAGAAATGAAATAGTAAATATTTCATCTTCTCAAGGCCAGTCGTAGCGCAGAGGCACAAAATGTGACTGTAAAATCGACTGGTTGTGGGTTCGATCCCCACTCAAGGAAATGAAATATTTATTTACATTTATATTTTCATTTCTTTGCTCTGATGTCGAGGTTAAGCGCGGCGTTGAGTTCTGCCACTCAACACGCAATGCCTCCAGAATTCGGCAGAAAGTGGGGAACGGAGTGTCTTAACACTAGGTTCCCTCTGCCTACCCTGCTGTGTGCGGGATACAGCGTGAAGCTGATTTATCTTCTCAACTGGGATTGAACCCACAACCAGTTGCATTTACAGTCACAGATTTGTGCCATATGTCACAACTGGAAATAATAGGAAGGATAACAAAGATAAATGAGTCAATAGATTTTTAGTTTTAAGTGAGGGCAGTGTACAGCACCTGAGTATAAAAACAATAACTGTGGATTCATAAAGTTACACCTTAGTTAAGAGATTGAGTATTGTATACAAAATTACCCAAAAAAAGCAAATTTTAAATTAAAATTCTAAAAAATATATGTAATATTAATAGATTTTAACTTACTTTGTGGCATGTTCTTTTCAACAAACATGTAAGCAACTGCATAAAATACTGCTGAATGATTAGGATGTGAGGATACACCTCCCCTATCAAAAGTGACTAAAGTATCAATATCCAAAGCTTCTAATTGCTGTTGTATGAGTTTAGCTATGACTGGTACAGGCCATTGTGCCTTTGGATTATCCTGTAGCCTTGTGTCTGATATTAGACATATGTTACAATCTGGCACACCAAGAGTATAACACGCCTTCCATAATTCTTTTCTTCTCTCATTTCCCTTTCCTTCATAATTACCTGAAAATATAAAGATTTTCTTTAGCATATTATATAATGATGTAAAATATATAATCATATATTTTTATACTATTATATATTATAATCAGCATCACACTGTATCCACATACAGCATGGTAGGCAGAGGAAACCTAGTGTTAAGACTTAAGATACTCCGTTCCTTACATTCTGCCGAATTCTGGAGCCATTGCCAGTTGAGTAGCAGAACCCAATGTTGCGCTTTTGCCTCCACACCAGAGCGAAAAAATCAAAATATAAATGTAAATAAATAATTCATTTCCTCGAGTGGAGATCAAACCTACATCCAGTCGCGTTTACGTTAGTTTAGTTAGTTACACTTTGCGACTTGCGTCACAACTGGCCTCATTATATATTAAATTATATTTTGTTTAGTGACAGGAGTAGTATGTATGTCTAAGCAAGTAATATGATTTGTTTAAAAGTATTTTTTATACTATGTACTTAATACATAATTTTTAAAACAATTGTCACACTAGTAAATGTTCAAATAACTAATTATACCAATGACAAAATTTAAGAAAATTTAAATTAACAGTAAAATAACAAACATAACTAACAAAAAAGGAGTATTTTACCATTTGATAAACACAGTAAATAAACTTCAGCTCCTTGCTCACATAATCGGAAAATTGTTGGACCGAAAAACATGCATTCATCATCAGGATGTGCTATTACTATTAAAACTCTCTTGGCTCCAAGAGCTCCTCGAGTCCTTGTTGGCAATCTCCTCGCGTATCGGCGATACACAAAGCAACAAACAAGCAAGTAACCAATTAACCATACGCTGATGTATAATATAAAATTTCTTATATAAATTAATGATTCTGCCACAATATGTACGTAAAAATTAATAATAAGTTTCAAAGTTGACTCATAAATTAACATTTCTGACTAGAATATGATACCTTTTAAGTAAAATCTGGTAGCTTATGCTTTTAATTAATCTATTGTAATAGGCAACATAATATTCAAAATATTATTAAAGTGCTAAACCCTAAAATTTGTACTTCCTATCTTCATTTCTATCGTCAACATAGTTCTTTGGTGGTTTTTTATAGTAAATGTCATCATCATAGATAATAAATGAAAAATATCTCCTAAATCCTACCCATATAGTATAGAGTCCATTTATGCATTGTTTATAGGTATTGGGTATAAAGTATGTAAACCAAATTATAAAATTAAACTAAAATGATTGAATTTTGTTAACATAAGTAAAAATTGATAATTTTTTCATATAAATTGTGACACTTTTGTATGCCGCATTAAAATTATTAATCGCTAATCTGTAAAATCAAGCAATAAAAACTTTTTTTTTAACTCTGTGGTACCGTAAGGAATAAATTATAACTTCTGTAATCTCAATCTGTGGTAAATATCAGCTTGAGTAATCTGTGATATGAAATATGAATGAATAACAAATCCCAAACAGTTTATTTGTTTCGGGAATTAATTAATAATTTCTTTTAGATAACAGTGTCTGAAGATAATATTGCATTAACTACGCAAGTTCTTGTTGTGTCTATAGTGTTCAGAATGATTCAACCGGATTACGCCTCTGCAATGGGCTTACTAGCTCATCTAAATTCAGATGAATTAAAGGAAATGCTCAATGATGATACAAAATTCGATTCTGTCCTTAAAGATTTTAAACAGGTAAACGAATTGAAATATAAAAAAAATAAAAATATTTGCTTATTTAATTAAGTTTAGATCTGGCCAGTACGTCTTTTTTGAAAGTTCATATCAAATTTATTATTTAAGTGAGTAATGATAAATTAGTCATTGGAAAGATACATAAATCTTTTATTGTGCTTTGACCTATAATCTATTTTCATCTATTTATTTATAGGTTAAGGACTGGGAAACTGAAAAAGAAATGATTATTGCTAGTAATCGATCACTAGCAGAATTCAATTTAAGTAAGGAGCCAGAATTAGAAGAATTAAAGGCGCAAGTTCAAGAAAAATCTAAAGATGGTGAAGAAATGTGCACTCGCATACAAGACCTGTTAAATGAATATAGTAAGTCAAAGTTATTTACTGTTATAGATAATATAAATTTGAAATTATTATAAATTCTATGTATTATTCAATACTTATTTGTAGAATCAAAGTCAGCCGGGATATCTCCTGACACAACATTAGCGTTATTACAAACTGCAGCAGCTGAAGCAGAAGAAGAATCAGAAAATATATCACAAGATTTTCTTTCTGGTAAAATAGATGTAGACAAATTTCTTGAAGATTTTGAACCAATTCGTAAGACAATGCACTTGAGAAAATTCAAATCTGATAAAATGAATGAACTCTTAAGAACAAATCAAAATTCTTATGGCAATGGTATTGCTAAGCCATATTTACCGTATCCAAGTTATGGCCAAACTCCAGGTGTACCAAATATACCTTATCCTGTAGGCCCTCTTAACATGCCTATGCCAGGTATGTATGGAAACCACTTTTGAAAACCCCCGTATGATGTTATGAATATATATATTGAGCTATTACGTAAATATTATTTGAATCATAATGAAAATTCAATCTCTGGTCAGAAAGATATTTGAAAAATTAAATATGTAAAGATAAAATGTATATTGTAATAATTCTTGTAACTTTTGAACAAATATTACTGGAATATAACTGAGATTTTATATCACATGTGTAGTGTGAGAACATAAAATATCCATTTAATTATGCAAAACAAAAAATATACATATTACTGTTTACTTTGAAAAAAAAGTATATGATTCAAATTGAAAATTTTACAAAATAGTTTATTTTATATAATTTTATATTTAATCTTTATTCTGAATGTAATTTTCATGTAAAATTTTTTAAGGAATACCTTTTTCTGTTAAATTGGATATCAATGGTTACACCTTTGGTGGTAATGGCTCAATACTCATATTATAAAAATATATAATTATATTAAAATTATCTAATGTTGATATAATTCTTTTTTATTAAGATGTTATAAATAATTATCTTATACACCCTATTAATGTTTCCTTGTTAATTTACTATTCATTTTAACTGACTTTTAATATTTTAAACATAAAAAAATATTGTTTTTCTATCTTATCTTTGTTCATTAACATTGTAGAATGTTAATGAACAAAGATTT
The DNA here is from genome assembly GCA_021202915.1 of Heliconius himera. Taxonomy (NCBI): domain Eukaryota; kingdom Metazoa; phylum Arthropoda; class Insecta; order Lepidoptera; family Nymphalidae; genus Heliconius; species Heliconius himera. The sequence goes on along the minus strand of JAJHJA010000170.1, from coordinate 477,175 downwards.
TATTAGTTAAGATTTTTTCTTTTTTTTTCAAGGTCAATTAAACTAAATTATAAGTGATTGAGTTTGTTTAATAAACAGTCCGCTTGATATTGGTGCTTGTAGATAAAATCTAATTATTTGGGTAAATAATATTTAAATAAAGTGAAATTTGTGACCAAAACTATTGTTTTTTGGCTGCCTCCATTAACAATAGATTGTAATGGCTAATCTCTCTTTAGAATTAAATTAATAAAAAAATATTTATAAATAACTTTATAACATCTGATAATTTCTATGACATTTAATATTCTCATAACTCTCAGGAATTGCTTGGTAATTTAATAATATTTCTTAAATTCTGTAAACATTTGAAATTATCTAAGAATCTTAAATCAAATTTAAAAATATATTGTGTTGGATAGTCTATATATCAAGTAAAGCTATAGGTTATATTAAATAAAATCATGTTAATTATTTTGATGTAACCCACTACATTGAGGTAGATGTGTGTGGATGCCATAAATAAAAGCTAGTGTATTATGTAGCTGTAACATGCGGCGTTAAGTTCCGTCGCTCAACACGCAATGCCACCACAATTTAGTGGAAAGTCAGAAACTTTTTCTACCTACTTTGATATGTGCAAGATGCAGAGTGAAGCTAAACAAAACATACGTAGATTGGGTGCACCACTGCTGTATCATAATATATATGTAATTAGTATAGACTGTAATATTAGAATATTCTCTTATAAATAAGCAAAACACAGTGATGATACTTATCAAAGCCAAACAATGATCCCAAATTTGGCATTTTTAATGTAATTTTTATTTGAAAAGTTATAGAAAATTTGCACAATATTTTTTTTAAGACATGTAATATGTATATACCTTGTCAACTTTTATTATTATCACAATACTTTTTTATTTTCGGACATTTTACAGTTTATGTAAGGTTTATTTACTTCAAAAGAAGCATGTGGAACCATTAAAATATAGGCCCTTTTTTTAAATAAAAGCTTGACATTATACAAGCTGCAAAATATATTATTTTCTATTTCTTATAGTGTTATGTCAAACTTTTATTTTTTTTGTAGCAGCAAATGTATTTATTCTATTTTCCAGAAATACTGTATAGTATTATAAATTCAATGTCTTATTTAAAATAAAAATTGTGTAATATTTTGAATTTCTTATTTGCTTCACTTTTATTTTAAGATGTTTTTGAGAAGTTTATTACCATATTTTATTGTAAAGAAAATAAAATTACGAAAAAAATATAATTATTCATTTGTAAAATATGTACAATATATACAGATGATTAAAAATAATAATTTATTAAAAAATATACTATAAACTATTATTTAGAACTAACATTCTTTATCTATTGAAAACTTGTACTAGTTAAAATTTTATTAGCTTTTTGTTTCAACAGAAGATTTCTTTTGATTATCAATATTATTATGATCATAATCAGTTTTGCCATACAACACAAAACCGACAAAGAGTGTTGAGACGAAAATTGTTATATACATAGCTAATTCTTGATTTTGGGCTGATGTTTCATCTTGTTGTTTACGAGCTCTCTTACGTAGATGTTCCTTTTCATATTGTGATTTTTTAAATAAATCACCATAGTGATTTCTGGACCTGCAAATATAATATAAAATGAATTTAAAATAATTTTCAATTAACAATAATAATTGTGCTTTCTATACCAAGAAAAAAGGAAATATTATTTATAGGAAGTATTTGGTACTAATTCAAATGAGTTTATTACAAAAGCATAAAATAAGTATGTATTGTTTTAGGTGTGCATATATTTTTTGAGACACATTGATCTATATTAATAGATGTATATTAGTTTATTTTTATACATAATAACACATGTTCATACCAAGAGTCAAAATCATATATGGGTGTTTTTCCATCCATTGTAGGTATAACATTTCTTGATTGCCGTGATTTATAAAACTTAACAACAGGATCATTAGGTTCATCATCAGGACGAAAATCCATGCGGCTTGTGTTCTCTCTTCCTACAAGTAAACCTAAACACAATTTGTTTAGTTTAGAAAATAATAAATAAGTAAAATTGCTGTTATATAATTTACAGTACTACCTTTGTCATACATTTTTTTTAGTTTAATATTTCCTAATACTTCATAAGCTTCCGTAATAGATCTAAATTTATTTGCAGATTCTTCATCCTGAAATACGTGTACATAATGAATGACATTTTTTTTTAACAATAAAAATAGAGATTTAGACAAAACATAATTTTAAGTGATTAAAGTTATTTATTATAAATGGAAATAAAGTGCTTATACATTTGACATTTTTATAACGGCCTGACTGTAAACATTTGACTTTACAAACCTTAGATGTATCAGGGTGATACATTTTAGATAATTTGTAATATGCAGATTTTATATCATTCTGCGTAGCTTTCGGCGTCACCCCTAATACATCATAATGACTCGCTCCGATTCGAGATGTTGTACCGAATGTGCGTAAAACTAAATCAGTTGCACCGCAAAATAATTTAGACTTACTGTGAGCGAGCATTGTAATAGCTGGAATGTTTATATTAAAAAAATAATTAATTTTTGGCTGTTCAGTATAAAAAAAATTAAGTATACATTATTGAGTAATTGTTTAAATACTTTAAATATACCTAAATATTAATTTAAGATAATAATTTAAGAACTTTTATCACATTTTGATTGATTACACAATGAATGTCAATGTCATATATCATATGGTTGCATTATAATTTATATTCAATATTGTTATTTGTCACTGTCACTGTCACCTTGGACGGCAGACTGTTAAAAAGCGTTGGGGATTACATACGTGCGGTAGCAACTTCACTTCGCAGAATAGTAAATCGTAACAACAATAAGAATGAAATAAAAATGATGAATAGTAGGAATAAAGATTACAGTATATGATTAAACTTGATTGGATAAGCCAATTTACGATTTTAATTGGGCATATGTATTAAATTTCAGATCCTTATGATAAAAATCATCAGCATCAACAGTAATGCAGGTTTTTGCATAAATGTTACCGTACATATTTAGATTAGTTATAAGATGTTTTAATTAAAAGATTATTTAACACTCCTATAAGCTGAAAAATAAGAAAAATCTGAAATAAAATGAATAGTATTATATTTAAAGCTTTTGATAATAATAAGGAATGTAGGGTACCATATCTTTAATTAAAAAAAAACACATCTTTATTTGTTTTTCATAATAGTATCACATTGTACAAAATTCAAATATTACTGTACTTTATTTATACCCCTTTTTTATTGCATTTAATGTTACCTGTAAAAAAATAATATTTATTCTGTGGTAGTAAAGCAATTTACAGTTGTCGTTGTTGGTTGCTCCCTTTTTTTACAACTACAATTCTTGAGTTGATGGTGTATTGCGGATCTGTGGGTGGTGTTTTAATATTAGTCATCGCCTGCATTCTTATTTATTCATTTTATTGTGATAACAATTTTCTTAATTTGTTCTCTCTGCTTACTACAGTTCAACCTAATATATAAGTAAGTAAACAATTTATTCTTTTAAAATAAGAGTGGAACAATATTACTTTTGCAGTAATTTGAACATATTTGCCTTAATATGTATATTATCAATTCAAGACCTTATAAGGATTGCAAGTGTGTTTAAGATCGTGAATTACGAAATCGTGTCCTACATTGTATATACATTCCAGTTTTGTCATATGCAAGTCTTAAAAGGAATTTGTATTTGACCAAGTGACTCATCCACGTTATAACGGGCACAAATTCTTTATCAAATTTGTGTGACGTTATTTTTGTTTAAGGATATTAGTCTTTTAAATGTAGCTTGAAATAAATTTACAAATTTTGATAAGAAATTAGCATTTTAAACACATTTAATTATCGAACTTCTTTTTTAGGTAGCGTAGAAATTTTGGTCTATCAAAAACTTATTTAGGTAATACTTAATTATTATTATTATTGTAGTTTATTCCTTATTTTAATATTCGTTTATTTATTTAAATAGCATAAAGATGTCGTCTCGCAAAACAGCTGGCCGTCGTGGGACCAACAAGAAACGCGCCCAGCGGGCTACTTCAAATGTATTTGCAATGTTTGACCAGGCACAAATTGCGGAATTTAAAGAGGCTTTCAATATGATTGATCAGAACAGAGATGGTTTTGTAGATAAAGATGATCTACATGATATGCTTGCTTCTCTAGGTATGCATTATATTTGAATATATCCTGCAATTTTGTTATTAAATATGACATTATTTATTACAAATAATGTAAAAAGCAAATATTTAAATTTGAATTAGATATTTAATTGAATAATGGCAGTTATGACCATTGCGGCATAGTAGAATAGCATCTGACTGTTATAGGTTTGATTTCTACTTAAGGGAATCAATTATCTTCATTTTCATGCTCTGGTTATAAGAGATAGTGCCATATTCAGAGTCACCATTTAGCATGTAATGTTGCAAGCATTGAGGAATGGAGTGTTTTAACACTAAATTGCCTCTGTTTAGTCAGCTATATGTGGGATATGGCTTTAAGCTTTAAAAAATATAATATTTAAAAAATATTATATTTAAATGTGTAATATAAGTTTTATTTTTAATATACAGGAAAGAATCCAACTGAGGATTATCTAGAGGGCATGATGAATGAGGCACCAGGACCTATCAATTTCACTATGTTTTTGACACTCTTTGGGGAACGTCTTCAGGGAACTGATCCTGAAGATGTTATCAAGAATGCTTTTGGGTAAGTGTAGTTAATTTAATCTTTCATCTCAACACATATTTATGGATTTCTAAGATGCCAAAACTAACTACAGTATTATCAAATAAGGAAAGAAAAAGTATATAAAACATTAATTAATTGTTAATATAGCTTAAAGAAATTAATTATATATCACTATGTTACTTTCTGATTCAAAATATGTTGCATATTATCTTCCCATGTATCCCATATACAGAGTGTTTTTGTCAGCAGCACTTTAAATGAAACCAGTTTTAACTACTCTATAAAAGCCTAATACAATTAAATGTTTTTTTTCCCAAAAATGAAAAAGTGATTTTTTTAAACAAAAAAAAAATAATATTACCGTTGTAAAATAAAACGCCATTTTTCCTATTAAAGGGAAACCCGCCGCACACGTCTCATTTCCAAATTGTGTTGTAGGTATTGACGGCAAAGTTCAAAGTAATTTAACTTTTAGTAGTATTCTTGTACTAGTAGGTGTTTACGTTATTGGTATCTTATGCGTAACTGTGTCACACGAAATACAGATATGGATAAACATCGTGAAATGAAAAAAAAATCCTACGTTTAAACTGTTGAGATATATTGATTAATTTCTTTAGGTATGGATTTTTTTTGTTGTTTTACTCAATATGCTGTTCTCGTAAAAGAGTAAAAGAAAATGTTAAGTCACTGTTCCCCATCTACCCTATTGCCGAAATATCTCGAGACATTGTAGTGGCAGAATTCAATACTCACAGACTTTGTTAAATTAATTTCTGTCGTGTAATCCTAAGGCCTAGAATAGGATCATCCTGGTACTGGTGGTGTCGTAAGAGGCGACTAAAGTACGTGTGGTAGAGTCACGTCGCCAGCAATGGCAACACGCATGGACAGACTCGACCGGATCATTACCACCCGGCATTAAAAACCGGCGTGAAGTAGTGGGTTTATGCCACTGCGAAAGCCACTGCAACCCACCTTACAGGCCGGCAACGCACCTGTAGCTTCTCTGGTGTTGCACGGGGCCGTGGGCGGCGGTAGTCACTTACCATCAGGTGATCCGAACGCTCGTTTGCCTTGTCCTTTTTCATAAAATTTAGGAACTCTGAATCTAGTGTTAAAAATACTCTATTTATTAGTCTTTACCACAGTTCCTCTATTTTGACTAGAATTGGAAAAGGATGATTATTATTATTTTGAGGCCAGTCGTGGCGCAGTGGCACAAAGTGTGACTGCAAAACCGACTGGTTGTGGGTTCGATCCCCACTCGAGGAGATGAAATATTTATTTAAATTTATATTTCCATTTCCTCGCTCTGGTGTAGAGGCAAAGCGCGGCGTTGAGTTCTGCCACTCAACACGCAATGCGTCCAGAATTCGGCAGAAAGTGGGGAACGGAGTGTCTTAACACTAGGTTCTCTTTGCCTACACTGCTGTGAGCGGGATACAGCGTGAAGCTGATAAAAAATAATTATTAAACCATCTTATACAGGTGGTATCACTTCCTACCTTTGCCACAATAAAAATCTAATATAATTATTAATTAACAGATGCTTTGACGAAGAAAACACAGGTGTGATAGCCGAAGAGCGTCTACGGGAACTCCTTACCACGATGGGTGACCGTTTCACCGACGATGATGTCGACGAAATGCTTCGCGAGGCTCCCATACGCGACGGGATCTTTGATTATGTGGAATTCACTCGTATATTGAAACATGGCGCCAAGGATAAAGATGAACAGTAAAGTTTTTTCAACGGCAGGTTGATGATATAACATAATAAACTTTATTTTGGGGGATGTTATGGAGCACTGTTACCAAACTATCAGATATCCAAAAGTCTGAGTTACGATACCCAAATTCGATATAAATGTTTAATAATTTTGGACATAAGAGAATTTTAAATGAGGCTTGATTTGATAGGTTTAGTTTTTGATTTTTGATTGGCCAAGCCGACACACTAGTGCACTGGTTCCCAACCAGTGGTCCACAGAAGCCTAAATATGGTCCGCGAGCGACTTTAATTTAGTGACTTAGGATAGTCAGGAATTTTATGTTTAATTATCGCAGTTAATTTTTATTATACCTACATGCATAGTGGTCCCTGCTACCAAGAATGATACCAAGAAAGTGGTCCTTGATCAAGAAAAGTTTGGGAACCCCTGCACTAGTGTTTGGTATGAATGAGCGTAAGTACGAAGAACTTACTACTAGAAAAAAAAATAACAAATCACAAACAAGTCAATAAACACATTCTTTAAAACATAATTTACTCAAACATCTTATTGTAATTAATATCCAAAACAAGCAAATACTCTGATACTTTCAAAGCTGTAACCAAAACTAATATATTGTTCTTCTCTGAAATTCATAACATCCCTGTATTATATTTTATAACAAAATATATATATTTTATTAAATTATTATTGGTATTTTGCTATGCTTTATAATGTTAGATGGTCAATACTAAGCTTCTTTTTTTTATGTATGAATTTTATTGTTTAAGTACTTAATTTTCAACCTGCCTAATTTGATCAATGTGTCATAAAAAATATTATTTATCCTTATATACATATAACATGCCAAACTAATCTTTTGTATAAGATTTTTTTTCTCCTAAATATAAGTTAGACTATGGATTTCAATAATCTCAAAAAGACCCTGAGGTGCTAAAATAGATATTATAAGGTCTGTTGCATTTTCAATGAGTTTAATCAGGCATTTGTTAATACATTTCCATGTAAATTAAGTTGATATATTTTTTTGTTTATTTATAAAATTGGCGACTAAATGAGAATAAAAAAAAAAAACAAATAAATGGCAACACAATGTGTCAATTTTCTGAAATAAAATACAGCATATTTAACTTATTATATAGATTCTGTATTAATAACAAATTTATTAACACAAATAAAAATGAAATAATTTATTTTCAAATTCAAACGAAAAAAAAGAACTTTTTTAAAAACAAAAGATTTTTACTCAGTGTTTTCTTTAAATACACTAAAATATTATCATTATCAGAAGTCAAGTAGACTGATTAGAAAAGTATTAAAACCATTCCGTTTTAAATCAACCATTTAATGCAATTTAGTTGCTTGTGATGAAATGGTAACATTCTTAAAATTTGATTTTAATTATTAATTATTATTATTATTATAGAATACATTGTAATATGTAATCGTCACTAACAATCGTGTGTAAGAAAATATCGTTTGTATAATCACTTATGTATTTATTTTGTGATTTTCTTATAAATTCTTTTAAATATTTAATTTTGTTTTATTTTTAAAATCGTAATCCTTCAATATCTTATTAATTGTATACTAAAAATGAGGGCTAATTACGTACTGGCGATGGAAACAGTTAACGACGTTATAAATTTATAAATAGATTTTTAATTAAGCTTGTTGTTATGTTAGCTTACTCATCAAAAGAAAAATATGTGTAGACATCTTATTTTTAAGATATACTTGCTTAAAATCAAATCCAGTCAGCTTCACGCTGTATCCCGCACACTGCAAGGTAGACAGAGAGAACCTAGTGACGAGCCTAAGACACTACGTTCCCCAATTCCGGAGGCATTGCGTGCTGAGTGGCGGAACTCAACGCCGCGCTTTGCCTCGACACCAGAGCGAAGAAATGAAAATATAAATGTAAATAAATATTTCAATTCCTCGAATGGGGATCGAACCCACAACCAGTCGATTTTATAGTCACACTTTTTGCCTCTGCGCCACAACCGGCCTAACTTGCTTAAAATAAAATATAATTAAAACTTGAAATTAAAATTCAATTGATTGAGGTAAAATATATTTTCCAGGATAAATGATGAACAAGAATTATAAACTTTTTTTGGAATTAATAAAATTATTTATATAAAACAGTCTATATTAATATAGAATAGTAATAACATTTATTTACCATAAATTTAAAATCACGTAGGTATAATTTTTTACAAATATATTTTATTGTAAAAGACAAAAGATGTTGAATACACAAAGAAATTGTTATAAATATCATTACTCACACAAGCTAGGTTTACCTTCGTTCAGAAGAACAGCCCATTCTAGAACATTTTCTATACGCATATTTGGATTTTCGTTCTTAACTGTAATAATAAAAAAAGATATTATAATTTTCTTTTATTCACTTATGGGAATATATAATGTATATAGAAAAAAAATTGCTGTATACGTCCAATTTCCAATTATGTTAGAGATTTTGTACTATATTTTTACCTAGTCCACTACAGAAAATTTTAATTTTTACATTTTTAGTTATTGTTTTGTGGTTGTCGTGGGACAGATGTGCAACTGTAAACGCGACGGTTGTGGGTTCGATTCCCACACAGGGAATGAATAATTATTTATTATTATTTTCATTTTTTTGCTGTGGTAACATGTCAAAGCTCGGCGTTGAGTTTCGTCACTCAACGTGCAATGCCTCGAAAATTCGGGGGAAAGTAGAGGACGGAGTGTCTTAACACTAGCTTCCCTCTGCCTATGCGAGATACGGCGTAAAACTTTAAAAAAGTTTGTGTAATAGTTAAAAAAAAATCTATTTAGGGGGTAGAAAGTAAATATACGAGAAATAGACTACCATAGAACTGGCAGTTTAAAAGTTCAAATGATTTTTTTACGATTTATATACTTTCACGAGAATTGAATCTGTAGTTATTTGTAGGCGAGTAACGCAATGAGTCACTATAGCTACTACTTTTCATATCTAACATCACTTGTAACCAATATAGCTTAGTCACCTTGAACTCTTACAAATTCTTTAGTCGGCAAGTCATACGGTTTCCATTTCGGTCTACTGAGTTGAAAATGGGTCGTTGAAGCGATTCCTTTATGTAGTTCCTGAGAAATCCAATAAATAGATACACACATATTACATACACATCCATTTCCAAAAACAAGCAACGGGTTCACGGTGAACCCGCATTAGGGTGAACCGTTCACCCTAATGCGGTCCTCTCACGGCTTATTTAATTTTAAGCGACGTTTTAGTCTCTCTATTTTAAGTATTCGTCGAATTAAAAAAAAGAGCGGTTGTACTCTCACATAAAATCTGCACCTGAGGTGAATGCATCGATTATAACATATCCAGATAGTAGACATGTAATATTAATCGATTTAAGTGGCGTTATCGTCGAGTAGTTAGAAAGTGTTACATGATGTTGTTACACGATGGAATAAATTTATATTTAAATTAAATCAGCTTCACGCTGTATCCCGCACACAGCAGGGTAGACAGAGGGAACCTAGTGTTAAGACACCCCGTTTCCCATTTTCTGCCAAATTTTGGAGGCATTGTATGTTGAGTGGCAGAACTCAACGCCGCCCTTTGCCTCGACACCAGAGAAATATAAATTTAAGTAAATATTTCATCTCGAGTGGGGATCGAACCCACAACCAGTCGGTTTTACAGCCACACTTTGTGCCCTTGCGCCACGACTGGCCTCAATTTATATTATTATATAAAATTTATATTTCCTTTCATTTTCTCAGTCGGGTTACACAAAGCGTGGTGTTAAATTTCGCAATTAAGCATGTCTCAAGCGTCAACACAGCGTCTTAACACTGTTCTTACTTAGATTACATATTAACCTATCGCAGATGCGTACGAACTTGAGGTTATAGCCCTACTGGCTTTTACAGCGACACCGGGTGGGTAAAATATTGGAAGCACTATGTGGATGCTTGTGAAGATGTCGACTGTGGGCTTCCCCTGCGGGACTTGAACCTCGGCTTGCGGTCGATCGGATTGGGAAACGCGTAAAGATGAAAGTTACTAGCGTAAAGATAAATGTTAAGGTTTGTCTTGACCCTTTCCCTACTACTGTTGCCGACAAAATTTATCTTACAACAGCTTCACGCTGTATCCCGCACACACCAGGGTAGGCAGAGGGAACCTAGTGTTAAGACACTTCGTTCCCCACTTTCTGCTGAATTCTGGAGGCATTGCGTGTTGAGTGGTAGAACTCAACGCCGCGCTTTGCCTTCGCCAACACCAGAGCCGAGAAATGGAAATATAAATTTAAGTAAATATTTCATTTCCTCGAGTGGGCATCAAACCAACAATCAGTCGCGTTTACAGTCACACTTTGTGCCCCTGCGCCACGACGGGCCTCAAAACTTACCTGGTCCCATATATTCCGTCTTATTATTTTTGGTTCTTGCCGATCTGACCTAGCCGATTTAGGATTGTAGTCAGGTGGGTGATACAGCATATCGTAAGCACACAGTTGTTGTCTATTCGATTTCCATTTCGTATTGAAGTAAGATTCTTTAGATACTGGTATTACCATTTGGGTTATTAATCGATCCTCTAACATTTTGCTGAAGATATTTATAATAAAAAATACATTCTAATAAATCTATCTTGAGTTCTATTTAATACAAATATTTTGACATATCATTCATTATTAATTTATAATAAAAAATATTTTTTAGTTGTTGGTTTATTTTGTGATGTTATTATTTAATTAAATTATTAATATATAAAAAAAATCTATGTTAAGATTATACTATAGTTATGATAATATACCGATTTTCTTGCAATGAAGCCACTAAACCAACAATTTCAATCTTTATAATATGTATAAATAAATAGATACTTAATAATTTTGTCATAGATATTTTTAGTTTCGAATATTACAATCTTTTGGCATAAGTGACTAAAGGTTAAAGCTTAGGTTATATGCGTATATATAGGATATATATATCTGACTAAATTAATATACCGGTATTGTACGGTATCTGGGAAGATACGGTACCGCAAAACTGGGGTGAGTAGAAATTGCGGGGTGAATAGACTCAATTTTTTATTTATACTATAGTTAATGTTGGGCGTTATAACATATAACAGATAATATAATTCATTATAAATTTCTAATGTTCTAATCATTATTTATTTTCAACACTGACTGTTATAAATAACAGTCAAAATATTCATTAACTGCTATAAAATGGCGTGTGGCGCCTCGGTTCGGGAATGATCGGAAATATTTAGTAGTTGTTCGGCCTACATCGACTCCAGCCAAGGTCAAATAAAATAATGATGGCGAACTTCACATCGTATAACCTCGCACAAATATGAGCTTTAACTCAATGGCAGAAAGGCCAAATATTACTTACATTAAAATAACTAATAACAAAAATATTAGTCTGAACTTCGTACATTTTGTCATTGTATTATATTTACGTTGAAAATAATATAATATATATTACAACAGTTTAAAATAACAGTTAAAAAAATATAATATAACTAGCAAACCCGGCGAACTCCGTTTCGCCACCAGATGACTTTGTTTTTTGTAACATTTCGTTTGGGGATTAAAAGATGAAGAAAATTTCGATTACAAAAATGAAGTGTAATTTAGTTGAACTTCTCTAAGTAAAAAATGAAAGTGAATCCAAAGAAAATAATGAATCAAAGCGTTATACGTGTCCGCAAATTATCCGTTTCATTGAAGTGCTCTTTGGTAAACCATATTTTTTGTTTTTTGGTCTGACGTTAACACCAATAAAGCGGATGGTTTCCCAACTCGTGAACACGCAACGTATAGCTGCCCATGTGAAAAACAATGATTTTCTAAATTTATCCCGCAAACACTAAGCAATTGGCCTTGTGACTTGTTAATTATCATTGCGAACGCAAGGTGAACCGGAAATTGCAATCGTTTGAAGTCAAACGGAAAAAGAAGATTTCATCATTCGCATTTTCCGACGCAATACCAAACACAGCCATGTCGCTGCCTTTTGTGACGTACTTGCACAAATATTTGACTGATTTTGCCGAATGACAACTCTCAACGTTCACATGTGTTTTGAAAATTCGTGATAGCAGCGGGCAATATGGTACAATGAATTCATTTGCGATGTCAATTTCTCGATTTTGAACTTTAACTTTGATAGTTCGACCACTATCTTCTTTTGAACGTCGACGATAAACTGGATAGCCATCGTTCCCTGTGACTGTTTCAGCAACTAACGATCGCGGATATCGTTTTGTGCACTTTCCATCAGCCATGCAAGGCGATAATGGATTTAATGCATCGCACGGTCCATGCACCATCTGTGTCGTCACAATGTCGTGTAGACGGGGATCAGTGACTGGATCAGGAATTTCAGCTGATATGATGTCATCCACTTCATTTGAATGTAATTTGTTCAGCAACCAAATTAGGATATGAGCATGCGGTAGTCCACGCTTCTGCCATTCCACCGAGTACATATAACAACGTGTGTCACCATAAACTCGATACTTAATAAGTACATGCATCATAACCTTTAGTTTTTGCTGAAATACTCAGGCGATTATATCATAACTCACGTTCAATTGAACGGAAATTTCCGTCCACTTCGGATTGCATGTGAACGTAATAAATAAATCCGGGGTTCCATAATTTCGCACATACGTCATAGCGCCTTGAGTGTATTCGTGCATGTGGCGTGGGCTTCCGATATAAGATGATGGGAGAATCGTCAGGCGTCCAATATTCTGAACATTGCCATCTGAATAAATAGCATCACGCAAGTGTATATAGTCCTCAGATCGTAGCTTTGCCTGATTGAATCGGATGAACGCTAAACGTTCGGCCTCGACTTTGACATACATGTCGACAGCGAATTGCTGGAATAGCCGACGGTACTTCAGAATGACATTCTCCTCATGTGTACGAATCATCATACGATACGCATAGTAATTCATTGCGCTCAGATTTTTGTTCGTTGATACGCCTGAAAATGCAAAATTAAATGGATTGTTAATGGGGACCAATAATAGCAACAATACCAATAATTAGTGTGTGAATATTGTACCTGTATTTGGATCGACCATCTTCAACGTGATATCGTATCCGTCTTGCCCTTGCCAATAAATGATTGGATATTATAACGCATCGTACAAACGATGTGTCTCGTTTACACGATGCATGATATTGCTTCTTCGCTAAATGATAATGTCTCGTGATGTAGTTGGATCGCCAACAATAATTGCAGCAATATCATCAACGATGGGTGCATGGAATCTTCGCACATGTTCACCTGTTGGGGTACGATCCGCTCTTATGACAAATTTATGCGTATCCGATGGCATTCGTTCCAATGCTGTTTTGAATCTATTAACCACAGCGTTATTCGCGTGAAAAAATGCTTGCAACTGTTCAATAATTCGTCTCTTTAACTGTTGTGTTCCCCGTATATTGCACCGCACATTCAGCTGATCCACCATAGACGAAATGAAATATATTTGCAGAAATTGATGCGGTTCATCTGGTGTTGGCACCATTGAACCATGCAAATGATATATTTGTCCTTGTATCTGTGATGGCAAACAATTAAGATTATTAATTAGATTAATTTATTTTTAAAGAATACGGTGTGACTTCTGATCGTGAGGTGGTGTAGTGTGTGGTGTATGTGTAGTTGTTATGTGTTGCAATTAATTGTGTTGGTGGGATTGATGAGTGATTGGTTGTGTTTGTTGTATCTTTTACCTTGCAAGTCGGCATAAAGCCGCCTTCTCGAATGATATTAGCTCCAAAGGAAGTCATGCGAAAGCAGTTATTGTATTCAAGGATGTGTTGAAGAAATTGGTTGGAATCAGGATCAGTTCCATCGAACAATTGTTTCAGTGGCTGTGGTGGTGTAAGTAATGGATCCAGTTTGACTTTTCCACTTGCGCAGCACAATCCAGCCGTTTCTCTTTTGAACTTTAACGCATTGCAATATCGGCATACTGTTGTCATTGGTCCAATATCTACATTTTTATCATCACTGTAGTTCGCAGTGGGATCATATTGGAATGCCAAGCGATTGTATGATGCCAGTGCTCACGCGTTGTCTCAATCGGGCATTTTCTCTTATTATATTTTGTCTTTCTTCGCTTAAGTTCTGTGAATACACTTGTTGCTGGCTTGCATGTCCTGTGCGGCGGCCGATGTTCGCACGTCGTGCTCTCGGCATTTTGGATTCTCACAATTTCACAGTGAACACAATACCGGTTTAATGTAAGCGTTTGAAAGAACGTGCGCATAATAAATGTCACATGAAATTAACTGAGCAGAGTACAATGAATAGCTGTCAAATAATTTATCACGCACCGGCGCCATCTATTTAAAATGAAACGTATATACATATATACAACGTATATACATATTTTGTATTTTATTATTTAGGGATACTCACACACCACGTACTGGCGCCGTTATATCAGAGATGGCGCTGTATGTGATGAAAATGATTTTTCCTATTTTCTTTCTTTTCTCTTGATTTTTTTCGTGAATTTTCTTTACTATAAACCTCACGAAGCCCGAGACCTTTCCAACGAATGCAAAACCGTGGAAATCGGTTCGTGCGTTCTGGAGTTATAGCATCAGGAAGGAAAACCCGACTTATTTTTATATTATAGATGAATAATGCATTATAAAAATATAACAGCAACGCCCAACACTAACTATAGTAGAGATATACAGGGTGGAAGTGTCAGCACCACATTAAATGAAACCACAGTTTAAACTACTCTATAAAAGCCTAATATAATTCAGAAAAAAATAAATTCCCAAAAATGAAAAAGTTTTTTTTTTCAAACAAAATAAATAATTAAATTGTCATTTTAAAACAAAACGCCATTTGTAAGGATGACGCATTCACACATAAACCTATCAAAGGAACACCGCCGCACACGCCTCATTTCGAAATCGAGTCGTATGTATTGGCGATAAAGTTCAAAGTGGTTTAACCTTTAGTAGTATTTTTGTAGTAGTAAGTGTTTATGTTATTGGGATCTATACGTAATCACGTCACACGAAATACAGGTATGGATAAAAATCGTAAAATGAAAAAAAAATCCTACGTCCAAACTGTTGAGGCATCTTGATTAATTTCTTTAGGTATAGGTTTGAAATATTTTACCCTATATGCTGTTTCCGTAAATGGAGCGCTGCCTCTTCCACCCTGTATATTATTATAAAAAAATAGCAATCGAACACGCACTATGCTTTTTCTGAACTGCTGGATGGATTTGTATGAAAGTTGTTTTATTATGTAGAGGCGTGCATCTACAATGTAAATAACAAAAGTTGTTGAGCGTTAATGAACATTTTCCATTCAAATGAAAATTGAATGAAATTTAAAATGAAAATTCAAGATTTGGAACACCCGATGAACAACTATAAAACGATGCCTAACAAAAGTCGATAAGTATCTCTTATTAAAAAGACATAAAATTAAAAAGATCTGGAGCATATGATGAATAAGTATAAGAGTCCAGTCAATCTGTAAGAAATAAAGAAGTGCTGCCTTTGCAGAGTTTGTTAAACATCACATGAATTTTCCTTTGTTATAAAAATAAATAAGTTCTGGAATATATGATGGAGGACTACAATAGCCCAGCTATTTAATATTTTCATTTATTCGCTCTGGTGGCGGGACTAAGCGCGGCGCATGTTCCGCCACTCAACACGCAATGCTTCAGAGTTCGGCGAAAATGGGGATCGGAGTGTCTTAATACTCTCTCTATATCGTAGCCCTCAATGACAAATTTTCTCATATATCGCCTACGTACAGACAACGAGTTGTTCAATTTTATATGTGATAATAAGCGTAAAAACATTTATTATTATTTGGTAAGAAGCATTTTTAAAATGTAACTGAAATTTTTAAAATGTTGGACATTATTAATTTATATTATTTTAAGGTATTTTTTATGTTCGCTCTTTGACATAAATATTTCGTAAATATATGTACAATTAAATTTAAAATATTTATTTGTTATATTCATTGAATTGAACAATGGTTTATAGTTAAACGCCTATAAAGAAAATAAATGTATAAATACTTATTGTAGGTTTTTTTTTAAAAATAGGACTATAGAAAACCATTTATTATGACATACTTTTTATTGACACCAAATGTCTTTTTATTGACTTATATCGTTTGTTGAGGAGAATGGTTTCCAGTGAACCATTTATTGTTTATTTAATGACTTAATATTTTGATTATTATTCAGTGAGAAAAATTACTTTTACTCAACATCCTACATTTTTACGATGCTTTTAAATAGCATCTCTAAAACCACAAGTCGGTAGTTTCTCATAATTAAAATATTTTATTTTTGTTTTTGTATTGTTCATTTATATTTTTATTTATTTAGAGCAACTGGAATATCAGCAACGATCCCAAAGTGAAATTTTATTTTCAAAAAAAATTGAGAACGTAAATTTAATTTTTTTACGTGATTTTAAAGAATCGAGGACGAAAACGGTAAAGTCATTAAATATTATGTTTTAAATATATTTTCGTTTTAGGTACATCCTTAAAAAACGTACTTTTTTAACTTTTAGTTACTTCATGATCGGACAAATATCAGTAACGCAAAAACCCAGCTAGAATTTTCTAAAAATAAGCAGTCTCCAAAACCAATTTTAAAAATAACCGTTTCATTGAGAAAGCCTATAAGACGTCTATCAAGTGCATTTACTAAGCAAGAATATTATAGAAAAGTTGAAACAACAATTTCAAATCACGAAAATTCTTTACAAAATATACATGTACGTTCTATTAATGAAAAAAGAAGACAAAAAATATATGAAATAAAAAAATCCGAAAGTGATATTTTGCATTATAAACATAACAATAAATATACGGTCTATGAATGCCCAGATTTAGATTTATTGAAAATGGAAAATAATCGCAAAGATATTAAAACTACTAGAATAAAAAGGACAGGCAAAGACTGTAATTGTGAAACTAGTAATTACAAATTAGAAAATGATAATGAAAGAAAAAACAGAGTTACCATTGTTGGTCAACTAGGACTGACACAAGATGAACGATATGTACTGAAATGTGCAGCCACAGTAAATGATAAACCAAGTAATGTTATACATACATACATTTTGAAAGTGAATGGTGGTTATTAGAATGATGTATGCAGTAGAGATGTTAGAGATATGTAGAGATCAGTCGTGGTGCCGCTGCACGAAATGTGACTGTAAAACCGAGTGAGTGAGTGAGTGGTTGTGGGTTCGATCCCCATTCGAGGAGATGAAATATTCACTTAATTTTTATATAAATTTATATATAATTTTTTTCGCTCTGGTGTAGAGTCTAAGCACGGCGTTGAGTTCTGCCTATCAACACGCCATGCTTCCAGAATTCGGTAGAAAGTGGGGAACGACGTGTCTTAACATTAGGTTCCCTCTGACTACCCTGCTGTGTGCGGGGCGCAGCGTGGAGCTGACAAAAAAAATATATATGTAAAAGTTATATTTTGTTACAGTTCCAACGAATTTCTCGCAAACAGTAAAATATCCCGAACGCAACTTAAAACAAAATATGCTTAATGAGTAAGTTACTCGAAAATTATCATACATATATATGTTAAGTTTCTACTAGATACGATATTATTATTTTTAGCAAAAAGGTAACATTTTAAATAAATTACATATTAAATTTATTTGAGGCCGGTCGTGGCGCAGGGGTACAGAGTGTGACTAAACACTTGAATTCTGCCACTCAACACGCAATGCCTCCAGAATTTGGCGGAAAGTGGGGAACGGAGTGTATTAACACTAGGTAAGCCTTTGCCTACCCTGCTGTGTGCGGAATACAGCGTAAAGCTGATTTATTTGATTTTTAAAATGTATTTCAGTGCAGTAACGCAAGCAACTCAAGTTGATTTGAATTTATCACAGAAAAATAAAAAATCATATAAAAATAGATTTGTGCAATGCGATTGCATTGGAGGTAAAATTGATGCTGCAGTATCGAAAGTTAATGTTATTAAAGAATGTAACAGTCCTCTAGTTATAATATCGGTATACCCTAGACAAGGTGAAACAGAAAACGCAGATTATTGTCCAGTTAAAATTGTTCAACATCAGAATATTGGTAAAAATAAAATTCAAACAAACTTAGAAACAGAAAGATTCAGAGACAACGACAAGCAAAAAAAAGATAGATCCTTTTCACACGTCAAGACAGAAAGACTTCGTCCCAGCAGATCTCCTTCTCCGGTTAGCAAAACAGAAAATAGAACTAAAGATTCAAATACCTTTGGCGTGAATAGCGGTTCAAGGAGACAAAGTCCTGAAAATAAAAATTATAAGACTTCTAATAAACCTAATGATTTCAAAAAGGATTTGTTTCGCGTTAGTGAACAAAATAAATATAACAAAAAATCCAAGAAACAAAGTCAAAAATTTGAACGTACGGATCTAAAGACTGACGCGGAACACGTTAAGAGAGCTTTGGTTAGCAATTTTTTAAGAAATATTGATACAATAGATAAACATCAACCGAAAATGCAGGTTATAAATGCCAAAGACGATGCGTCAAAAATAACAATTAATATAGACGGTGATAACGAGAACTATGATGTTATGTTTGAACGGAGTGACTTTGATACCGGCGTGACAGTCCGTAAAACTGCAAGACGTAAAAATAGAAATAAAGAAATAGCTGATGTTAATTCAATGAAAAATTTCCTCATGTTATCTGATGATACAACGAAAGCAAGTCACTCTCGGGTACGTTTTAATCAGATATGTACATATATTTGAGTAATAAATTAATCTCATTTTACAGTTATATTTTTATGTTTTCAGCAACCAAATTGCATAGGAAATGAAAGTATGTTAACAGAATCTAAGCTAAACGTTCGTGATAGTTTAGAAATCAAACACAGGTAAATAAATATAAATAAAAATTATGCCAGACATTGAGGTTTTAAATGATAATTATTTTTTATATCGTTGATGTGCAAGTTTTCACAATGTAACAACTGATGATAGTAATTGGATTGTAAACCTGAATCAATATGTACAGTTACATTTATTCTTTTTAAGTATATTTTTATGTAGGTTATAAGGCAATCAACTCGAGACTACTTTGAGTTCGCTTCAAGCTGGCGATAACAAGAATATTCTGTTAGCGGCGTATGCGCCAGTATTCTCGACTCCATTGGGCTAACTCGAGGAGTTTTGGGACGTTCGAGTGCCAGGGACGTTCTAAGTAGCATTAGACGGAATGAAAACTCAATTATATATGGTGATTGGAACGGATGGGTCGAAACTTAAGAAAACAGAGAATGAAAAAGATTTAACGAACTAATTAAGTTAACGAACTAATAGAGTTAACGAACAACTTCAGGGAAAACACAAAGCTTTTCTGACGAGTAACAGTTCTCAAGTAACAGCACAACGCGGCATAACTGATGGCGAAATAAGTATAAAATAAGTTGAGAGTGCAATACGAAGTCTGAAATGTGATAAGGCAGCGAGAGCAGATGGAGTTACTGCCAAGATGATCAAATATGGTGAGCCACGCATCTTGGATTTGTTCTGGTTTTTGTGCAATTTATGCTGGAAATCAGGGGAGGTCCCAGATGATTGGCAAGGTGCAGAGAATGCTATTTACGGGCCTTAGTCACCACTTTGAAAGAAGTTTGTGAAAATAATGGTCTAAACCTGATTGCGAATAAGACAAAGGTTCTGGTTTTTGAAAGAGATGAAAAAACGGAATGCAAGATCAGTGTAAATGGGAAGATATTAGAACAAGTGAATGAAGTGGTATATTTGGAAAGTGTATTCAGTAGAGATGGCAGATACGAGATGGATGTGGAAAGGTTTGCTGCCGTTAACAGGTTTAACATTGCCTTTGCTGCATTGATGAGACACAGCACAACCGCGCGTTTGGCTGACACAATGCAGTGTTGGTACCAACGCTGTTATACGGCAGCGAAACATGGGTATTACATAAGAAGAATTAAAGAAAATGAATGCCGTGGAGATTGAAGAAGAACGTGCTCAGCTAGTTTGGGCACGTCGAACGAATGAGTGATGATAGAATGGCAAAAAAGATTTATGATGGAATAGTGAGTGGTAAGAGAGGTAGGGGGAGACCTCGGTTGGTCTTCGAAAACACAGTATCAAAGATACTGGAGGAAGTTCACGTAAAAAGTATGAGGACCACTCGGAGGGCATGTATGAAGAGGTTAATGACAGCGGCCGAGGCGAAACAGGTATGTAGAGACTGTAGCGCTTGACGCTCCGTTCCGTCTAACTACTCCGCTAAGTATAAAGCGTGAAGTTGAGTTAAGCTTAGTACAATAGCAAAATATAATACATATTGTGTTTATTTTAGGCGTGAAAAAGAAAAAACAAAGAAGAATAAAAATGATATTGACAAAGGTATATATTTAAACGATTAATATTCTATATATTAATATTTTAAACGATAAATTTTAATTTCTAAACTGCAAAATGCTATGCTATGCTTAAAACTTTTAATTCTGTGTTTTTTTAGAACCACTGAAACACTATCGTGTTGATAATTGTTCTTTAACAGATCCGAATGAACGGGACAGGGAAATAAGAGAACTTCTTGGAGTTTTACGGGAAAATAAAAAGTATAACGTATGTAGTGCCAATAAATTCAATTTAAATTCGAAGATATTATAAAATAAAGAGTATTATTAGACACTAACTATTTATTTATATTTTATAGATAACTCCAGACAAACCAGATAGAGATACCTGCGTTAAAACATGGTTTAGATTTTTCTTTTATTTTTTTATTTAGAAACTGTAACTACACATATATAAATCGTTACATAATTAAACATGTTCTTTATAAACATCTGTTTCTTGCAGCTCAGAAAGTTTTATAACAGGACATAATAAAATTGGAAGTTTATTTAATATAAATATGAATAAAAATAAAGATATCTGTGAAAATCGGAATAACCTTGTACCGTCAAAAAAAGAACAGAAATTGGAAACAATTCCAAATTATTCCACTTTTACCAAAACTCGTTACGATACTTGTTATACGAATAATCTGCTCACGCCCCAAAGTCTCATATTAAGTCGTAATATTCAAGTGTTTGTCCAATTCGACGACATCAATAAAATTCGCCCAATTTTTCTAACACGAAATCAGTATCACAAAGTTAAAAGAAACGTTCAATGTGCTATATCAAAGAAAATTAGTATCGAAAAGAAATCCCGAAATGTTACAAATACGAACAGTGTGTTTGTTGGAGAGGTTAAAGTTAAACCAAAAGTTGATAAAATACTACATTTTGACCGTGAAGTACAAACAGATTTGTCTGAGATTAAGAAAATAGCAAAAGATGCAAATCGGAAATATTGCCACAATATTAAAGTATTTAATGAAATTCTAAATAAATCAAACTCCACTAAGTGTATCAATAAAGCTTTAATTTGTGAATGCAAGCATACTAAACAAAAACATTTCATTTATAATGATTACCGCAACGTTGTATCTTCAATAGAAATAGGTAGAGTTGTTAAACATGTGAAACCTACTGTATCTCCACCTGTCATGGACAGTGAAAAAACATCTCTTAGTAGTTTTAAACAACATAATTCAATACAAACATTATTTAAAGGTATTATAGTATTTTTTCTTTTTTAATTTCTTATATACAGAAAAATAATTAAACGTAAACAGTTTAAACAAAATTAGAAGCATTCTCAGGACATCGAAGATCTGTTACACCAAATCTTGGCACTTCTGTGATTTCTTTAGAATCTGAAAGAACAGGAATAAATAATTCCTTAAAACCATTCGGCGCCGGTGATTGCAAGACTAAGAGACCGTTTTTACGAAGACTTATATCATGCTTAGTAATGAAGTCAGCTCAGACTTCGGTATTAAAAGCCGATATTCCAGGAAAAGAACGTGTACGATTAAGCAACTCTGTGGACTCCTATCATATTAACACTTCTCTTGGGGTAATAAGTATTTTTAGTCTAAAATTTTCAACGTTAGTAAATATCAAAATCAAATCAAATCAGCTTCACGCTGTATCCCGCACACAACAGGGTAGGCAGAGGGAACCTAGTGTTAATACACTCCGTTCCCCACTTTCTGCCGAATTCTAGAGGCATTGCGTGTTGCGTGGCAGAACTCAACTTCGCGCTTAACCTCGACACCAGAGCGAAGAAATGGAAATATAAATTTAAGTAAATATTTCATCTCCTCGAGTGGGGATCGAACCCACAACCAGTTGATTTTACAGTCACACCTCGTGCCGCTGCGCCACGACTGGCCTCTAATAATAATGTTTTAATGTTTTATTAAATACGAATTTGTTATTAAAATTCTAGGCATTTGAAATGTCGTCGTCTCTTTATGATACTTCGATATCATTCTACAGCAATCACACCACTATGCCGGCAAATAAAATAAAAAGAGGTCTTTTTACTTCGGTACGAGAATTTCTAACGGGTCGAAGAACTTAATTTGTTTTTATATATGCTTTAAATTTAATGTTACATTTATTATGCGAATAAACAAGTGTTTATACCTCTTGTATTTATTTGTATTCAAATATATCATGTCGTCTTCTCTTATACATCTTTTTTATATTATACCAGCTTTTACTGGCTTCGCTCTCGTGAAACAGAAATAGCTAAGAGAATGTTTATTACACACTTCGATCAACTATCCATGTGTAATAGACTAGCGGCCCATTCGCGGTTTCGCCCGCATACCACCACACTTCTCTTATGCTGCATTTGCTAACAGATGGATACATTCAATCATGAACACTACGTGGCTGTATGATAGGCCGACATCGCGCAATCGTGCTCCCCGCGGGACGAGCCTAGGCAAGTCTAGACTTGCGATCGTAAGCAGAGCGTTGAATTATTTTAATTATAAATTTTCTCGTAAAGTATACGTCCAATTTACATGCTATAAAAGCCGCAGATTATCATTATAAAATTTTCTTGGCGATGAATTTGATTGGTATTTTCCAGCCAGCTCTTCCAGCTCTCCCAGCTCTCCCAACTCTCCTTTGCTTTTTTTATATTAATATATATTTTTATATTTTTTTTTATTATATTTTTATATATTTTTTGTTTTGTTATTTAACTCTTTTTATTTTTTTTTTATATACAGGGTGGAAGTGTCAGCACCACATTAAATGAAACCACAGTTTTAACTACTCTATAAAAGCCTAATATAATTCAGAAAAAAATAAATTCCCAAAAATGAAAAAGTTTTTTTTTCAAACAAAATAAATAATAAAATTGTCATTTTAAAATAAAACGCCATTTGTAAGGATGACGCACGCACACATAAACCTATCAAAGGAACACCGCCGCACACGCCTCATTTCGAAATCGAGTCGTAGGTATTGGCGATAAAGTTCAAAGTTGTTTAACCTTTATTAGTATTTTTGTAGTAGTAAGTGTTTATGTAATAAAAGGTAGTTCAACAAAGTAATGTAAATAAACTAAACAGAAGTTTAATTGAGATCTGTATCCCACTTAATTTAGGTAACAGGAGTGGGATAGTCTCGTACCCATACAAGTTACTACGTCTGATGTTGGAGACAAAGACGCGTGGTGGGCGTTAAACGGGCAGAACACCCGGCCATGTCCTGGCCTTTGGTTTCTACTCACATGTGAACACATGACACATGTACAAAAAGTAATTTTAACATAAACACTTTTAGCGAAGTAGTTTCAAATAGAAACTGAAGGCATAAATAACTGAATGGTTTCTAAAAGTAAGCTAATCATGGAGAGTTATAATTGTGCGGATAATAAATAATACAAAGGTAGTGGTAGTTGTAACAAAGTTTTAAAAATGAATATGGTTGTAAACTCACCAGATTTATTCGTTGACGAGTGCCTCGAGAGGGCTGACTGACTGAATGCCCAGCTCAGAAGCCAGCGTTGTCATGTACTGATATTAATTTGACTGATGTAACCTAAGCTAAAGATGAAGTACTTAAGATGGGAGTTTGTTCCGATACCACTTCTAAATTTAGTGAAGCAGGTTAGAAATTTATTACATAAAAACAATACAACAAATAGTAAAGTAACAATTTGGTTTAAATTGCCATTAAACATGTATGTACAAAACTTAAATTAAGAAACATTATTAAATTAAGGAACATAATAATCACATAACTTAATATAAATCAATTAACACAAAGACTTATCCTTACCGCTCGTACATCCTGACATATTCCTCACATATGTCGGAAGCGATAACAAGAGGGTAGTCGTATCGAACAAACATTAAATGTGGACGATATAATTACGATAATAATTGATTAACTAAATAATCAATTACCCGAATAGTCGAGGTTAGTCAGTGGCAGAGTACGAGTAGTACTCTGAACTAGTGTTGCCGATCGATAGTGGACTATCGATCGGAATTCGATATTCTATCGATAGTAGTCCGATAGAAGGACTATCGATATTAAAATCGATAGTATCGATTAAAGAGATAGTATCGAAATTATCGATAGTTCAAAAGGGTACAATACTATCGGACAAATGCAATGCTATCGATATTATCGATAGTATCGTATCTCCAAATCAGAAAGACATCGATACTATCGATAGTATCGATACTATTGAATTTCTAGGAAACGATAATATCGACAGTATCGATAGTATCGATACTATCGATTATTGTGAACTATCGATTGCTTGCTAATTTACGATAGTATTGCTTATTATTTTCATGTGTAGTAACCAATCATTATGATATTAGAAACATCTTAGTTGAAGTACGTAACTAATTGCTTATTCATACGTAATTATAAATATGATAAAAACGTATTTTGTTCTTTTCATTTCATCTTGTAATTAAGCTTAAGAATCATACTCAATACTATCGTAAATTAGCATATAATCGATAGTGCAAAATAATCGATGGTATCGATACTATAGATTTTATCGATACTATTGTATCCTAGACATTTAATAGTATCGATACTATCGATTGTATTGATTAATTTCCGATTAAGAGATACGATACTACAGATAGTATCGATAGTATTGCACTTAGCCGATTGTATTGTATTCTTCTAAACTATCGATAGAATCGATAGTATCGATAAGATCGATACTGTCGATTGTTGTATCGATCGTATAGCCTTTTTTAGATTAAAACTATCGATCGCGAAACTATCGATAATTTGGTAACACTACTCTGAACCACACCAGAGCCAAGACTTCACGTAGATAATTATAAATAGGTCTTAACCACATTTATAATTAAAATAACAATTAATTAATCAAATAATTAATTGTCCAAATAGTCGAGGTTAGCCAGTGGTGGAGCACGAGTAGTGCTCCGACCCACACCAGAGCCAAGACTGAATGTACAACGCCCGTGCAGTCTTTTATATCACCGTTCACAAATAAGTTGCAGGGTAGAATAATAAGAATCGATGACGCTATCGCGTCATAGTGGCGAGATGGGTAGGTGTCGTATAGGAATCTATACGTAACCAACATAATATTCCTAGCATTCCTAATTGTATGTTCTTGCATAAAAAATATTCGGGAGAATTGGGAACCTCAGTATTTTTTGAAGTCGGTTGAAAATGAGAATATTCTCTTTTTTGAAGTTGGTTGAAAAGATAAAAAATACAGTCGAATTGATGAGCTCCTCCTTTTAGAAGTCGGTTAATAGAAAATTGACGTAACTAAATTACGATTATTTTATTTAGCCACAATTTAAAAGAAGAAAGTAAATTGAGGCCGTACGTCGCACAGGGGCACAAAGTGTAACTGTAAACTTGTTGTGGGTTCCATTCCCACTTGAGGAAATGAAGTATTTATTTAAATTTATATTTCCATTTCATCGCTCTGGTGTCAAGGCAAAAAACCGACTGGTTGTGGGTTCGATCCCCATTCGAGGAGATGAAATATTTACTTAAATTTATATTTCCATTTCTTCACTATAGTGTCGAGAACAAGCGCGGTGTTGAGTTCTGCCACTCAACACGCAATGCCGCCAGAATTCGGTAGAATGTGGCGAATGGAGTGTCTTAATAATGTTAAGATTCCCTCTGCCTGAAGCTGATTTATTTATTTATTTATTTAACTATAAGAATATTGGTAGATTTTCAAAAGGTATAAGAATCAAAAAAAATACTAAAGTATGCTTTTTTCGCAAGTGTTGTAGGTAACTATTTATTTATTTATTTTTTTTCATTTATTTATGTACCACACAAGAAAGAAAGTACAGAAATCATATAACAAACAGAAACAATGTGTACAAAGGATAACTTATCTCTAATAGAGATCTCTACCAGAAACCCTTGAATGTAGGAGATGTTAAAGGAAATGATTCGGGTGCGGTATTTAGATATTACGGAAATAATAATAATAAACCTACATACAAATATACTTAATATTAGTCAATATAACTATACTTACATAAATATATAAACATACAAAAACATAAATATATACAATAATATAGAGAAATTGAGAAAGAATATTAAAATAATAAAGAAATGGACGAAATATAAAAATTCTAATCGAGGTTAAGAAAATGTTGCTTTAATCTGCTTTTAAAAGTATTAAGAGATGGATTGCCAGCCATTATAGAGTTAGGAAGCGAGTTCCATAAGCGCGCTGCCTGTACTGTGAAAGATTTTTCATAGAAGGAGGTATTAAATATTGGGAACTCAAGCTTTCTTAGGGTAACACAGGAGCGTACAGGTCTTTCACTTGGAATTGCCAATTGAAAACGCTCCCTCAAGTAAGGAGGAGAAGAAAGCTTTAAAATGGTAAAAAGAAGAGTGAGAATGTGCAGGTTACGGCGTAAACGCACAGGAAGCCAATTCAGTTGCCGTCGAAAATCAGATACGTGGTCAAATTTGTGTAAGCCGAAGATAAAACGAATACACATATTTTGAAGTCGGTCAAGTTTGTCAAGAATCTCCTCATTAGCATCCGGATAACAAACATCAGCGTAATCTAGCAGTGGCAGAAGTAGAGTTTGAGCAAGAGTGGTTTTAGTGCGAATGGGTAAAAAATTTTGAAGGCGTTTAAGAGAGTGCAGAGAATAATGTATACGTTTACTGATTACGTTAATGTTCGCAGACCACGATAAATGTTTATCAATTGTAAGACCCAAATTTCTTGCTGAATCGGATAACGGTATTATTGTCTCGTTTAATTTTATGCAAGGCAAGGAATTAAAATCTACTTTGGCACGTAATTGTCTACTTCTAATTAATAGAGCTTGAGATTTGGAGGGGTTAATAAGAAGGCCAAACAAAGTCGCCCACTCACTGATATGAGCGAGATCAGAGTTTATTTTATGAATTGCAGTATTCAGGTCTTCAAGAGTGGCGTGTCTATATAGCTGCAAATCGTCAGCGTAGAGATGGTATTGACAAGATAGGATTTTGGTAATTTCATTTATAAGAATAGAAAAGAGGAGAGGAGAGAGTACGCCGCCTTGGGGAACACCAGTTTCTAAATTAGCCCAATCAGAGCAAAGCTCCCCGGTGTAGATTCTTTGCTTGCGACCCCGAAGATAAGAACGAAACCATTCAGTGGCAGCAGGTGAGATGTTAAGTGTGGAAAGGACACCAAGTAACTCATCAAAATCCACAGAGTTAAACGCGTTACTAAAGTCGAGTAAGATAAGAATAGTTAATTTTTTATTATCCATCGCGAAACGAATATCGTCAGTCACCTTAATTAATGCTGAACTATTGGTATCTATTCACCAAAAATCACTATAAATATTAAATATGCTCAATTATATAGAGTGTTTTTGTCAGCACCACTTTAATTGAAACCATACTTTAACTATTCTATAAAAGACTAATACAATTTAAAAAATCTCAAAAATTAACAAGTTATTTTTTTAAACAAAAAAAATACTAAATTATGATTGAAAAATAAAACGCCATTTATCATGAACGACACACATACATAAACCTATCAAAGGGAAACCGCCGCATACGCCTCATTCCGAAATCGAATCGTAGGTATTGGCATCAAAGTTTAAAGTTTAAACAACCTTTAGTAGAATTTTGGTAGCAGTATGTGTTTATGTTATTTAGATATCTATGCGTAACTGAGTCACACAAAATACAGGTACGGGTGCAGTGGCGTAGCTGGGAGGGTGCGAGCGGTGCAGTCGCACCGGGCAACAAAAGGAAAGGGGCATCAAAGTCTACGATCAATTCTTCAAATTTTTTTTCAATCAAGAAATGTACAAGAAAAATGAAAATGAAAAATACAATCACGCTATCATATCAATCGAACATGAACAAGTCGATACGATTGATTTTGAAAATGTAATTAATGATTTTCCTAGTCAAGAAGCGCGTAATGTCCGTTTTTAAATTTTTGCAAACTCTAATGTTATAACTTATATATAGTTACTAGCGTAACTAACTTACCTAACCTAACCTAACTTCGTCCGCTTAAACCACAGAATTATTAACTTACGCCCTATAATCTATCTCCTACGTCAATCTTCGATTGTTCCATATATCTATCCAATCTAGATATTTATCCAATCTAGGCCAAATAGCTTTCGTGTATTATTGTTATTCTTGTAGCTTATAACCCTCTCGCTGATGTTCCGTTTATCAAAGTCAGTGTCTGTATTTGGAAGATATTTAAAAAAAATGTTATTAGTTTATTAAGAACACAAAAAAAATATTTTAAATTTTTTTGCCTGTTTATCTTTTTATCTATGCGTATGTTACCGCTAATCTCAGAAGTGGCTTTATCGATTTAAATACGGTTTTTACTATTGGATAAGCTTCCCTTAACATATAGGTTTTATTTTATTACATATAAATTCATATATATTATATAGTCATAAATAAAAAAGTTATATCAATTTAAAGTACTTAGTTCGACAAATTTGCTAATTGCTATAACAGTTATTTTATACAATCTTTTCATTGAATTGGCTGAATCATTATCTTTCAATTTTAATGATGTTTAAAACACCGAAATTTGAATTCGGATCCGAGCCGTAATTTACGCGGGAAATACTGCGCTTGCGACAAGCGTAGTTTTTCCTGCGTAAAATATGAAATTTCATTACTTTTTATGGAGAAACAAACAGCTTCGTCGTGAATTCGCTGGTTTTTACGTGTGTTTTTGGTGGTGGCATAACTATTACACCATTACTACTCATAACTTGAAATGTCACAAAAATATCAACTGTCAAATTTCTGTGTACTGTCATATAATAGCATAACCTCACGTTTTATTTCAATCGCGCTGTTATTTAAATTGAGTTTATATTTAAAAACAGCACTATTATTAATATTTCAATGAGAAAAATATGTTTATTGTAGTATAGGTTTTGTATTGCAAGAAATTAATATAACATGGCTCTTGTAAGACGTATTGCACCTTTGTTATTGAAGTCATTTAAAAATGTTCAATTTATCCAACAAGGTATATTAATTGTATCAATATTACAGTTACTTCTAATATTTTATTATCACGTGTATTTGATTTTAATTAATATTATGTAAAAATTTAGAAAGGCAAATAAAACGATGGGTTGCGCCAACATTAATGGAATTAAAATTGCGTGAAAATAAAGCTGGAGGCAAGGTAACCAAGCCAAGAAATACATTTTTAGAGTGGAATCTAGAAGCAGAACTGTATGCGTTTGCAAAACGTTTGAATGAAGACATTGACTCAGATCTTCTACTTCAAGCCTTTACTGACCGTTCCTATGTTATAAAAGAAGAAATGAAACAAAAAGAAATGGAATTTGATTTGAAAATGAAAGACAACAAAGAGTTAGCAGAAGAAGGTAAAATAAAATTAAAAAAATAAATGAAATATATTTAATTTTTCATTCTTACATCATTTTTTTTATTAACAAAATAATATTTACAGGTGAAAAATTTATGAAAGACTATATTAATATTTACCTAGAAACTGTTTTGCCAAAGTTTCCTATGGAAGGTATAATAGCTGTTCGGAATTATCTCATCAGTGAAAATGTACTTGCTAATATATCATTACATCTGGGCACCAAAGATATAATTTTAGCAGCTGTAAGTTGCATATTTATTTGACACATATATATATATATATATATATATATATATATTATGTTTTTTTTAGATGTGAAGTAGTTTTTTTATTTGTAGAAATATCCAGTGGACAATCAAATTTTAGCAAATGCATTCAAAGCTATTGTTGGAGCTTTAATAAAATCATCTGGGGAGGAACAGACAGCACATTTTGTTAGAGATTTTGTTATTACACAATTACAAGGTAGTATTCAAATATGTAAGGAATAAAATATGAGATTTTTTTTAATAACCATTTTTACTAAATATGTTTATTAACTATGTTCTGTTTTAGATAAGGATGTAAATGAATTTTGGCAAATTGAAAATCCCTGGGAAATGTTGAATGATTTGATTTCTCAAACTAACAGTGAATTAGAACCCCGTTTGATTGGAGAGGTTGGAAAGAACACCCTGCTTGCTTGTTACAGAGTTGGACTCTATTTAGACAAGAAAATGTTATCTTCAGGTAACTTATACAAAACATTAATCAATTGAGGCCATTGTAGCACACGACACTGGTTGTGTCAATCTCCTTTCGGGGGAATATTTTTTCTTATTTCCTTGTTCTGGCAAAACAAAGCATAGCATTAAATTTGACCGCTCAGATAGAAAATAAAGTATATGTAGAGTATCTTAACACTAGGTTCTCTTTGCCTATCCCCCTCCCATATGTGCGAAATGTAAAATTGAAAATTGATAATTTTCAGGAGAAATTTTTTACTTGTAAAATTTCTAGAATGGGCATGGCTCATACCACCTTTTTTATTCCTACACCTATGCTACCATGAGCATAAGAATATAGAAAGCCTGGTACTTGAAACCACTTTTCCAATATTCTGACTCAATAATATAAATATATTTATAATCTTGTTTTTGATGAAACTAAAAAAAATGTTACTAAAAACTATTTTTATTGTCACTATTTTTACAGGTTTTGGTGAAAAAATAGAAATTGCAAAAGAAATGGCTGCTAGAGAAGCTCTGAAAAAGATTTTTGGCACTCAGGAGAATATGTATCCAATTAATTTTAAACTTAAGGGTATACCAAGATCAAATTCTAATAAGAGGTACAAGATATCAGCTAGTTAAAAGGATTCAATAAATAATTTGTAGAACAAAGGTTTAGTAATAAAATATAGCTTATAAAAAATATTTTTTATTTTTCACATAACCACAATTCATCATTAAATAACAAATATATAAATTTTATTAAATAGTAATGCTTAAAACTACGTTTGAAATCTAATTAAATCCATTTTTAAACATATCAAGGCACATAAAATCACAGTAAAAATCATAAATTAATTATTTTTTCATCCAGGAGCAGAATCCATAATTAGGTTGCCATGTTTATCTTTAATTCTGACACGTCCAGAAGCATATCGGGTTTCTGATGTTCCATCATTGTATACCAGTTTAATGGTTCCATCAGGGTACTCACGACGCTAAAATAATACACAAAACTTTTAGCTTCACATTGTGTGGTAGGCAGGGGAAATGTAATGTTAAGACATTACCTACATTCTAACGCTGTTGTGGTCCATGATTGCAACACAATGGTTGTGATTTCAATTCCTACTCAAGTAAATAAATTATTATTTATGAATATTTTCATTTCTTCCCTCTGGCACCAAGGCAAATCCAGGCATTGAGTTCCGTAATGCCTCGAAAATTTTGCTGGAAAGTGGAGAACAGAGTATCTTAACACTAGGTTCCCTATACCTTCCCTGCTATGTACGGGATATAGGTTGAAGCTGATGATTAAATTAAAACATTTCACTGTTTCGAGTTGGAATCGCTCACACACAGAATCGTTGTGTTCATGTTATCAGCAGCCTCAAAATAAAATTATAAGAAATATTTACTAATGTTTTCCTTACCTTATGATCTTTGGCATGCACTTCAACTTGGCCATTGGCAAAGACAATTCGTTGGTTGCCATTAGCGGAGACAGTGAGCGCAGCACCATCAGGGAAGCGCCACTCCTCTCGTACATGTTCATTTTTAGGATCATAGTATCTAATACTACCATTTGGTAATCTAATTTCTGACGAGCCATCTTTGTATCGCTTTTCAACCTGACCACTAAAAAGAAAGTGTGTTATAGAAAATTATACTGCTGAAATTAATATTTATATAAAAAAAATATTTATTGAGGCCATCATCAACACAACTGCTTCAACTCTCACTCTGGAGAATTCTGTCACTAAATATGCAATGTTGGAGACATTGGGGCAGTAAATGGTGAAATGAGTGTCAATTACATACTCTACTATGTCTCTGTGAAGCTCAATGAATGTGTATTATTTGCTACTTACTCTGGGAACTCCAAAACTTCTAATCCATCAGGATGTGTGGTGTGATAAGTTTTTGTTTCTGCATAGTAGTATTTTATTCTACCTTCATTGTAAAAGTTTTCTTTTATATCCCCATTGTAATATATAAACTTACTGTATTTACCATCTGCTGACATCAATTTTATGTTACCATTTGGAAATCTAAGTTCTTTTGACCCATCAGGCTTAGTAATTTCAGTTGGACTTAATTTAGTTTTAGTTAAACTACTTCTACTTGATTGTGGTTCTGGGCTGGGAGCTAAAGTATCTAAGTATTTTGCTTTACTTATTACAGTTCCACATTTTAGACTGGAAGATGATCTATTACTTAATATAGACACAGGTGATTTATTTCTATTATTTGAATCTTGTTCATAATTTGAGATAAGATCATTTTCATTACTAATATTTAATGAAGACTTAGAACCATTCATGAACCTATTAGCAGAAATAGAATTTGAGGGTGGTTGACTATCCATCAAACCAGAAGAGGTGGATTTTTGTGAAACATTCGATTTTTGAATAAAAAACTCATTACTATGCATTGACTTGTCTGAAGTTTTATTTATGTGATCATACAGGCTAATAGATTTGGTACTCGATACTGGTGATATAGATTTAAATCTTTCATTATATATTGTTTCTAATCTGTTTTCATCTTCACTTTCAGAGCTGTTATTAGATACATCTGAATCATCATAAATATTATTTTTGATATTTGATATATTATCATCAGATATATTTTTACAATGACTTTCCAATTTATTCTTTTCTCTTTCACTAAGGGAATCTTTTTGGCTGAAATATTTGGCATATCTAGAAGTTACATGTAAATTAGGAACACTCTTTGCTCGTTGTTTTGGTCCCTTTGACAAATGTTGAGTTTTCTTTGCTCTACTTTTTCTCTCAATCTCAAACGTTTTATATTTCATGTCAGAATCCAAATCTACCTCAGATCTAGAGTCTTTAGTGGCCATGTTGGTCAGTTTCTTATTAATTTGTTCTAAATATTTAATATTAGTTAGTCTTCTTGTCATTTCATTACTGTGTTGTATTCGTCTATTCTCTTTTTTCAGTTTCTCTATTTCTTCCTCAAGATTTTTCTTATCCTTTTCCATTAACTTTAGCTGATTGCGGAGGCGTGCAATTGTTGATGTAGATTTAGCATCTTTTATTTTTATTTCTTCCCTTAAATCATGGATTTCTTTTTTTAAAGTGATAACTTCATCTTTTTCTTTTTTGTTCAAGCGGCCTCTCATGTCTCTTACATATCTTTCATATATTTGTTTCTGCTTGTTTAATTTTTCTTTTTCTTCTGCTAAGTAATACTCAGATAGTATTTTTTCTTCATTAAATTTCTGTTCAAACATGTTTTTTTCCTCATAAAATTTTTGACGCTCCAAATCTACTTCTTCACGCATTTTTGTTAAAGTAGCATTTTCTTTTTTAAATGTTTCAATTTCGTCTTCTAGTTCCTTTAACCTATCCCTAAGCAGCTCACTTGTTGCAATTAATTTAGAATTCATTTCCATCATATTAGCATTGATAGTTTCATTTTCAGCTGTCACATTGTCACCTTTTTTTTCTTCATAATTTTGTTTAATAATTTGAGATTCTTGAACTTTTTCAATGAAACCTTTTTCGTTTTTTGGGCAATTTTTAATGCAGCTTTCATCCAAGTTGGTTTGTGTCACTGTTTTACAGGAACAGCAACTTGAAAAAGTAGAACAATTTTCACTAAATTCTGTACATTCACTATTACAGGTTTCAGTATCACAATCATGTGAGCTGTCATTTCTTAGACTTTGTTGCACTTCAGGGAATATGTGTAATAAATTTGGGTTTTTAGATAAATATTTCTGCATAACTAATGGTGTACTTTCTCCTGAACATTCCAAGTTATTGTTCCTTAGAAAACGATTGAAAAATGAATTATGTATATTGAAACTTTCATGACAAACTTTATTTTCTAATAATTCGAACATATTTTGCTCTGCTATTTCTTTTTCTTGATTGAGTCTAGAAAAATCTTCATCACAACTTAAATTTGATACAATACTTTTAGTTGGTGAGCCAAAATTTTTATAATAATCGCTTTGTTTTAATTTACTTAGTAAATCATCTTGCTCTTTTGTCAACACTGCTGCCCATGTTTTGCCTTTATTTTTTTGAATACATTCATCCACTTTAGTAGTAATACAAGTTGGCTTATTATGATTCTGTACCTCATCAGAAAAAAAGGGAACCCTTCTAGGATCATTTTGCTGTCCATCTGCCTGGCTGACTATCTGTCTCTTTGGACATTCATTTTCATTTTTTTTATTTAAAATCAAATTATTTACATGATTTGGTACATTTTTATTTACTTCTAACTTTGTTTGTGGTTTGGTTAAAGGTTCAATCACTTTTTGTTTCTCAATTTGTTTATTATTTTCATGTGGTCCAGAATTAATGTTTATTTCTAAATTTTTTAATTTTTTTAATTGGTTTGATGTATCACATAGTTTATTTGGTTTCTCTTTTAAGTTTACAGTATTAGTTTTAGGTTTACAATTTAACTTATTAGTTTTCTTTCTCCAAGGTAAAGACTTTGTGTTTTGAATAACAAAATCAGTTTTTTGAACACCATACCTTGCTGTACCCTCGCCTCGTCTAAGAAAGGGCCTCTTGATATTTCTATTATTGTTTGTAATAACAATGTTTTTGTCTTTGTCCAAATTTATGTCAGTTTTTAGTTTTTCTGTTAACAATGTTTCAAAATCTTTCTTTGGGGAAAGAATAGGCATATCATCCAATGAAATTTGTTTATTTGTAGGCTTAGTTTCATTAATATTGGAAGCAAACAGAATGTTATCACTGCTTATTTTGGCTGAATTTGAATTTCTTGTTACAGTAGGTGAATTAGTAATAACTTCTGATTCTGAAATATTTAAAACTGATACACCGTCAATGACGTTATGTAAATTTTCCCTTTTAGATAAACTGCTAATATCCAATTGTGAGGTGCCATCATTTTGTGTTTCCCGTGAAGACTGTAATAAACTTCTGAACGTATTATAGCTGGTACTGTCACCAAAATGACTAAGGATCTCTGTGATACTTGAAGTTGTTCCAGGAGACTCTTGGTATTGTAAACGATGTTGCTGTAACTTTCCTCGCTGTAATATTTGTAACTGCCTAAGTTTGTGCAAGCGATCTAATATTTGTGAAGGTGAGAGTGAAACATCACTTTCCGAATGTGACTGATCCATTATTTAACTTCATAACAATATTTGTATCTTAATTTACAAAAAATGTGGAACTATCTAAATTAAAAGTAAACTAGGTTTACTTTGTTGTGAAGTGAAATTTTTAAATTCTTGGCAGTTGTAAATCACCACAGATATTTTTTTTATAGTCTGTTAATACAGATACAAAAAATATCGATACTTAGTGGTATCGAGTACATTGCCTTTCGATACCGATACATTGTATTCGATACTTGTACTTATCAAGTACATTTTAATAGGTGTCTTATCGAATCAACTACCCAACTAATTTGGCCTTTCGGCTCATACTTATGATAGCAACATCTCACTCACACGCACTCTTCCTTCGGAACCCTCTATATGCTCTGATCGTCAATCGTAATTAGAGAATATTTTTAACATTCTAAATTATCCTCTAATTATTATTAGATAAGAATTTTAATAGTAATGAGTACTTAAATTAGTTCAAATACTACTAAGTATTCTGAAAAAAATCCGAAACCACCTATAACCAAAATGGCTCGAACAACTTTTATTATTAATCGATTGTAAGGAAAAATTATATATCCCCTATTTATATTTTTTTTATTTTTGTTACTTACTGACTGACATCAATGTGCTAGCTCGTATGCGTCTTTAAGAAAAGTACTCGATTCTTCAATTTCATCGATACTTTTGTGTCGATACTTTATAATGTCGATAAAAAAAATAGTTATTTTTTAATAGAAGCCTGTACTTAAACTATTTTTATTGATGTTGATTAGTACAATAAAAATGAGACCCACAACCAGTCGGTTTTACAGTCACACTTTGTGCCCCTGCGCCACGACTGGCCTCTGACTCTCACTGTTTGTGGGTTCGATCCCCACTCGAGGAGATTAAATATTTTCTTAAATTTTAATTTCCATTTCTTCACTCTGGTGTCGGGGTTAAGCGCGGCGTTGAGTTCTGTCACTCAACACGCAATGCCTCCAGAATTCGGCAGAAAATGGGGAACGGGGTGTCTTAACACTAGGTTCCCTCTGCCTACCCTGCTGTGCGCGGGATACAGCGTGAAGCTGATTTAATTATTTTTTTATTACTGTACTCATGAGTACAGAATAGATACTTTTTATTCGATACCGTGTCCCTATCTGTTAAATCTGTCATAACGACATTTTATGGTATGCCTACACACTTGCCAAGCTTAAAGTATAATTTATGGTAAAATAAATAACTCTTTGACCAATTTCGTTCTTTGTCTATACTCTGTTGTCAGCTTACTGTCATTTGTCACAATAAATGCCAAAATTTCTGTCCAATTTTATTCAAATAACATCTGGCTATTTGCAGTATAAACAGATTTTGATCAAAATGTCTAAAAGGAATAGTTTTCACAGAACTCCTAAATTTAAACCTGAAGTCAAAATAGTCAATCGGCCGAAGCCAATTTTAAGTATAAGCAATAAAAAGGAGAAAATTGAGGTTCTCTCCGAGCCTATTAAATCTGTTTCTGATAAAAAGCTTTATAAGTGAGTATGAAGATTTTAAAATACCCACATAATTTTTTAACAAAGTAAAATCAAATTATTTTCCTATTATTTTTTTATTTTTACAAGTGAAAAGATAAATTAAAGCATTTTAATCTTTTTATTTGAAAATAAAAAAATATAATAAATATATATTATAATTTGTCTCCAATTATATTATTTAAAATAACTACGCATCATGTTATGAACTATATTGCAAGTTTGCGTATTATCTTGTAGAACAATAAGGTTAGAAAATGGTCTAACTGCACTACTCATATCAGATCCAAGTAGGCCATTTATTAGCAATGAGAGTTCAAGTGAAGAAGAAAGCAGTGGTTCGGACGAGAGTACAGACCAGGAAAGTGATGATGGTAAATCAGTACAGTCGGCTAGTAGCGATCAACATGGTACCAAAAGAAGAGCCGAATTTGATGAGGAAAAGCTGGTAAGTTATATTATTGTAATTTTAGATTAAATAGAGTCAAAAATTATCTTTGTAATCTGTAATAAATTCAAGTTCATTTAATAAAACTATATGATATAGTTTTGATATGATGTATAAGTTTTTTAGAATTATAACTCCATAAAAAATGATTTAATATTTTTGGAATACTGTGTCAAATAATTTTGATATAGGTATAATTATGCAACAAGACATTGATCTAGTCACGTATTTTGTTACCTTGAAAAGTACAATTATTGTTGTGGTCCTATTATTTGGTAGTTTGGTTCATGGTCAATGATTGGTAACTTTTATGTTTTCCAATTTATAAACAAAATCTATTGACTTAAGTAACCTTTTTTTAAAATATGTTGTTAACAATTTTGAGATTATATTTTTATTTATATTTCAGTGGTCTATAAATTATATACAATTTTAATGTTAAACAAGGTTCAAAGAATCATTTATATATATATTTTTAAGTAATCCTAAGGCAGTTGCGGCATAGTAACCATAGTGTCTGAAAACACTTGTGTCCCCATTTGGGGAGAATGAATTATTTTCATTTATTTGCTTTTCAAGAAGACTTACTAATCATGGTCATATTTATAGTTTTTTATATAACAAAAACACATCATAACCACATTTTCTTTTAAATTCTTTACATTTAATGAATGTCTTTAACTCAATTTTGCATTTTTTTTATTATGTAAATAAATTGAATAACATGCATAAGATATTTAATTGCTTGGGTCATGATGCTAAACAATTCCTATAAATATCCTACCAAGGTGTAAATATAAAAAAAAAAATTAAGAGTATTCCCCTTAAGCGGGGTTTTCACCAACAATCACTGGCACCACTTCTGCATATTAAAAATATTAAATGGTAGCATACTACTGAAATGATTATTATCATTATAATATCTATATAACATTACTTTCTCTTAATTCACAACACAACATCCTTCCACCTTCTGTCCAAGTGTACTGGATACAGTGTGAAAGTGAAGATTTTTTTTTACATATATTTTTATTCCAAACCAGATATATAAATTATATGTTGCAACATTTATATAAAACCCATATCCATGCTCCCTTGAGTGATTAAAAGTTAAATGCTTAACATATAACTTGTCCTATCATGGTTACTGCTATTGGGATCCTACATGAACATTTTAGAGAATTGTATAGGGAATAAAGTACAATATTGTTTTGTAACTTTACTCTGTATTCCGCACACAGCAGGGTAGGCAGAGGGAACCTAGTGTTAAGATACTCCAGTCCCCACTTTCCGCCAAGTTCTGGAGGCATGGCGTGTTGAGTTGGCGGAACTCAACGTCGCGCTTTGCCTCGACACCAGAGCGAAGAAATGAAAATATAAATGTAAATAAATATTTCATTTCCTCGAGTGGGGATCGATCCCATAACCAATCGATTTTACAGTCACATTTTGTGCCCCTGCACTACGACTGGCCTCTAGTAGAAATTTGTATATAGAATAAACTACAATAATTATATATTTTTCTTTAATTTCTTGTGTACTCTATGTAGTTTGTTGCATCATTGGTTACTCTACAAAATTAATAGACCGAAATGAATACCAATATAATAGCGATGCTTGAAGATTGTATATTTTGTAACGTGTTTCATGTTCTTTACATAATTTCATATTTAGAATTTATCACAGAATGAATGGCTTTATAACTTACTTTGTCAAAAGTAATTAATTTGAAATATTAAAGTGATTAGTAAACAAAATCACATTTTATTGTTTATTTTTAAAATATAAATGAACAATTCCTTTTAATTTTATTTATCAGCTTCACGCTGTATACCGATCACAGCAGAGTAGGCAGTGGGAACCTAGTCTTAAAATACTCCGTTCCCCACTTTTAGCTGAATTCTGGAGCCACTGCGAGTTCAGGGGCGGAGCTCAACGCCGCGCTTTGCCTCGACACCAGAGCGAAGAAATGAAAATATAAAAGAAATGAAAATATAAACATTACAGTACATTTGAGCAGGCATGAGGTGTGACTGCAAAACCGACTGGTTGTGTCCGACCGACTCAACACGCAATGCCTCCAAAATTCGGCAGAAAGTGGTGAACGGCGTGTTTTAACACTAGGTTCCCTCTGCCTACCCTGCTGTGTGCGGGATACAGCGTGAAGCTAATTTTTTTTATTTACAGTACATTTTTTACGTTCTGAAATCGATCTACATATCTATATATATAGTTTGTCGTAGTGGTGTACAGGTGATTGGTAGGTAGATACACAAACTGATACAAGTGATAGAAGAGGTTACTTCCATCCATTTTTACCCTATATAGCAGGCCCTAAAATTTTTAAGCAAACGTCGAAATTCTAACATCCCACTGCCAAATATAAGGTCCTGTTTCGCAAGGCGCTTTAGTCCTTACATAGAATTATTCTTTTACAACAAAATTACTAATATCTATCTGCCATATTTAACTTAGCACAGGCCGCCTTCCATTTTTTCCTAAAAAAATACAGATATTTGTATCTCCTTTTTTGTTATTTTATTATTGTTTTTATTGAATCAAGAGTAAATGTATATTTAATCAAGAGTAGAGTTTCAACAGTAGATATTGTTAAACTATAAATTGGAATCATTGCGTGCTGAGTGGCGGAACTCAACAGCGCCGCTTAACGGCGACTGTTTTGTTAATATATATATTTTTTTATATTGACATCTTTGAAATATTTAATGTATATAACATGCGATGATTACTAACCTACTGAGAAACAAATACTGTTGACTTTTAAATAATATGATTTAAAATCATCAAGTGTTGTCAATGATTATTAGTTACTATTACGAACAACATTTATTAATAAATTAATGAAACAATTATTTATACAAAGAGAGACTTAAATTAACTTTAATTTTCGGCTCTGGTTAAGTATCGCTACTTTGTTGAAACGCAATGTATCGAATTCCGCCGAATATAGGAGAACCGAATGTCTTAACATTAGTTCTTTCTCTCTTTCTCTCTCTGCTCACCCTAAAATGCGGAAAAATACCTTAATATAACATTCTTTTTACTCCAAAGTCATGCTAACTCTTCATACCTTTGCCAGGTTGTTAACCCAAGACGCAATATATTTAGATTTATGAAGAACAAGTTTGAACAAATATCTAGAAAGCGATGCAAGATATTACTAAACGAACTTTCACTTGACACGGTATGAGGTGTTAACATCACTTTATAGCATTTTTACTATATACCATGTTTAGAATTTATAATTTAAATTTATATTGTAGGTAGATAGTAGTTTATTTATTTGAGGCCATTTGTGGCGCAGGGGCACAAGTGTGTGATTATTAACCCGATGCCAGAAAATGGAATACATATTTATTCCAATTTATATTTTTATTTCATCGCTCTGGGGTCCGAGACAAAGCGCGGCGTTGATTTTCGCCACTTTACATCCAATGCGTGCAGAATCCGGGGAAAAGTGGGGAACGGAGTGTCTTAACACTTGGCTCTCTCTGCCTACCCTACTGTGCGCGGGAGGCAGCGTGAAGCAGATTTATTAGTAGTTTATTTATCAGACTTATATATTATATTTATATTTAGATGTTACAATACTGTTTGGTTGAATATATTTTTCACATAACAACCCATCTGTTGTTTTGTTAATCTTGAGTTGACCCATTTAAAATTAAACAAAGGATTTAGAAATAGAAAGCGTTTCCCAAAGGGTTTCTCACATTAGTAATACCTCTAAAGTAGAACCAAAAATGTATACAACCGTACAATGCATCGTTTATTACAATAATATATACAAAAATAATTTTATTTGCCTATTGGTTTAATTGTAAGTGATTCAACTACTAAAGGCCGGTCTCAATAAATGATCTTTCTTTGGGAAGTGAAAATAAATGTTGGTTCACATTACATATATAATCGTGTAACACATATATATCAATCTATTGTATGCCTCTATATGTATCACTTAACAGATTGTTAAAGATAGATATTATATTAAGACATGCCGTAAATCAAACCTTGATTCCTTCCCAAGATATTTAAAATCACAACTTCTCAATTACTTCCCAAGATATTTAATTTGCTTAAAAATGACAGGAAACGCCTCGCTTAGGTTGTATTTAAAAAAAAACATTAAAGAAGGTTGCATATAATAGCTGTTGGACAAAAGTCTCATAAACGTCTTGTTTAGTTCCCTCTACTGACTTTATGTTGCATGATAAAAATAAAATAAGAATCATTAAATACATCACGTAAGGCAATGTATTAAAATAAAGACTGAGGTCATCAAATACGTGCTTAATTTTCCTACGTGAATCGTTACAGGTGGATGATAATATTCCATAAGAAAATATATAATAATATCTATATGAGGCCAGTCGTGGCGCAGTGGCACAAAGTGTGACTGTAAAACCGATTGGTTGTGGGTTCGATCCCCACTCGAAAGGTGAAATATTTACTTAAATTTGCGAGGCAAAGCGCGGCGTTGAATCCTGCCACTCAACACGCAATGCCTCCAAAAATCGGTAGAAAGTAGGGAACGGAGTGTTTTAGCACTAGGTTCTCTCTGCCTACCCAGCTGTATGCGGGATACAGCGTGAAGCTGATTTATTTATTTTTATTTAATAGTATCTATATAAAACACAATGAATAAATATAGATAATAAAGTTTTATTATAATATATATTTTTTATTATTCATAACGTAAAATACTATGTACTTAATTTTTAGTATGTACTTTATATAATGTTTAAGTATATCGGATATATCTAGATAAATATATCTAGAGGCCAGTCGTGGCGCAGGGGCACAGTGTGACAGTAAAATCGACTGGTAGTGGGTTCGATCCCCACTCGAGGAAAGGAAATATTTATTTACATTTATATTTTCATTTCTTCGCTCTGGTGTCGAGGCAAAGCCCGGCGTTGAGTTTCGCCACTCAACACGGAATGCTCCCAGAACTCGGCGAAAAGTGGGCAATGGGGTGTCTTAACACTAGGTTCCCTCTGTCTACTCTGCTGTGTGCGGGATACAACGTGAAGCTGATTTTAATAAATATATGTACAATGTTTATTTATATTAGATACTCTTCACAGCAATTGTATTTTACAACACGTAACTATTAGGATAGACGTGGTCTACTGCATGTTATAATGCCATAGTAGACATAGATTATACTCATTGTTCAAAATTGTTGGTCAGTTTTAATACGTGTGTTACAGGAAACTTAAATCTTAATGTACTAAAAAAAATACATTATTAGATTCACCTAAAATAAACGTTTTTTTTTGTCGATATTTCATATTAATCTTAAAAGTAAAATACTTATTTAGAAAACGTATAAAAATTTGAACGCAGCGGGACTTGAACCCGCGCCTCCTGGAAACCGACCTGGTCGGTTTTAGATT
Source organism: Heliconius himera (assembly GCA_021202915.1). Taxonomy (NCBI): domain Eukaryota; kingdom Metazoa; phylum Arthropoda; class Insecta; order Lepidoptera; family Nymphalidae; genus Heliconius; species Heliconius himera. The sequence continues at coordinate 433,594 of JAJHJA010000170.1, read as the reverse complement.
AGGTTTAAGTTAGTAAATAAGTATTTTTCTTTCCTAAGTGTGAAATAACACTTTAAAAATGTTTAAAAATCTTAAAAGTATTTGACTGAATGAGGATACTTCGTAATTTTTTTTCCTGGTCTAATAAGATTACGATTTCAAATCTGACCACTAAGCATATTATAAAGGTTAATAAGTTTTAGAGGCTCTTTCTCTTTTACCGTTCCATTTAATTACATTACGATGCGTGGATTTCGCAGAAAATAGAATGATCTATTGTAGTAATTTCTACGTCATCTCTACACTTTCACTGCCACTGGGAAAGTAAGGGAGCAAGAAATGTTTCGATTTACTAATCAGCTTCACGCTGTATCCCGCACACTGCAGGGTAGGCAGAGAGAACCTAGTGTTAAGACACTCCGTTCCCCATTTTCTGCCGAATTCTGGAGGCATTGCTTGTTGAGCGGCAAAACTCAAGGCGCTTGTCCTCTACACCAGAGCGAAGAAATTAATATATATATTTAAGTAAATATTTCATCTCCTCGAGTGGGGATCGAACCCACAACCAGTCGGTTTTACAGTCACACTTTGTGTCCCTGCGCCACGACTGACCTCAATTTTGCCAGTTGCCAAAAAAGTTTCGATTTACTATAATGTAATAATGTATGTAAATTTAGTATGGATGTGTTATGCCTGTCTATTCGACTGTCTGTCATCCGTCAGCCGTTGTCTGACCCGTTCATTGATAAACCACTAAATAATACAGATACAGTAGACCGAGGCGAATCGGATCCATGGGAGAGTCGTATCAATATAAGAAATTCGTTGATATTTTAAATAAAATGAGATCAATAACTCAAACGTTTACCGTCTTACTTCCCTCTTTCCAACCCTTATCACTTGTCACCGGCAATTTTTTTTATTTGTTATTTACATCAGGCAAAGCGCCTTGAGTTCCTCCACTCAACACGCAATGCTTCCAAAATTAAATGGAAAGTGGGGAACGGAGTGTCTTAACACTAGGTACCCTCTACATACCTTGCAGAGTGATGAATAAAGCGTGAAGTTTATTTGATTAGATTTTTATTTTAAGTTGAAAAAATAATGGCTAAGGTCTCAAAGTTAAAATGCGGCGTTGAATTTCGCCATTTAACACACAATGTCTAGAATTCGGATGGATAGTGGAGAACAGAGTCTACACTAAGATTCTCTCTTTCTACAATCGTAAAAGCGTTATAAAACGGGAAGTTAAAAAGATCCTGTAACTTAGAGAACATTTATACTTATAGAAAATATATATTTTGTTTTAGGCAGCGTGTGCGCTTTCTGTTGGAGTCGGCAGTTACAGCGACCCAGCAGACATACAGGGATTGGCGCATTTTGTAGAACACATGGTGTTCATGGGCAGCGAGAAATACCCAAAGGAGAATGAGTTTGATTCATTTATTAAGGTAAATAGACAAAAAAATAATGAATGTACAATTGAATAAAAGATTATTCCTGAATGTACAATTGAATAAAAGATTTAAAAAAAAATATTTACAAAAAAAAATATAATAAGTATTTTTTCTGTATTAGTCCTAATAATTCTTATTTTAATTTATTGATTTTATATTTTTTGGTTAGGCTATTAAAATTTCATTACTGTTTTACTTCGATCAACTATATACTGGATAACAGATTGCATACAATTTTCTTTGTGCTATTTCTCGGGCCGTTTTTTAGACTGTAATCCTTAATCTAGTGTATAATTGATAGAAGCTGTTTTTTGAATGTATACACGTAAACACAACATTATCTGTTTCTAATATAAATAAAAGACTTATTAGACTTATAGCTACACGCTGTATCCTTCACACAGGAGGGTAGGCAGAGGGAACCTAGTGCTAAGACACTCTGTTCCCCACTTTCTGCCGAAATCTCGAGGCATTGCGTGTTGAGTGGCAGATTACAACGACGCAATTTGCCTCGACACCAGAGCGAAGAAATGGAAATATACATTTTAGTAAATATTTCATCTCCTCGAGTGGGGATCGAAACCACAACCAGTCGATTTACAGTCATAATTTGTGCCGCTGCGCCACGGCTGGCCTCAGGAAAAGATTTATGGAAGACTTACATACTAAGTAAATTTCTTTTAACACTCGTTTCCATAGAAAAAAGGTGGTTCCGACAATGCTTCGACGGACTGTGAAGTCACGACATTTTACTTCGAGATACAAGAGAAGCATCTGCCACAAGCTATGGATATATTCAGCCAGTTCTTCGTTAGTCCACTTATGAAGAAGGAGGCTATGCAACGCGAAAGAGAAGCCATACAATCCGGTAATAAGAATGATTTATATATAAATTTTAGGGTTCCGCACCTTTTAAGGAAAAAAGGAACCCTTATAATATCACTTTGTTGTCTATTTTGTCTGTCTGTCTACTATCAAGAGCCTTTATCTCAGGAACGCTTGGAGATATCGAGTGGAAATTTAAACCATATACAACATATACATATATCCAAAACTAGGCTAAATTATTTCTTGAAAAAAAAAAACGTGTTTCTATATTTACTTACAAAAAATATAGATTTATATAGCAAAAAACACGTATTTTGACGTTATAAAGGGAATCAAATTAATAGGATACTTCCGGTAGACCTAGAATAATGAAATTTAGCACCTAGCTCTATAGCCTCTATATCTATAGGAAATACTAGTTCAGGAAAAATAATAGACTTAAAAAGGAGGCAAAATTTGGTATTAAAGTCGCTAGTTCAAGTGAGGTATCAAATGAAAAGTCTCTGGCTAAGCTAAGCTTGAATTTCAGAAAAAAATCGAGACCTCCATTTTTTATTCTTAATCGGGTTTTACTTTTATGATAAGAAAATTAAGTGGTACGGAGTATAGCGGTTTTTGTGATTTACGCTATTTTAATAATATTTTAAAATTTTAATTACGGAGTGAAATTAAAGTTCCAGAATATTATGGAAAAATAGTCCAAATTTATTTAACAGTAAAGAAGATACACAAAAGAATAATTTTACACACTCACAGAAGGAAAGAAAGAATTTTAAAGAAATAGTAAAAGAAACAGATAAGCGAAACAGATACGTATTAGCAAGAAGATAAGGCTTAAAATTGAATACAAGCACACAATATGAGTACAATATTTAAAACAAGTGAACGTCGCAAGCGATAGTAGCCAACTCTTTACTCGTAGCTAGCAAGCAGGCTACGTCACGCACAGCAAAAAAACTCGAAACAAGTTTGTCATGCGAATGCGCTGCGTGTGGATGATTTTAATAAATATAAATATTAACACTTTAGTTTTAAGTAAATTTGAAAATAGAACGTAGTGTAAGAATATAATGTAAATATAGAATAAAATAGTTTTAGTTATTATTATGATTATGAATTAATTTTATTAAAAGATAATATTCACTACAGAGTGTCTTAACACTAGAAGCAGCGATAGCGTAAAGTGAAAAAAATATATATTTAATACAAAACATTTCTATTTCAGAATTCGCTATAGCGTCTCCGTCGGATTCAAATCGTAAAGACCAGCTGCTCTCGTCCCTTTTCCCGGAGGGACACCCAGCTGGAACATTTACATGGGGCAACCTACGTAGCTTACGCGATGATATACAGGATGATGAGAAATTGCACAAAGCAGCCCACGAGTTTAGAAAACGACATTATAGCGCCCATAGAATGACTGTGGCTGTACAGGTCGGTCTTTGAATGAATAAAAATGTTAGTTTGATTAAGAATAATATTATTTAGGTGTTTTTAAAAGAAATTTATTTCCTAGGAATACATTAAAAAAATTAAAGATATTTATTTTGAAATGGTTTATTACTATTAAGAATGCATCTTTACAATTTCTTTTTTAACGATTGCCAAAAATGTAATTAAAAATACAATTGATGTTGCAATAAATTATATTTTAATATATATTCTTAAGGCAATATGTTAGAATATTAAAATTACTACAGTGCTAAAATCTTTTTGTTACTGATAGTCTTTATAATATTTTTTTTATTTATGCAATTTTTATAGGTAAATAAAAAGTTATAATTATAAGTTTGCATTATTTACATTATTTACAGGCCCGTATGGATCTTGAAGATCTAGAGAAATATGTCTCAAATACATTCGGACAAATACCTACAAATAAATTGCCAGCTGATGACTTCAATGACTTCTCTTTCAAATCAGAAATGGTTTCACCGAAATTTAAAGACATTTATTATATGAAACCAGTCAGCGATACTACTGAGGTAAAGTAAAAATTGTGTTTACACTGCACCACTATATTATAGCGTTCACTTTTTTTATAATAAAATTAAGAATAACTGATTAAAAAAGGTGTAATGCTTCATCATCAAGTACATAACACAATATTTTTATTATGAATATAATATTATTAATATTCTATAAAAGGCCAGTCGTGGCGCAGCGGTACAAAGTGTGACTGTAATACCGACTGGTTGTGGGTACGATCTCCACACGAGGAGATGAAATATTTATTTACATTTATATTTTCATTTCTTCCCTCTGGTTTCGAGGGGAAAGCGCGGCGTTAAGTTCCGACACTCAAAATGCAATGCCTCCAGAAATTAGCGGAAAGTGGGGAACGGAGTGTCTTAACACTAGGTCCCTCTGCCTACCCTTCTGTGTGCGGGATACAGCGTGAAGCTGGAAAAAAAAATATATACGTTGCTTTTAATCTGGTTTTATTCTAGGTACATTTAACATGGTGCATGAGATCATTGCTTTCCGAATACGAATCGAAGCCGCACCAGTACGTGTCGCATCTACTCGGACACGAGGGACGCGGCAGCCTCCTCTCATATTTGAGGAAAAAGTAAGTTAAAAAAATATGTATATTTATACTTTCAAATACATCATATATTCTTTGTAATATTATTTCTTGAAATTTTACAGCGATTTTAATTTTATTTATTTTTTAACCATTTAATTTTGCTTAATTAGAGGCCAGTCGTGGCGCAGTGGCACAAAGTGTGACTGTAAAACCGATAGGTTGTGGGTTCGATCCCCACTCGAGGAGATGAAATATTTACTTAAATTTATATTTCCATTTCTTCGCTCTGGTGTCGAGGCAAAGCGCGGCGTTGAGTTCTGCCACTCAACACGCAATGCCTCCAGTATTTGGCAGAAAGTGGGGAACGAAGTATCTTAACACTAGGTTCCCTCTGCCTACCCTGCTGTGAGCGGGATACAGCGTGAAGCTGAAAGAAAATATATAGAAAAAAAATAGATATTTTTTATAATTATATATTTTTTACTTATCTTAGAGTATGGGCGCTCGGTATCTACACGGGTAATTCAGAAAGCGGCATAGATTACACTTCTATGTACAGCCTGTTCTCCGTACAAGTTGTTCTTACTAAAAATGGACTTGATCATGTCGACGAGGTAGGTGCCATTGAAGATTTCTATATAATTTTTTAGTTTCACGCTGTATCCCGATTTTAGCAGGGTAGGCAGCGGAAAACTAGTGTTAAGACACTCCGTTCCCCACTTTTCGTGAAAAATATTTAACGGTTAACCAAGAAGCGAAGAATATAAATAATATTTAAAATATTTAAATATATTTATAAACATATAAATAACAATAATTATTTAAATATACTATATATTTAAATAATAATTATTATTTATATTCAGCCGTAGAGCAGGGCCACAAAATGTGACTGTAAACGCGACTAGTTGTGGGTTCGATGCCCACTCGAGAAAATGAAATATTTACTTATATTTATATTTCCATATCTTCGCTCTGGTGTCCAGGCAAAGCGCGGCGTTGAGTTCCGCTACTCAACATACAATGCTTCCAGAATTTGGTGGAAAGTGGGGAATGGACTGTTTTATCACTAGGCTTCTTTTGCTTATCCTGCTGTGTGCGGGACACAACGTTAAGCCGATTATATTTACAACTGAAATATATTTGTTATTGGTAAATAAGGATATTGTTTATTTATTATTAACATAAAGTTATTTTTTTTTGTTTACAGGTACTTGAAGCTATATTTTCATATATACGAATGTTGAAACAGATTGGACCATCAGAACAAATTTATGAAGAACTAAAGGTAAATTGAAAAATAAAATAATTATGAATATGTTTATCTTTATACATCTCTGACATATTTAGAGTAGGTGAAAAATAGTAGATCACTACTTTTTACACCCATTGGGAGATTTTTTTTAGTTTCAAGTTGTATACCCGCACAGAGCAGGGTAGGCAAAAATAAATTGGGAACCTAGTAATAAGACACTTTTCTTTCATTAAAACATTTCCTTTCCCAACTTTTCGCCGGATAAATTATGAAACCTAGGTCCATACTTTGAATCTTATCAATGACTTTGTAAAAAAAAAAACACCATACTTACTAAATAGTCTAGAAGTCGACAAAGTTTAATAGACTTTTAACTTTTAATAACCGCTACAAAAGACAAAAATAAAGGAAAACTGTTCTATTGAACTTACGCTTTATGAATATTTGCTCATTCTTAACTCGGGAAAAAAATAAATGAAATTAAAAAACATTCTAAAAGCAAATCTGCGCAACCATCTACAGCTAACTTCATGGCGGCCACGACTCGTCGATCGTACTGTACTATACTATAAAAATTTTTTAGACAATAGAAGAAACAAGTTTCCGTTTCGAAGAGGAATCACAGCCGGCGGACTATGTGGAGTCCCTGGCGGAAAACATGCACTTCTTCCCTCCGGAGCATTATATTACAGGGGATAAGTTATATTATAAATTCGATCCTAAGGTAAATATTTTTTTATATATTTATAGTACTGTCACTTTATACAAATACACTTACACTTACATACACTTATACAAATTATACATATAACATATACATACATATACTTTATACAAATTATAATTTCAATGTATTCTTAATTTAAAACTGTCCCAAATTTTAAATTCATCTGTTCATACAATTTTCGGAAGATATATCAGCCAAGGCACTGCCATTTTTCTGGAAATTTGTTTCTATAAAGTAATAACAACCTTTTAAAATAATAGATATTCAAATAACATTTGAATATCTGTTATTTTGTAAACGTTGATAAGTTAAGTAAATAACATAGTGAACCGAGGATAACATTAATCATATTATTTTATTAACATAAAAAAAAACTTTCCTTGTCCTTTAGGTCCCTAGATTCCACTGAACTGACATTAAAAACGTTTTAACAAACTCGTAATAAATAATGATATTCATAAATAATAACTGAGGCCAGTTGTGGCGCAGGGGCATAGAGTGTGACTGTAAAATCGACTGGTTGTGGGTGCGATTCCCACTCGAGGAGATAAAATATTTACTTACATTTATATTTTCATTTCTTCGCTCTGGTGTCGAGGCAAAGTGCGGCGTTGAGTTCCGCCACTCAACACGCAATGCCTCCAGAACTCGGCGGAAAGTGGGGAACGTTGTGTCTCAACACTAGGTTCCCTCTGCTTACCCTGCTAGGTGAGGGATACAGCGTGAAGCTGATTTAATTTAATTTATTTAATAATAAAAAAAAATAAATAAATCAGCTTCACGCTGTATCCCGCACACAGCAGGGTAGGCAGAGGGAACCTAGTGTTAAGACACTCCCGTTCCCCACTTTCTGCCGAATTCTGGAGGCATTGCGTGTTGAGTGGCAGAACTCAACGCCGCGCTTAACCTCGACACCAGAGCGAAGAAATGGAAATATAAATTTAAGTAAATATTTCATCTCCTCGAGTGGGGATCGAACCCACAACCAGTCGGTTTTACAGTCACACCTCGTGCCGCTGCGCCACGACCGGTCTCGAATCGAATCGTATTTAATAATAATATTTCTTATATCGCGCAGGGTATAACAGAACTTCTGGACTGTATGACGGCAGACATGGTCAACGTGCTCATCCTGTCCAACAAGCACTCGGAGCCGATACAATATGACGCTAAAGAGAAATGGTTCGGCACTGAATACAAAAGAATAGGTATTTATTGCATATTTAATTTTACGCTTTATCTGTCCTGATCCAATAGGAGAGTGTCTGACTATAAACACGACTGTCGTGGGTTCGATTTCCACTCGGCGAACTGTTGGCTAAAGTAGAGAGTACAGATATAATTTGAGTTTTGTTTTGAGCTATTTTTATGCACAAGAGTAAATTTTGCTGTTTTTCACATATCAATATTTTATCGAGTGAGAATCGAACGCACAACCTGATACAGGATAACTATTGATCTTCTTCTTTGTTCTTCAGCTTCACGCTGTATCCCGCACACAGCAGGGTAGGCAAAAGGACCTAGTGTTAAGACACTCCGTTCCCCACTTTCCGCCGATCTCTTGAGGCGTTGCGTATTGAGTGGCGGAACTCAACGCCCAGGGGATCGAACCCACAACCAGTCGATTTTACACTTTGTGCCCCTGCGCTATGACTGACCTCGCTAACTATTGATCTATTATGTATATTTGATTTTCTTACAGAAAAACCAAAACCATGGTTAAATAGATGGATGAATGTGGAGCCCTACAGAGAATTTCATTTGCCCGAAAAAAATATATACATTACAAATAATTTCGACCTCGTACCTCCCGCGCCCGCGTACCTCGAAGAGGCGGAGAGGCTCGGCCTCGATTTAGTTAATAGTTCCGCTAAAGATATTCACAGGAAAGTGTCTGATAGCGAGAAAACCACTAAAGTGTTGTCCCGTGGTGATTTGATAGCGACAGTTAATAATTTCAGGTATTTTTTATATATAATATAAAATAAATAGAAATATATAATGTTATTTGTTTTTTCTTAACTATAAGCTGTATCTCGTGTATGACAGGTAGAACGAGGGCACCTAGTGCTAAGACACTCTGTTCTCCACTTTCCGCTCAATTTTCCAGATGTTGCGTGTAGAGTGGCAGAACTTAACATTCAATGTCAATCGTACGTTGTTGTAAACAATTTGATATTATATAGTACGGTAGGAGTTGTGGCCACCCTAAATTAAGCTCTCTGAACTTTTGGGTATTGTAATAATAAGAAAATGATCAAACGTAAGAAAAAATATAAAATAAAAAATCTACGCAGACTGCTGCTTACTTCAGCGGCCACGACTCGTCGATCGTACTGTAATCGAAAAATTATTTAAGATATTTGAAAGATTCTAAATTAAATATTTTTCTTTGCAGATTGGATCAACCAAATTTACTACGTAAAAATCGTCACATGGAGTTGTGGTACAAACCAGACTTTAAGTTTCGGTTTCCAACAGCTTTACTATATTTCTACTTCATTACTCCGCTCAGTTTACGATCTCCACGAGAGTGAGTTTTTTTTAAATAAATATAATTATATATTAATTTATCATATTTAAATATGTGAAGAGTTTGATATTAAAATAATAGAATAAATATTTATAACCAAATAACAATACAATTTCACATCATCCGTTGGCCACTCACCCACACTAGGCAAGCCTGTCTTGTATCTTTCAGAATGTGAGATTCAATAGTGATTAGATAAAAGTAATACAATAGCAAATTAAGCTTAGCTCAAATTAGCAGTTTAACTTCACCGTTAACGGATCAGAAACAAATTAATATAATACTTATTTAAGAAAACGTACAAAAATTTTGAACGTAGCGGGACTCGAACCCGTGCCTCCTGGAAACCGACCAGGCGCTGTGACCACTAAGCCATGCGTTCTCGCCAAGCTACGTCGAAATTTTTATACCCTTGTTACAACTTATTTATGTTGTTAGCATCTCTGTAGGGAGATTTTTACAAATTTCCGCTACCCAAAGATGATTACTAAGAATTATCGTCTGGCAAGACAGAATACTATTTATTGATTTTTTTTAACCCGCGGATTTGAGCTCCGCTACGTTCAAATTTTCAAACGTTTTTTAAATAAATATTTTTCTTTCTTAAGTGTGGAATAGTACTTTAAAAATGTTAAAAAAATAATATAATTTTGATTATTTGACATGTTCTAGCGCTTGTCTCATTGATCTCTGGACTGATGTATTACAACAAGGGCTCAAGGTATGCATACATATATATTTTTCTTAATTTTTATTATACTTTACTTTGTATGTAGAGACCGTAGCGTTTGCCGCTTCGTCCTCTCTGACTACCCTACCTAAGCGTCAATTAGTTAAAAAAAATATTAGACGATGCTTGGAGAATGGTGTATCTTAACACTAAATTCCTACACTAGCCGTGTATGCGGGATACGGCGTGAAGCTAATCTATATTTTTATCACTTTTTTTTATTAGCTAAAAATTTTATTTGCGTCATTTGTTGCAGTTTTAAGAGAAACTATATTGTAAAACCGTGGTATGTGTGCAGAAATAATTTAGTTTATTTTTTTTACTGTAACAGGAAGAAGTGTACCCGGCGACTATGGCGGACTTATCGCACTCTTTGTATGTTTCTGACAAAGGATTAACGTTGAAAGTGAGCGGTTACAGCCAGAATCTACATGTAAATATAAAATATTTTTTTAGCACTTCTTTTAATTTTTTTAATTTAAGTATGGACCAGCTTAAATAAAATAATTACAATTTTTAACAAAACAATTAACCGATTTCTTCAATCTCAACCGGATCCCATAAACAGAACCTAATCAAATTTTCATCAAATTACTCTTAAAGTATACCTTCTAGGGTGGTGGTATATTGAGTTATTCGTCTATTTGTCGCGCACATACTTAATGAAAATTTAAATTTTAACAACTTTATTAAACTTTATGCAAATGCAAAATAAAATGGACAAAGGAAGCACCAGCTTTACCTACACCTAGTTAAAAGTTCTGAGGTAACAAACATAAATAAAAAACAGTCCAATTGATAAAACTCCTTTTCTTACAGAAATCAGTTAAAAAACTTATAATGTTATTACTATTACAATTATTATAATTATAATAGTAATAACATTATAATTTTTTTTTGTAATAACATTATAAGCTGAGAATGTCGTGATATAAAATGTAGCTTTTTTTGTGAAAAGCTATTTTTGTGGTTGTATTATTATTAGTATACGATAGTCGTAGCATCAGATCCCCTTGGATGTGTTGGTTGTGGGTTCGATCCTCACTCAACCCTCATTCCTACTGTCCGTTGCCCGCAGCTGCTGGTGGCGCTGGTGTCGCGCTCGATGCGTGCGGGGCGCCTCACGCCGGCGCTGTTCGAGGCGGTGCGCGAGGTGCGCGCGCGCACCTACCACAACGTGCTGCTCAAGCCCCACAAGCTGGCCAAGTGAGGGTCATACATCTTATTTTAGCGTGCTAGATTTCATTTGTAGAATACCGTACTTAAAGTACAAAATGCAACTATTTTAGGATCGTTGAGTTGACCATTCGTCTATCAGTATATCCGTCTGTCTGTTAAGACTACTTTTCTCAGAAACATGGAGATATTCCGCTGAAATTCATGTATTTGTAGGAAAAATACATTTCAAGCCAACGCAATCAAAATATGTATATGAGAGTTTATGCTGTATGCTGTAATTTCCTCCTTTATTAATTTTGATGTATATAAAAACTGTAGGTAGTTTTTACCTTGAAGAAAAATAAAAAAAAATTACAAGAAGTGACAAGTTTATATTTCCTGTTAAAATCGCGAAAATGTAGTTTATAGAATTTTGAACCTTTTATGGGAATATAAAATCCATTATAAAATCACTTTATTGTCCGTCCGTCTGACGGTCAAGAGTCTTTATCTTAGGAACGCTTGGAGATATCGAGTTGAAATTTAAACCATATACTCAGTTCTATGGCCCCATAATTTCCTGAAAAAATCATATTTATACATTTATTTAAAAAAAAGATATGGCTGTTTATATTGCAAAAAATGACAACGTACTTCGACACTATGAAGGGAATTAAAATTAATAGATTACTTCCGGTTGACCTAGAATTATAATATTTGACAAGCAGCATCTACAGGTAGTACTTATTCAGGAAAAATCTAAGAACTATACATTTGTGGTTAAATCCTAAAAAATAATAGCCTTAAAATGAGGGCAAAATTTAGTATTAAAGCCGCTAGTTCAAGTGAAGTATCAGATGAAAAGGCTTGGTATGCATATTCCAATACATATTTTATTAATTTTTTATGACGCACTAATGGTACGGAACCCTTGGTGGACTAGTCCGATTCGCTCTTGTCCAATTTTTTATATAGAAAACCAAACAAATATCCAAGCGAATATAATTTAAACTATTTACTGAAGTTTACTAAATTAAATGCTTGTTACAGAGATGTCCGGATGAATGTACTTCTGGAGCCCTATATATCTCCCAGAGACAAAGCCGCAGTTATACAAAATATTACGTTTACCGAATTGAAGGAATACACTGACAAATTGTTGGGGAAAATGTACTTACAGGTGAGAATAGTATGATAGTATAGATATTTCAATAAAATAAATAAATAAATAAATAAATAAATAAATAAATAAATCAGCTTCACGCTGTATCACACGCACACAGCAGAGTAGGCAGAGGGAACCTAGTGTTAAGACTCCGTTCCCCACTTTCTGTCGAATTCTGGAGGCATTGCCTCTTGAGTGGCAGAACTCAACGCCGCGTTTTGCCTCAACACCAGAGCGAAGGAACGGAAATATAAATTTAAGTAAATATTTCATCTTCTCGAGTGAGGATGGAACCCACAACCAGTCAGTTTTACAGTCACACTTTGTGCCGCTGCACCACGACTGGCCTCGTACAATATAAATAAGAAAAATATGATTTAATTTATTCTTTTATCCACGCTCCTGCCAATTTTTGATATATTAAGTGGCGCCTTGCTTTGTCTTGCTACAAAGCCGAGAAAATGAAAGCAATTTACACCCACGAGTAGAAATTGAACCCATAACCTATTTATTAAGATTTCACAAAGCTATTTCTTTATTTTATCGTTATAGAAAATAAAGAAATAGCTTTATAATATAATTATTATTTCAGCAAAAATACTTGATTTATTATTTTAAAGAAAAAAATATTTTTAAGGCACTTATACAAGGCAACCTCGCCTGGCACGAAGCTATCACGATATCTGAGAATTTGCATGACAATATACAATGGGAGGAACTGTCGGAGGATGAAATGCCTGAGGTAAATTTTAATTTATTTTTTTATTTTTGTTACAAAACATATAGGAACTGCTTGATGCGTTTCCTCGCATAGCCGTGTAGGCAGATCGAACCTAGTGTTGAGTCACTCCGTTGTGTATAATTAAAATATAATATTTCCCTCGAGTGCTGGTCGAACCCACAATCATTGCGTCTACCGTCCGACGCTGGCCCATTGCGTTACGTTTGTCTCGGTCTTATTGCAAAGCATTTTAATTAAAGCCTACTCGTTTAGTTGAGACCAGTCGTGGCGCAGGGGCACAAAGTGTGACTGTAAAACCGATTGGTTGTTGTTCGATCCCCACTCCAGGAGATGAAATATTAACTAAAATTTATATTTCCATATCTTCGCTCTGGTGTCGAGGCTAAGCGCAGCGTTGAGTTCTGCCACTCAACACGCAATGCCTCTTTAATTCGGCAGAAAGTGGGGAACGGAGTGCCTTAAAACTAGGTTCCTTCTGCCTACTCTGCTGTATGCGGAATACAGCGTGAAGCTAATTATTTTTTTTTTATTATTTTTACTAAACAGATAAAAGTGCACGAGTTGCCATTGGGTGAGAGACGTGTTCGGGTTGCGAGTCTTAACCCCGCATCTACTAACAGCATAGTGACAACGTACTACCAGGGTGAAGTAGCTAGCCCTAAAGATACGGCGACTTTGGAGGTTATTATGGTATGTATTTTTATATTTTTTTATATAAATAAGATCGGTTTTATTATTGATAAGTTGCATTTCATCGATATTAATGTTATTTATTTGCTTGAATACGTTTATCTCCGAAACTAAGTACTGATTCGAATTGAATAAATCTCTTTCTGTTGTATAATTTGAGGCCAGTCGTGGCGCAGCGGCACAAAAGTGTGACTGTAAAACCGACTGGTGGTGGGTTCGATCCCTACTTGAGGAGATGAAATATTTACTTAAATTTATATTTCCATTTCTTCGCTCTACTGTCGAGGCTAAGCGCGGCGTTGAGTTCTGCCATTCAACATAAAAGATTAAAAATAGTAAAAATGTTGATTTTAGTAAATTATTAAATTTCATGCCGTGTGATCCCGGCCTAGAATAGGAATAGGTACTGGTAGTGTCGTAAGAGGCGACTAAGTACGTGTGGTAGAGTCACGTCGCCAGCAATGGCAACACGCATCATTACCACCCCCGGCGTTTAAAACCGGCGTGAAGTAGTGGCTTTATGCCACTGGCTCCGGCGCACAATCCACCTTGTCGGCCGCAACGCACCTGTATCTCCTCTGGTGTTGCACGGGGCCGTGGGCGGCGGTAATCACTTACCATCAGGTGACCCGAACGCTCGTTTGCCATGTCCTTTTTCATAAAAAAAAAAACTTGATTATCTAGTCTAGTATAATAATATATGGTTTGAACCTCAATTTTTTTCATACCTTTACCGTTTAAGGTCACACACACACATATGATCACATATTCACACATGAGAAACACACATTCACATCCACACATTAAGTTGTAACAAGCGTATAAAAATTTCGACGTAGCTTGGCGAGAACGCATGGCTTAGTGGTCAGAGCGCCTGGTCGGTTTCCAGGAGGCGCGGGTTCGAGTCCCGCTGCGTTCAAATTTTTATACGTTTTCTAAATAAGTATTTTTCTTTCCTAAGTGTGGAATAACACTTTAAAAATTTTTAAAAATACCTTTATTGTTTTTTTTTATATATAAGGAAAAAGTTTTAAATTATTTTCGAGGTCTCATATACATATAACAAAACTGAAAATATATAATTTCTTAATTTATTATTGAATTCTTTCTCAATCTATGAATGTAGATGCTTATGGAGGAACCAGCGTTCGACATGCTCCGTACAAAAGAGCAGCTCGGCTACAGTGTGTTTAGTATGATGAGATACACTTTTGGCGTTTTGGGGTGTTCTCTTACTGTCAACACACAAGTTGATAAGTTTAGGTATGTTCTTATCACTAGTTATTTTTAAATTTTATACTAGCAGGCGATATATGGACGTAGTTATATAGTGGTCGAAGTCTTGGTCGCCCTGATGTAAGCTGTCACCTTGTTTTGTTTATTTTTTTCCTGAGTAAACTATGTGCAAACATTTAGAAAACTTAACCTCAGGGCGGCCACAAGTTATTGAATATATATTATTAGAAATTAGAAGCGATAAATATAAAAAAATAAAACAATATAGGATAGTCTGAGCTTAATTTGATTCAAAGCTACCCTTAATTAAGCAATATTTCATTGTATTCAATCAGAAATACAAAAATTACAAAAAAAATAATAATAATCGTTTACTTTCAAAAGTAAAACGAAGCAACGATTAGAATAAAATAGAACGAAATTACAGTATCGATGCCAACCACATCTAAATATTGGTAACAATATATAACTAGAACAACATTATTGCTAGCAATTGGAAGCGGTTAACGTTTGAAAAAAAAACACGATTAAAACACATATCGTCTTTATATAGAATATATTATTTGGAAAGAGATACTATGTAATTGCAATAAGTGATATGTATCACCTACTAACAATACTTCAGACGAGTTTAATTCCGACAAGGGCCGTTGCCTACAAACAACTGCTCCCGGTTGACAAAGCAATGGAATTCCATTGCTTTTATAGTCTTTTTCACGTATATGTATCCTCTTTTACAGCGTGTCGTACGTAGATCAGCGTATAGAAGCGTTTCTAAAGAAGTTCGCGCGCGACACGCGGCGCGGCGGCGAGCGCGCGCTGGCGCCGGCGAGGCGCGCCCTCGAGCAGCTGAAGCACACTACGGACTACGAACTGAAGGAGGAGGTCGGCATTTTGCTTTGTTTCTTTTTATATATTAATCTTATTTTTTCAATGTGAATTTTGTTATATATAATATATTTTTTGAGAAAAGGCAGAGGAAAAATCCTTGTGTTGAGGCATTCCGTTTCCCATTCCATTTTTCGCTGAATTCTGGAGGCATTGCGGGTTGAGAGGCGGATATCAATGCCGCGCTTTGCCTAGACTCCAGAGCGAAGATAATGGAATATTTATTTTTCTCGAGTGGGAGTCGAATCCATAACACAAAGTCAAAAAAATCACAAAGTGTGACTGTGGATGGGAGAGAATTTAAATAATGTGTTTTATTTTATTTGAAATCTTCAAACATAAATTGTTATAATTTCTTAACGTTTCTTAAAATGTTATTTCACACTTAGGAAAGAAAAATACTTATTTAGAAAACGTATTAAAATTTGAACGTAGCGAACGACACAGTGGTCAGAGCGCCTGGTCGGTTTCCAGGAGGCGCAGGTTCGAGTCCCCGCTGCGTTTAAATTTTTATACGTTTTCTAAATAAGTATTAATGTATATAATTTTTTATAGCTTATAAATATATACATATAAATTATTTGAAATGTTTACTTGACAGTAAGTGTTACTTAACTTGATTAAACTGTCGATGTAATTTAACGATTTAAGTTGTAATGACGTAATTTAATAAATAGTATCCATACCTATATTATAAATTCGAAAGTAACTCTGTCTGTCTGTCTGTCTGTCTGTGCCGCAATCAGGGCCAAACCGCTAATTCAATTGTAATAAAATACTCATACAGAGATACTTGAGGGTCTTCGGATGAACATAGGTTACTTTTTTTTCTCATATTTGTAATATTGTCGATATATACTAATATATTAAAATATTTTTCAATTTGACAGGCAATTTATTCCGCCATGTTAATAACAACCGACCGTTGCTAAGCAACGGTTTGCAAAGTTTATTTGTTGTTATAAGCAAACGTCACCCAAAATGAGCTTGCTTAACGCATACATGGCGTGCGCCGACTCAACCTTATGAGATACATAAAAATAATGTTTTTCAAAAATATTGTCCTTTAAATAATGTTTAAAAAAGTCCGCGATACACATACCATATTTATCTCTCAAGCTTGAACACAGTAACAACAAGTAACCATTTTAATTAATTTACTTTATATTTATCGGGTTTTTGTTGTATGTATTTTCTTTAATTTGATATTATGAAAATGAATATAATAGTCAGTTTTAGCATTTCATCTAGATTGAAATTATAGTTCACTGTATAACATTCTAATAAATAATTAAGGAGATGTCACTGATTCGAAATAACCTAGCAGACGACCGGCATATTATGACCGATGCGAACGGGCAGATGACTTTGACGGTTTTGTAAATTTTCATACATTTTCGAACTACTGTTAATTTTTATGTAATTATTTGCTGCTTATAATTAATTTATGCTTTTCTTTGGTTCTTCGCTTATTCGAGGAGCAGATTAGTTAGATTTTCATAAATTTCTTGGTGTGGTGTAAGTAGTGGCCCTGCGCGGCATCGGTGTAATAGATTTTTCCCGGGTAAATCAGTAAAATCGATCACTGAAAGTCCTATAAAAATTAGTTCAGTTATTCTGGATAT
Organism: Heliconius himera; assembly: GCA_021202915.1. Lineage (NCBI taxonomy): Eukaryota > Metazoa > Arthropoda > Insecta > Lepidoptera > Nymphalidae > Heliconius > Heliconius himera. Next base: position 416,051 of record JAJHJA010000170.1, on the reverse strand, counting down.
TAGCTCGGGGAAATAGAAAGACAGAAAGAGATAAAATTATTAATAATGTAGCTGGTTTTGTTTAGTTTTTTTATTAATATTTTACTATGGTTACGTTTACTTATATTTTTTTTATTTAAATTAGTTACATATTTTCACAAACAATTTCCTAAATATATCTATAAGCATTCGTAAAGTTTAAGCGGGCGAAGCCGCGTCCGGGTCCGCTAGTATTTAATAAATAATATTTTCATTTTCATTTTGGTTTGTTAGGCAAACTAATGTGACTTACATCACAATTCATATAAGTTTTAATACAGCAGACAAAATAATAAAACTATTATTTACTATATATCACATACATTTTCATCAAATTTGCAGGTTGAAAGAAATTGGCGTGAAATCGTAAGCCAAGAGTACCAGTTCCAAAGGCTGTTTATTGAGGTAATTACATTATTTTAATTTTTTAATTTTAGTAAAAGATATATATTAAAAATAAGATAATTTGAGGCCAGTCGTGGCGCAGCGGCACGAGGTGTGACTGTAAAACGAACTGGTTGTGGGTTTGATCCCCACTCGAGGTGATGAAATATTTACTTAAATTTATATTTCCATTTCTTCGCTCTGGTGTCGAGGCAAAGCGTGGCGTTGAGTTCTTCCACTCAACACGCAATGCCTCCAGAATTCGGCAGAAAGTGGGGAACGGAGTGCCTTAACACTAGGTTCCCTCTGCCTACCCAGCTGTGTGCGGGATACAGCGTGAAGATATATATTAAATAATTATAATTCACAACTGTTGCCACTTTCTGTCTGTTTAGCGTCTGGGTTTTCTTATATTTTAAATAAATATACCAACCTGTAATAATAATATAATATAAAAAAAATATAGTTGTAACTGCGCTATAATGCCTTTATTTTGTATTTATTTATTAATATTTAATTATTTTTTATTTATTGTCCGTATATTATTATAGGCTGAGGCGATACAGCAAGTGAAAATAGCGGATGTCAAGAATTGGATCGAAAATCACTTCTCCATTGGTAACAAGACGCTGTTTAGGAAACTTTCTGTTCAGGTAATAATTAATTATTATTATTTTTTTTTTATTTAAATGCAAAAAATTATAAAAAACATTAATTCTATATGAACTAATCATTTGTTGAGAGGCCAGTATTGATTATTTAAAAATTATATTTTTAAAAATTAAAATGGATAAATAAAATTGTAATAAAATAATTATATTAATAAAATAGTAATTCATTGAATGTGTTTATAAAATAAGTGTAAATAAATTTGTCGATCCTAGTTTTTTTAGAGAAATGGTGTATGAGCGGTGCAACTCAACGCCGCGGCTTGTCTCTTTATCAGAGCATCACTAAAAATTCAACTTCGAGTGGGAGTCGAACCCACAACGCCCTTATCACCAGGCGCTGTGCCTCGACCGCCTCTAGAATAATTATTAATTTTTCTAATATTTTTTAATTCAGATTGTAGGCAACAAGCCTCAAGATGAAAATGAAATAGCAGATAACACAGAACCAAAGAGCCTGACACTCCATTATTTAGACGCCAGCGATTCCGGGGACCTACAAGAAGACGAAATGGACTCCATCAAGGATATCGACGAATTCAAAAAGAATTTACCTATAATAAATGTTCCTAAGGTAGAATTGAGTCACTGCTGATTAAATATATGTTATATTTAAATATTAATTCAAAAATATTTAAAAAAAAAACATATGTACGCTTCGTAAAAACACTTTATAGTAGTGATGTGACGAATATTGTGCGTATGTGATAATAAAAAAACAAACTTCATTAATATATTGGGTTGGTTATATAAAAAATCATTCTTTTCATAAGAAATTATATATGAATATTGACAAATTTAACTAAACATTGTAATCACATTATAGGCTTTTTATTTACTTTATCATTTGTTTTAAATATTTATTTGTTGGATTTGGTTATTTGGATAATAAGCTTTAAGAATCTGATTTTTACTAAAAAACAATGAACCCATTTGAGCTTAGAATTAAAAAAAAACTGTGGCGTGGACTAAAATAAAAAAAAAATCGCCAATAATATAAATTCGTTACATCACTACTTTGTACGTCCGTTTTTGAGAATATTATTGTAATATTTAAAATTTGCAACTGAATGTTATTGTTTTATTTTTTTTATTTGTACATACTTTAAATATTTGTAATATTTTTAAATTATTGGAACAACTATTTTTTTGGGATGCGCGTGACTTATGATGTTGATACCTACAATATATACAATATATAATAGAAATTTATTAATTAATATATTATATATTATAATATAGTTGACATAATATGAGCTTCATAATATGTAGCTTTAGACGTTTTTGTATGGTTGTACTATATGTTAAAAAATGTTTAAAATAATTTAATTTTAATACTAAACTTAAAACTAAATAAAATATGAATTTTATGACTCAAAATATTTATTATTTACACTACCGCTCAAAAGTTTGAGACCACAAGGAAAAAATATGAGAAAAGAAATTAAAGCCAATACATTTAAAACTTTATGGAAAACTGTAATTATTTTCATGTTACACACAAGATTTAAAATTAAAATAAAGAAGAAGTCTTTATGAATACATTGTTCTTAACAAAACACGTGAATGACTCGTTTTACCAATCTGGGCATGCAAGCAATGAATTTATCTAAAGTTTCATGCGAGATATTATTCCAGCTTTCCTAGAGGATGCATTAGAATGGATTCCACATGGCCTGCTGTGAAGATGGAACTGTTTCCGAACGTTTCGATCGCGCTCTTCCCACAAAAGTTCTACGGGGTTAAGTTCGGGGCTATGAGGTGGCATTGTCATCTTTTCTAATACTCTTTCAGACTGTTTTTTCCCTAAATACCCTCTACATAATTTCGAACTATGCTTTGGATCATTGTCTTGCTGAAAAGAAAATTCTTTGCCGATTAACTTTAGTCCGGAGGGATTGGCGTTTTTTTCCACAAATTTTTTATACTGCTCCTTTTTCATTATGCCTTTGATTTGGACTAGATTTCCAATCCCATAGTCTGAGAAACAACCCCAAACCATAACAGATCCACCACCATGCTTGACAGTCGGCACTACACACTGGCATCATCTTTTCTTCGACAGAACGTGCACGAAAATCCTTTTTTGACCCGAATACTTTAAATTTTGATTCGTCACTTCAAAGTACGTTTTTGAAGTCTTCTTCGGTCCAGTCTCAATAGGCTAAGGGCCCATTGCATCCATTATATTTATTCTGTGGTTTTAAAACCGGATTTCGAACAGCAGCGCGATCAAACAACTTGGTGTCTCACAATCGTCTTTACACTGTAGACACTGACACAGATTTTTCTCGAGATTTGTTGACTTCAACACGAATTTCTGGGGCTGTTAGACGTTGCTGGTCACTACAATAACATCGTTTTCACTAGAAGTCGCTCTTGGTCTCCCGGAGCGCGGACGTTCTTGTTGACTGCCAGTTTACTTCTAGCGCACAATAGTGCGATGAAAACAAATTTTTGATAACTTGAGTTGAGTCGTTATCTGACGTTCAGATACACCTTCGTTATGATGAACAACAATGGCAGATCACGTTTCAACACTAATTTCCGAAACTTTTCCCATTTTAAAGAGGTCTTGACTTTAGGAATCACAAAACCAGACTAACTGTGGATATTCGTAGATAACCATAAAAATACAAGGTTAAAATAATAATTTAAAATATAATGAGAATTTAGAACAATTGTATTGTAAGTTTGTGTAAAATAAAAGAAGCTGCGGTGATGAGGTAATAAACTTTTTACAATCGATTTGTCGCCACGGTCGTACTAACTCTTACGCCTAACATTTATTGCTAGTTTATTGCTGTTTCCTTGGCTTCTATACAAAAGAATAAGCTTTTAGACAATCTTTATAAACAATAGAATATGCAGGTGTGTGGATTACTTTTTATCACCAAAATTTTGTAAAATATTTACTGACAATAAAAGTTTTTTTTTTTTATATAAAGAAACACACAGCGTTGATTGAAGAAGCAGTCTCTTAATTTTGCCTTTATGTTCAAATAACTTATGCAACTTCCCGTATAATCTTCGTTATACTTTCCTCTTTCACTTCTGCAGTGACGTATATCTATTCTCTGTGGCGAGGCGCTGTCATCTGTCACTCATAGAAGTCTTCAAAACTCACCAGTGCTTACCAGCAAGAACCTTGCTGCAACGCTGCGTGTTTTTTCATACACATAATAACTGTTTTGTTGTAATACGAAACAGCTATATTATGTTATACCATCCTTTACCATCCTATTACTCCTTCGTACCTTAAAGAACGGTTTAAGTTCTTGGGGTCGAACTCCCTTCATGTTCAATTTCTCCGTTCCCGCACTGACAACCTCCTTGAAATACCTTTGTCCCGATCGAAATGCTATGGTGACTCCTTTACTGTCAAGACAGTAAAGCTGTGGAATGAGCTGCCACTGAGCATTAGAAAATCTCAGACGGTTGGAGCATTTAAAAGCCGTCTTAAACATTACTACCGCTATACGCTTAGTTTATGTATGAATGTATATGTATGTATGTATCTATGTATGTATTTATGTATGTATGTATGTATTTTGTGTATGTATTAATCTATATATGTCATTTTTTTTTATATTTATGTATATATCAATGTAACGAGCGTGTAGCTCGTTAAAAATATATGTTATACTTTTTGCGCCGCTCTGCGATTTTGTTTCATTAATCCTGTATTGTTGGTTGCCTGTAAGAGATCGCTCTTAGCGATAAGGCCGCCATTGCACATTGATCTTATGTACTTGTATGTCAAATGTATAAGCCAATTGTAAACGTGCAATAGAGTGTTATTATTATTATTATTATGTTACTTTGAAATACACAGCGCTGATTGAAGACCTGTTTGTTTACTGCTGGTGAAAGAGAATGTATGTAGATAAAGGATACAGACGCTATGTGATCTTCAATGAATATAAAACTTACTTTAACATGACAGTTTTATTTAGAAAAATAGGAACGTATAATCACCAATTCTTTAGTAACATTCATTAGTATAATGAAATCTCTCCTTATATAATTCTTTATAACATTAAACGTTAAAAACGTTTCTCCAGTATAATCGCAATTTCCTTGCCCTTCATAATTATACTTTTTTAATCCTTAAAGAATCAATATTTAGAAACATTAATGATTGATATTGTATCTTCTTTAATCATCCTATAATTCGACTAGCATGACATCTATCTAATAAACTTACGAAGTAGTATTAATTTATGGTTCAATTTTATATCACAAAAATTATCACAATAAGTTTTCTTGAGCCTTACCAGTCTTCTTTATCTGGCGGCAAAAAAAAATTAAAAGTTTCATAGCATTTCCAGTTACCTCTGCTTAAAATCTTATCTAAAGGTCTGTTTTCTAACCAACTCTTTGATGCTACAGCTGCCCTTATGCTACCTGGAGGAGCTCTTACATCTGCCTCTTTAAAAATAGACTGAATCCATCCTGAAATCATAGTTTTTGTGGCTGCCTTAATTAAACCAGTAATTGAAATAAACACGTTTGTCAACTGAGGGTCTTCATTCCACCTTTCTTGTGAAGCTTGAATTAGTTGACTAATATATTTAATGGGACATAATCTAGGATCCGGGTGACTCTTAAGTAACCATCCAGACTGTCTAAAATGACCTGAATCTGTCTTTGATCCGAGCTTGGGTCATAAAATTATTGACTCTTTCTCTTGGGTAAAGTTATCTACTGAGATATCTAAAAGCGTTAGATCATGTAAACGTTTATCTGATGCCAAGTAAAATTAAAGCTGTTCGTCTTGATATATCAGAGTTTATTAGTTCCGTATGATTTCTCAAACCAATCAAATAATGACTTTGTATCCCATTGGTTTATTTAAGTACTTGATGGACAAAAAATTATTAGATATATATTTAGTTGATGTAGCACTGTATTTGGAAATTGCTGATTTGTGTAAGAGAATCGTATTGTAAGCTATAAATTATCTTTTAGAAATAGTTTAGCTAAAAAACTTGCAACATCTTTGCCTTTTGGAGCTCTCTGGTCAATGAGATATGTCTTACACCATGCAATCCACCGTTGAATTCGAGCTTTATATGTATTAAGCGTTGACCCCCTCCAGCTTCACTTTAATAATTATTTTTCCTAACAAGTCCATTAAACGACCTGACCTGCCCACCCCCTACTTTCCAAGCCAGGAGTTGTATCTTGGTCACCTGGAGTCCTGCCGGTTGTCAGATCTATCAGGTTCTTGGACAAATTCTTTATGTTCAACGGCTCCTCCAAGGCTCTCGCCCTGAGATCGGGCATCCAAGCGCACTTTATCCAGTATGACACTATCAGTATGTATGTGCTCTCCGCTGAGTTCAAGTGATTTACCTGTGGTATTTAGTTGGGTGGAGGAAACACTCACGCTAGTCGAAATTGCCACTTTCGACTGAATGCGTCGCAGTACTCCGCCAAGTCATCGTTTGAGTCCCATGTGACGTAAGGTCGCACAACTGTCGACCTTTTTGAGGCAAAGAGATCTACGTCTGGGACATTCCTTTTTTGAAATACAGCCTCCGCGGCTTGCTTTGGTAATAAGTGCCATTCTGGTACAGGTCTGTTTCTTGATAAGCGGTCTGCTATTCCGTTGTACCTCCCCAGGAGTATACCGTACCGCTGTCAGAGTGGCGTTCAGTAGATCTGTTAATTCCAACAGACGTGTCGTCAATTTCAGTAATAATAAGGATCGAGTCGTTCCCTCGTTCCTTAAATAAGCTATCAATGTTCTGTTGTCGCACTGAACTAATATGTGTGTGTGCGTGTGCGCACTCTTAAGGCTTGGCTGCTGTTCGTTGTATACGGCAAACATCTCCTTTAAATTGGAATGCCATCGCATCTGATTTGGCTTCCATTTCCCTGATAAATGAAGGCCGTTCATTTGAGCTCCCCATCCGGCATCTGCTGCATCGGTAATTAAAAAATGAGTTACTGGAGGCTGTTGAAGATTTATTGCACTGTGATCCATGGCTCTTTTCACCAATAGAGTTCCTGGAAAACTATTGCTGGTATTGGCTTTTTCTGTCTTGATCTGCCCTGATGATATGATTTGAGAAACCTTTGTGTTCGGCGACAGTGGAAGCGTCCCCTTCTTGTTGTGATGCTGGCAAAATTTAAAAGACCTAGCAGTCTTTGACCCTGGTTCAGGGAACAAGTTCCCATATTCAAAATGTCGCGTTTACAGTCACACTTTGTGCCCCTGCGCCACGAGTGGAATCTCTGGCTCGGTAAAATACATTATACTAAAATAATATTAAATGAAAGTAGCAATGTTCTAATTATTAAAGAGTTTTCTTCCCAAAACCTGCTGCTTACCTTGACAGGGCTACCATTTTGTAGTCATCTCTGTAAATCAAAACACGACGTACTAGGATAGCAGAGGGCCTAGCCAAGTGTCAATTCTAACTTTCTGTACGCGTTGGCAATAATAAGTACAGAAAACGATAATTTGGTAGCCAATGTCACAAACGATGACACTTTAGTGTCTGACGCGTCTTCTACGTTAGAGTACAAGACACTCGGGTTTTATTATCTATAATTATCAAATGTTTTAATGTCAATTGAAGGATTTGACAACTGTCACAACAAGTCGGTTAGTGTTACGCGCGGTTTTTATAAATTTAGTGTTCGGATTATTATTTAAGGTACGTAGTTTTTATATTTTTATCATTATAATTAGCTTTATCATGAATTTAAAGTGTAAAATTTAACATTTAAAGATTATTAAAACACTATATAACCTATTAAAAAACATGCTACCGTTTTAGGATGGACACTAGGCCGAGAACAAGCCCGGAACAGTTTGCTGTTCTCCTAGAGTTTATGGAAACGTACGTAAAATAATAATTATTTTGTGAAAATCTTTCATTCTTAAATTAATATTTAAAACTGAGTTGACCCGAGACATGCAGGAGTATCCACTTAAGAAACACTCACGTGACTTCTTTCTTGCTTTATAAATAAATCTTTTTATTGGTTTAATATTTTAGTAATATAAGAATAAGAAATACTCAGACATGGAGATATAGCTCGGCCTCAAAAAGGAATGCAAGGCAGAGTAAAAGCCAATCTACTTTGGGACAACCTATTCAATCTGCTCAATTCTGTTGATGGAGGAGTATTTAGGGAAAAAGAAAAATGGAAAAAAGTAAGGCTTATATTATTTATTTTTTAAAATAGTATTAAACATAACATATATGTATAACAGCAATAGTCTTTATTCTCTTTCTGCAGGGTGCTAATCTCTTTTGTTATTGAATATGAAGTGTATTTGCTTAGTAAAAACACTGGATTATAATATATGCTTAAATAACCCAAAGTAACTAACATTCATATTTTTAGATTTGGGCAGATTGGAAAACTAAAATGAAAAAAAAGGCTGCATTCCTACAGAAAACTATAAATCGCATTGGTGGTGGTCAAAGCAGCAGCAGACTCTCACAGACTCCTACAGAACTTAGAATATTGGGCATAATGGGAGTAGCTGCTGTTGTAGGTCTCTCAGTTGTAGAGGAGAGAGGCTTTGATGTTAGTATATCTATAATTCCTGGCTTATAAATATTTACTCAAATTGAAATTGATTAAATAACAATCTTAAACAGTATATCAGGCATTAATTTTAGAGAACTGGTGGTAAATTATTTGACGTTCAAAAAATGAAGCATGTAACTTCTTATTTTGAATAAAATTATTTGACTTTGACTTATATTATAGTAATATAGGAGTTTAGTTGAAGATCAAAATTGACGAGCGACTTTATTTCAAGATTCGGTTTTATTTCAAAATTTTTGTGAACCACGATGTCTGAAAGACAAGATAGAACTGACATAACTGAGCACGCCAAGCTCTGTGATGGTGAGTACATATTTTTGATATATCTCCGGTATTAGCCCGTTAAATTCCTTCCTATTTTTTGCCGACAGTTGAAAGACGATTTCCTCGTAGTTCAAAATTTTTCTCACCACAGCCGCGTCCCGGCCCTTCAGTTCCCTCTTTTAATGGCCTAAAAAATAGGCAATGCATTCATTTTAATGATTATATTACTAAAAGTTCTATAAATCGATGGCATTCGTTAGGCTTGGTCAGCGATCGATGCGTCATCCGCCGGTGGGATGCCCTTTACCTTTTATTTTGTGATAACACGTTTAAGAGAGCCAATAACCCGCGAGATGTACTTCAGGATGATCGATATCTCTATAAATGATCCTCCAATTATGTTTTTTACTGTTAACAAATTGCTTTATTAATGAAAATGTACGAAAAAACGTCCCTATTGTACCCCGGAGTAGTGATACTCGATCGATGTCACAGAGTTCATTCATGCATAGCCTACCTTGGATAAATAAAACGATTTAAACACCGATAATGTTCTAGATATCGCACTAAAAGGTCAGACTCGGACCTAGAGCAGCGGGAATCTATAGTTAAAACATTGCTTTCTCCACTTGTCGCCGTTTTGGAGGCATTGCGTATTGAGTGGCGGAACTCAACGCTGCATATGCCTCGACACCAAAGCGAAGTGGTGGGGTCCACATATTAATATATTAAAACGTATCCCACAGTCGCAAGAAGAAAGCGCGAGGCCGCTGCCCGCGCCACCCGTGCCAGCCGGAAAGCCGCTACCCGTGCCGCCTGCGCGGCCCGCACGGCCAAAGCCCGCGCCGCCCAAGCTGTCAGCGCCCGCGTTGCGGCCGCCCGTGCCGCCCGTGCCGCCCGTGCCGTCTACGCTTCTACTGCACGTATTGCCGCAGCACGGAAAAAGGCCGCGCGGGCCGCCCGCGCAGACCGCGCGGCCCGCAGCGCCCGCGAAGCCCGCGCCGCACGCGCCGCCTGCGCCGACGCCTCCCGGAACACATACTTTTCGTAAATTAATTTGAAAATGTCATTAAATCATTCAAAATCAATTGGAAGTTTATTACTTAATTTTAAAGAAAAATATAAGTATTCTTGCAAATTAAATAAAATAGTGATAAAGACTATATTGTTACGCGCCACCCGGCTCGTCGGCAACTCTCGGGTACGCCGTCGGCGAGCGGTCGGGGAGGGGCTTGGCGGGAAAGGAATGACGCGCGCATAGACTTATTATAAAAATTTGGGCGGGAAAATGTTTTTGGTTAAGAGTGCGGAGTATAGTAGATTGTAATTAACATTATTGTAAGAAATATAGCTATTGGAAGTGAATAAGTGTTTCAATATCTACTTTTTGCGTTATATTCAGAAGTGGCATTATTTGTATACATATACGTATACATATTGAACCCAAATATGAAGAGATTTACGCCGAACAATAATAGTAATATGGTGAAAAAATCGAGACATTCGTCCGAAGAAATTACGAGCGCGGGAAAATTTTGTGTGGATGAAATGTTTAATGATTGTAATCAAAATGATTCGGAAGAAGATAATATTCATCCTAATGTAATACTCGAAAAGTTACTAACTACCAAACTAGAAAAAATGGTAGAAAAGTTTTGTACTCAATCACGCCCAACGAAGAATGTTTCAGGAGAGAAAATTATACCTAGTTTTGATCCTGATGACCATGACATGAATGTGAAAAACTGGTTAAATAAAATTGATCAACTGGGGTTAGTGCATAATTGGGACGATTATTCAAAAATTGTAATAATGCAAACACGTCTCGCCGGTCAAGCACAGTTATGGTTTACGCGATTAGATGAATATGACTATACTTGGGAGCAATGGAAGTCTTTGCTTATCAATGCTTTTCCGAGAAATTTTGAGTATGCGGATATGCTTGAAGAGTTAGTAAGTAGAAAAAAATTAAATACAGAAACTATAACACATTATTACCATGAAAAATTGGCTATGTGTCGGCGCTGCCGTTTAGATGACGCTGCGTCACTTTCTTGTTTAATTAAAGGATTACCACTAGATTTACAAAATAATGCAAAAGCCTATAAGTGTGATACTCCTGAATAATTTTACAGTGGTTATTTATCGACGTTTGAGAATTATCGATTTAAGAGTGAGTTAAAAAGTTTCAATTTACGCACACAGAGAAATGAATCAGAGAAGAAGCGTACTTTTGATTCAGTCATGCCTTCAACTTCACGCGGATTACAATATACAACGGTACGTCGGATGAACTGTTTCAGATGCAATTCTAATGAGCATATAGTAAAAGACTGTCCAGTACCCGATAGAAGAATTTGTAAATTTTGTTCTGAAATTGGACACGGTCTACATCGATGTCCTAAGTTAGAAAATGTCATGAAGAAATCGAAGACAAATTCAATAAGCCTTATTCAAAATCTAAATAACATTTATAAAAAGGAAATGTACATTGGAGGAAAATTATTTAATGGTTATTTAGATACTGGGGCACAATTAAATGTAGTGTCACTACACATGGTAAATGAACTTGGTTGCAGTGTGAGAGAAACAGACGCATCGCTAAGTGGATTTACTGGGCATGCAGTGCCAGCTATGGGACTAGTGAGTCTGGTGATGTCAGTTGATGGTTTAGATTTTGATACAACTGCTATAGTTACTCATTTGAAATTACCAGCCGATGTCGATGTACTTATTGGACAACCCGTTATTAACGCTCAAGGTGTCTCTTTCGTTACTACCAAAAACTCTGCTATGTTAAAAGTCAACAGCATTGAAAGATTAGATGAAAAATTCAAAGTAACCGTGGACTCAGATGTTGAATTACAACCACAAGCATCAGCATTTGTTGGAGTGAATATTATCGCAAATGCTTCTGGAAACAACTTATGCACAACACCACGATTTCACGATCTTCACAATAAAAACTTTGTGGTTCCGGCTACCTTGCTCTTCGGGGAAAAGTGGCTTCATTCGCTTATACAATATGGGTCAAAACCAGCTGTCTTTGAAAAAGGGAGACTTAATAACCCGTGCAGTACCATGTGAAGTAATGGAGAACAATATATTGGAGACAAATGGGAGCAAAGATGATGATCTCGTTCTTCAGACCAAAAAGGTTAAGGTGCGTAATTGTTTTATTAGCCACAGACAGATTAAATATTTAATCTGTCTGTGGCTTTGAGCCTTCTGAATTAATATAATTTGCAGAAAACATTCTGTCTGATGCGGTTGTTTATGTACCGTTCTGTCTGTGTTTCTGATATATAATTCTGTCTGTTTCTGATATATATTTTCTGTTCTGACTACATTATTTAATTCTGTCTGTCTGTTTTATATATTAAGTCTGTTACTGCGGCATAAACGCTGTTCTTTATATTTAATTTATATTCTATAAATACTCGAACTATGATAAGTGTCAATTATTTGAACTATTACTGAAATATCGAGAGTGCTTCGCGGCTAGTACAAGTGAGCTGGGAACTACAACACTATCTGAAATGGACATTCAGTTGACTTCAAATATTCCTGTATTTCACAAACCATACAAACTAGCACCAAAAGAATTAGATACAGTGAGAACAAAAGTAAAGATTTTACTAGATGCAGGAATAATTAAAGAGTCCCAGTCTAATTATGCTTCTCCAGTAATTTTAGTAAAAAAAAAGACGGTGATAGTAGACTGTGTGTTGATTACAGAGCTCTTAATTCCATAACGGTCAAGGACAGATTTCCGTTGCCTCATATTGATGACCAACTCAATAAACTAGCAGGGAAATGTTTTTATACTAGCTTGGATTTAGCGCAAGGTTACCATCAAATACCGCTGTCTGCCAGTGCTACAAAGTTTACAGCATTTATTACTCCTGATGGACAATGGGACTATACACGAGTTCCTTTCGGACTCGCAAATGCACCTGCAGTTTTTTAGCGGACTATATACAAATTACTTGGATGGCTACGTTACGCAGATGTTCTGACATTTATGGACGATCTGCTACTTCCATCGCTGGATATAAATCAGGGACTGTTAATATTACAAAAGGTTTTGCAACTTTTGAAACATGCTAATTTAAAGCTAAATTTGAGAAAATGTGCATTTCTTAAGACGGAAATTTACTATTTGGGACATATCGTAACTCCTGATGGAATAAGACCAGGAGATCAAAAACTGGACGCTGTCAACAATTTCCCTATACCTAGTAATGTTCATCAAATTCGACAATTTATTGGATTATGCTCATATTTTCGAAAATTTATAAGTAATTTTGCTATAATAGCAAAACCTCTAACAGAGCTGACAAAAAAGAAAGCGTGTTGGACATGGGGAGAAAAGCAAATAGAGGCTTTTACAAAGCTCAAATCCTTATTAGTCAAAAAACCAATCTTAGGACTATATAACCGCGATAATAAGACAGAAATTCACACAGATGCTTCCAAAATGGGAATTGCAGGTATTTTACTTCAAAAGCAATCCGATCTAGAACTTAAACCTATTTTATATTTTAGTAGAGTGACAACTAAGGAAGAGATGAACTATCACAGTTATGAGTTAGAGACCCTGGCTGTAGTTGAATCTTTAAAGCGCTTTCGAATCTACATAACAGGCATTCCCTTTAAAGTTGTAACGGACTGTTCAGCAGTAAAAAATACATTTTCTAAAAGAGATTTGGTCCCTAGAATTGCTCGCTGGTGGTTGCAAATTCAAGATTTTGACATTGAAATTATGTATCGACCTGGGACTACCATGCGTCACGTAGACGCATTAAGCAGAAACCCAGTCTCAGAGATTCTAAATATTGAAAACGTAGACGATTGGTTTCTGACTGCACAGCTTCAAGATGAACAATTGCAATCAATTTACAAGCAACTGAACAGTGGAAGTCCAAATAGTGATATCAAAAACAACTTTAGTATTCAGAATCATCGGATTTATCGTAAGACTAATTACGGAGACCGTCTTGTAGTACCCAAAGCTGCTAGATGGCGTATAATGAAGATGTTTCATGATGATATTGGTCACGTGGGGCTTAAAAAAATGTGAAGATGTAATTAAAGCAGATTACTGGTTCGCACGCATGACTCGTTTTATAAAAAAATATGTCGGAGCTTGCTTAGAGTGTTTATTTAAGAAGGGAAACTATGGCAAAACTGCTGGCAAAATTTACCCTATAAGTAAACCAGAAGAGCCAATGCATACTGTGCATATAGATCACATGGGACCATTTCCTAAAACTAGGAAGGGAAATCAATACTTATTAGTTGTTATCGATTCCTTTACGAAATTTGTTGCGGTGAAACCCTCCAAAAGTCTCCGCTCTAACGAAACCATTTTACTACTGCGGGAAGTTTTTGCAATTCTTGGCTATCCGAACCGAATCATTTCCGATAGAGGACTCTCCTTTACAAGTCGTTATTATAAAGAGTTTTGCACAAAATATAAAATCCATCATACCCTTAATGCCATCTCTGTACCGCGAGCTAATGGTCAGGTTGAGAGAGTAAATAGGACGAAATTAAATGCATTACGCACATCTAATGAAGAACAATCTAATTGGGATGACTCATTACCTGAAATAGTTTGGGGTATTAATAACACAGTTCATGATACAACAAAATTCTGTCCATATGAACTTTTGTTTGCTAATAAAAAGAGTTTAGTGACTGAAATATCTGGAAAGAGAGCTAACATTGATTGTAAAGATAAGCGGAAAATGGCAAATGATAATATAAAAAGAAAGCAAAAGTATATGGATATTAAGTCCAACGATAAAAGAAAAGAAGCAAGAAAATATCAACGGGGGGATTTAGTATTGTGGAATAATGCATATACAACAGCCGAGACAGGAGTGAATCGGAAAATAGATAAACTTTATGCAGGGCCATATAAAATAGTACAGGTGTGCCTCAATGATCGTTATAAGATCCGCAGTATTAAGGGAATGAAAGGTTATAAGAATTGTAATGCAACTGTAGCTGCTGATGCGTTACGACCATATAAAAGTTCTGTTAACTATGATACGGATTCTGCTGATAGTGACAAGGATGTCGTAGACACGCAAGACCTGATTGATCTGTTAGAAAGTTAATCTGTCCGAAACTAATAATAACCTAAGTGGCATTGTCATTCAGCTGTCAGGTGAGGGTCTCCTTCTAATTAGTTTTTGTGAATACCATATTGGTATTCACTTTGCAGGATGGCCGATGTTACGCGCCACCCGGCTCGTCGGCAACTCTCGGGTACGCCGTCGGCGAGCGGTCGGGGAGGGGCTTGGCGGGAAAGGAATGACGCGCGCATAGACTTATTATAAAAATTTGGGCGGGAAAATGTTTTTGGTTAGAGTGCGGAGTATAGTAGATTGTAATTAACATTATTGTAAGAAATATAGCTATTGGAAGTGAATAAGTGTTTCAATATCTACTTTTTGCGTTATAATATTATTGCAGCAAGACAAACTTGCCCTCTTATGTTAGAAACAATAATTTAAATTTATATAAGTTAAATAGATTGTAATCTGTAACATAATCATAATTTAAATATATTTATTAACTTATTACATAACATTGTAGGCAGTTACATTGTTTAAATTTGACTTGGATCATCCTTTATTTATTTGTAAATAAAGTATTTACAAATAAATAAAGGATGAACAAAATCATTGCTGTTTATTATTCTATTTTAATTAAATAAATATTTTAATTAAGTGTTGCGTTACTGAATTGTTGTTTATATTTTCGGCGGAAAATGGGGTACGCAGTGTCTTAACCCTAGTTCCCACTGCCTACCCTACTTTGTGCGGGATACTGCGTGAAGCCGATTATTACAAATAATTATAAAAATAATAAAGTAGGTATAATTAACTTAATACAGTGTTGATTAAATTAAATCTAATATTAATATACAATTACTTATTTTTTTATATATAGCTATTTTCCTTTTCAAAGACTTATGATAATCTCCAAATTGTCTATTTTTAACTGTACAAAATCTTTTTACTGTTATGTGGAAGACACTATTACATATAAAATCAACATTTTCTTTGAAATGATCCTCACACTGGGCAAGAAAACTAAAATTTACATCTTCTTCCAATTTACAGATTACCAGTTTTTTGAATATGAAAGGTTTAAAGAATATGATAATGTTTCATATAAATTATTGCAAATTGTAGCACATGCTACAATTACCGCCGGCCGCGCGGCCGCGCGGTCTGCGCGGGCGGCCCGCGCGGCCTCTTTCCGTGCTGCGGCAATACGTGCAGAAGAAGCGTAGACGGCACGGGCGGCACGAGCGGCCGCAACGCGGGCGCTGACAGCTTGGGCGGCGCGGGCTTTGGCCGTGCGGGCCGCGCAGGCGGCACGGGCAGCGGCTTTCCGACTGGCACGGGTGGCACGGGCAGCCGCCTCGCGCTTTCTTCTTGCGACTGTGGGATACGTTTTAATATATTAATATGTGGACCCCACCACTTCGCTTTGGTGTCGAGGCATATGCAGCGTTGAGTTCCGCCACTCAATACGCAATGCCTCCAAAACGGCGACAAGTGGAGAAAGCAATGTTTTAACTATAGATTCCCGCTGCTCTAGGTCCGAGTCTGACCTTTTAGTGCGATATCTAGAACATTCTCGGTGTTTAAATCGTTTTATTTATCCAAGGTAGGCTATGCATGAATGAACTCTGTGACATCGATCGAGTATCACTCGGGGTACAATAGGAACGTTTTTTCGTACATTTTCATTAATAAAGCAATTTGTTAACAGTAAAAAACATAATTGGAGGATCATTTATAGAGATATCGATCATCCTGAAGTACATCTCGCGGGTTATTGGCTCTCTTAAACGTGTTATCACAAAATAAAAGGTAAAGGGCATCCCACCGGCGGATGACGCATCGATCGCTGACCAAGCCTAACGAATGCCATCGATTTATAGAACTTTTAGTAATATAATCATTAAAATGAATGCATTGCCTATTTTTTAGGCCATTAAAAGAGGGAACTGAAGGGCCGGGACGCGGCTGTGGTGAGAAAAATTTTGAACTACGAAGAAATCGTCTTTCAACTGTCGGCAAAAAATAGGAAGGAATTTAACGGGCTAATACCGGAGATATATCAAAAATATGTACTCACCATCACAGAGCTTGGCGTGCTCAGTTATGTCAGTTCTATCTTGTCTTTCAGACATCGTGGTTCACAAAAATTTTGAAATAAAACCGAATCTTGAAATAAAGTCGCTCGTCAATTTTGATCTTCAACTAAACTCCTATATTACTATAATATAAGTCAAAGTCAAATAATTTTATTCAAAATAAGAAGTTACATGCTTCATTTTTTGAACGTCAAATAATTTACCACCAGTTCTCTAAAATTAATGCCTGATATACAACCTTTCAAATTTAATAATGAACACCAACGTCCTAGACTACCCACACACACACAAAGAATGTTCGGTGCACCACCTCCGAACTACAACCCTAACAGTCACATGTTTAGGTTACCGCCTCGAAATAGTATAACACAGAAGCCTAATGAAGTCAATAGATTTCCTAAACCTATGAGCGGTGTGAGTCACTTTGTGTCTCGACCACTGCCACCAACACAGCCTACACTTACAGGACATAATTGGTTAAAATACGGTAACCCTCCCCCAAGAAATTATTTTAAATCAAGAGAAATAAATTTTAATAACTGTGAAGACGATTACTACTCGTACGATTATTACACAGACTTTGAACCGTATTATAACAGTAACGAATATATAGAATACCCCTATGACTATGATTATGACTATAACTATGAGACCTATCCCCAAAATTATACCGATAATCCCACTACGTCACAAATAGAAACCAATAATGAGATTACACCTGACAGATGTACTACTTTATTTAAATATAAATATGACTTTACTAATTTAATTCAGCCATGAAACACTATACTCTATACAATTAATAAAGTGTAGTATTGTGTTAGTGGTATACACTTCGTTGCTCACACACCGGCTAGCTTTCAAAACATTGCATGTTGATGGCGGAACTTAACACCGCGCTTTATTTTTTTACCAGAGCAAGAAAATGAAAATCATTTATTTCCTCGAACGGGGGTTGAACCCACATTAGGAAATAGTTACTTAAACACAATAGTAAAGGAATAAACGAGGTCGTGAGTGGGATGTCTTAACACTAGGCTCCCTCTGCTTCTGTATGAAGGTCAAAAAAATAAGAGAAATAAAAAAAAAAATTACAAAAATTTTCAAAATAAACTACTAAGTAACTCAAATTCGTAAGAGATCTTGAGTATAAGAATTTTTAATGGCATAATATTTTATTGTGTTTTAGTTTGCAGTCCACATACATTTCTTTTCACATTTTGTAAAGTAGATAATTGTATATTATAATAAATAATCACTTTTCATTCATTAAAAAAAAAAGAATACTGCTTGACGAATTCCAATGAAACCAGACTACTAATTTCTATATATCTATATATCTATATATATAAAAGGACTTGTGCTGACTGACTGAGGTAAGACGTACGCAGAGCCGTTACCGTTGATGGTAGAAACGTGAAATTTGGGCAGATGTTTATTTTCATATTCTGGACATCCACTAAGAAGGGAATTTGAAAAATTTTAACCCTAAAGGGATGAAATAGGGGTTAAAAGTTTGTATGGAAAAGTTTTTTAATCTGTACCGATTTTTATAAAATTTGAAATTCAGACTCTTAAAAATATTTCATTGAACACGTGTTTCATGGTTTTTAAGAATTCACCCCCTAAGGGTTCAAATAAGGGGTTGAAAGTTTATATGGAAAAATCTTTAAATTGCCACTGATTTTTATAAAAATTTAAATTCAGACTGTTAATAATATTTTATTGAACACGTGTTTCGTGGTTTTTTTAGAATTTACTCCTAATAAGCGGGCGAAGCCGCGCGCGCCCTCTAGTCAAAAATAAAAATATAACGTATATGAATTTGGACGCACGTAATTCTGTAACTTTTATGCCAAGTGTACTCTGTATCTCGCACACAGCAGGGTCGTCAGAGGGAACCTAGTGTTAAGACACTCTGTTCCCCACTTTCCGCCGAATTCTGGAGGTATTGCGTGCTGGCGGAACTCGACGCGACGCCGCGCTTTGCCTCGATACCAGAGCGAAATAAATGAAAATATAAATGTAAATTAATATTTCACTTCCTTGTGTGGAGATCGAACTTACAACCAGTCGATTTTACAGTCACACTTTGTTCCTCTGCGCCACAACCGACCTCAACTGTACTCTTCAAAAGTATTATTTTATGTAATTAAACAACTTTAGATCAATATATTGTACCTTGACATGCTTAATTTTGTCTTGAGCTTATATAGAAATTATAATTTGAAATATATATATATTTATATTACAAGACGAAAAAAATCAAATTTAAACACAATTACAAATTTCACATAACAAAGCAGTTTAAAAGGAGAAACAAAATACTTCGTATACATTCGAGCGGGGTGCTGAGAACGAGGTCGTGACAAAGTGGATTTGTCGACAGATTTACGATTAGAATATTTATCTTAAAATATTCTAATCTGTATACAATATACATCACAAATATTTTACGTTATTATTTGTATAATATTTTGAATTCAAAACCATAGTCATACTTGCACTACGGCGACATGGAACTCCTTAAATTTAACTTTTAATCAAATTCCCTATTTAATATCCAATTACATTTAAAGGCGAATGCTACAAATTAATGAAAACGATTAAAATGGATTAAATGCTAATTTGCTATTCACTCCTTACATTTTCGAATTTTTAAGTAATTAGAACGTTTATAAATATTAAAAAAAAATTAAAAACTGAAACAAAATATGAAATTTTGAAAATATTAAGTATAGTATCTTAAAATGGAGGTTATATTAAGGAGGGTTTATTAAAAAAAATATTATTAGGCTGTTATTTGATTTTTTAACGTCACATGCATCTCGAATATATGGTTTGCAGAGAGGGCCCAGTGTTCCGAGCCTTACTTTAATTCAACTATAAGTAAAGTAAATGTTGAATGAAATTTTATTCTTCATTGATCTTGTTTTGTTTTTAGTTTTTTGTAATAATTGCCTTCTTGCAATTAAGGCCCTAGTTTTTTCAGATAAGATATTATTTTTATTACTATTTGTTATGCTATTTGATGTTCTAGCCTTTTTTAAGCTCTGAGTGATAATATTTATTATTTTATCGTAATGAGTTTGTACTGAAGTATTTTTTGGTAGACCTAGTAGATCTGGCAAAAAAGATGTGATATATTTACGGTATTTATTTATTTCTTCGCCGTTTTTTAATGTAGAATTTTGGTATGTTTGGAAGCCATTTCTGCTCTTTCTGAGTTTTTTTAAGGTTATAGTTGCTCTAACAGGCCTGTGGTCTGATGGATAGTTTACATTTAGCACTTCAATATTTTGTACCATACCTGGTTTGTTGGAAAGAATAAAATCAATTTCGTTTTTATATTCCCCGCTTGGCGACCTCCACGTCCATCTGCGTTTTAACTTTTTTTTGAAAAAAGTATTTAGAATTGCTACTTTATTTTCAATAGCGAAGTCTATCAGTCTTTGACCTCTATGGTTTCTTAGACCATAGCCATATTGTTTCATTATCAGATATTCGCCTGTTTTTGGATAACCAATTTTCGCATTAAAGTCGCCCATTATTATGTAAGTTTTATGTGCTAGGTCTATAGCTTTACATAAGTTCGTGTAAAATACTTCAATCTCTCCTTCTTTTGCCGATTCTGTGGGCGCGTACACTTGTATTAGTGAAAGTTTGTTTCCCTGCATATCTAGGTTTAGTAGTGCGACTCTGTCACTAAAGCTAGTAAAGTTCTCTATATTTTCTTTGTAACATTTTTTTATTAGGAAGCCTACTCCGTATAAACCCTGTGTTAATCCCGTGTAGCAAAATATAAAGTTTTTATACTCCTCAATTGTTGTACCTAAACGACGTGTTTCTGATAGACCGATAATATCGAATTTTATATTTTTTATGGCTTCATTCAATTCAATCAATTTTTCATAAGTCGACAGCGTTCTTACGTTAAACGTTATTATATACAATTTGTTCATATTGGATTTTAAAATTGATTTATTTTTATTATTAGTGTTTTTATTGATAGTTTTATTTTTAATAGTAATTTTGTTTCTGTTTGAAATCATTGGAGGGTTGTGGTCATTTTCTTCCTCGGTGACCAGCCGTCTTGGAAGACGATTTTTGTTGCTTAAGTGTATTTTTTTAGATGTTTCATTCATAAAGGAGGAGGGCAGTGGTTGCTATAGGTCGTCTTAAAAAGACGCTACGCTACGTTAAAAATATTTATACGTTTTTTAAATAAGTATTTTTCTATCCTAAATGTGGAATAACACTTTAAAAATGGAAAAAATATTTAATAAATAACATTCCCTCTTGCCAGACGATAATTCTTAGTAATTTAATTATCTTTGGGTAGCGGAAATTTGTAAAAACCTCCCTGCAGAGATGCTAACAACTTAAATAAGTTGTAACAAGCGTATAAAAACTTTGACGTAGCTTGATGAGAACGCATAGCTTAGTGGTCAGAGCGCCTGGTCGGATTCCAGGAGGTGCGGGTTCGAGTCCCGCTACGTTAAAATTATTATTATATAAGTTTTCTAAATAAGTACTTTTTTAAAAATAGTAACCTGTTCTCTACATTTTTAACCTTTATTTTCTACCTTTTTTGAACTGAAGTTAAATAATGAATGAATGTATGGAGATTAATTAAAAAATAATTGCTTACTCGTACATGGAGTAATAAAGCTTATGGCTTCCATTCTGACTGTTTCATCAAAAACGTGGTGTGGTTTTACATTGACTTTACTTTTCACCCCCTTAGGTAAAGATTCCTCCACAAAATATTTTATAGTATTTCTATACTTCATTTACTTCGTCATTTCTCATTTTAATAAGCACTCGCTTATATTTATTTGGGGCCAGTCGTGGCGCAGGGGCACAAAGTGTGACTGTAAAACTGACTGGTTGTGGGTTCGATCCCCTCTTAAGGAGAGGAAATATTTATTTACATTTATATTTTCATTTCTTCGCTCTGGTGTCGAGGCAAAGCGCGGCGTTGAGTTCCACCACTCAATACGCAATGCCTCCAGAGCTCGGCGGAAAATGGGGAACGGAGTGTCTTAACATTAGGTTCCCACTGCCTACCCTGCTGTGTGCGGGATACAGCGTGAAGCTAATTTTATTTGATTTATATTTAATTGATGTGAAATTTCATATCCTGTCTAATGTGACATCGTGTTTAATAATTTTCCGCCGAAACGTCGCCTCGAATGGTCTTGAACGATTAAATTTAATTGGTATTAGGAGCTGTAGTATCAACAAGGATATATTAAAATTTCTATTAGATATTGAGGTATTTTTAATTTTTCTTTGAGGTTTCTATACGATTGTAATCTATATATATAAAAGGACATGTACCTGACTGAGGTAAGACGCACGCACAACCGTAACCGCTTTGTGTAGAAACGTGAAATGTGGACAGATACTTATTTAAGTATTTTTCTTTCCGAAGTGTGGAATAACACTTTAAAAATATTTAAAAATGTGGACAGATGTTTATTTTTATAATCTGGATATCCACTAAGAAGAGATTTTGAAAAATTTTAACCCTAAAGGGATAGAAAGTTAGAGGTTGAAAGTTTTTATGGTTCTTTTTTAAATAGGCACCGATTTTTATTAAATTTGAAATTCAGACTTAAAAATATTTCATTGAACACGTGTTTCATGGTTTTTAGAACTCATCCTCTAAGGATTCAAATAAGAGGTTGAAAGTTTATATGGAAAAGTCTATAAATCGCCACCGATTTTTATAAAAAATTAAATTTAAACTGTTAAAAATATTTTATTGAACACAGTGTTCCGTGGTTTTTTTAATTCACCCCTAAGGGTGCAAATAAGCGGGTGAAGCTGCGCATGACCACTAGTTATTGAATAAACGTTTATTTGCTTTGTTATTTAAAATGTTATTTTTTTAATTAAGTCTGTTGACACTAAGTTCCCTTTGCCTCTCCATGTTTTAAAAGCACAATAATTATAATTTAGAAAAGCAATTAAATTATTTAACAGAGGCCAGACGTAGCGCAGGGGCACAAAGTATGACTGTAAAATCGACTGGTTGTGGGTTTGATCCACACTGGAGGAAATAAAATATTTACTTACATTTATATTTTCATTTATTCGATCTGGTGTCGAGGCAAAGCGCGGCGTTGAGTTCCGCCACTCAAAAATTCAAAATATAATAATGGACAAAAATAATTGAAAATTTTAAATATTAAGTTAATTAAGATCGTCCATGGCGGCACAGCATCAGAATGTCAACGCGACGATTGTGGGTTCAATAAATTGTTTTCTGCTCTGGTATGAACATAAACCGCGGCGTTGAGCTCTGCCACTCACTGCCACACACTCAAAAAAAAACAACTCAATAATATTTAAATTTATTTATTATACAAGAAAACAGTGCTTAAACTAGTATTAAAGCTACTTGATCTTATAATGTATCTTCTTTGAACGGATCGGGGGTCGCTATAACAGTGGAAGAGTTGAGGTCATTCATCTGGGCCTGGTACAGCACGTCATTGATTAATTTCTCAGCCAAAATCCTCATATTCTGCGGCAAACCTCGTAACTTGGCTGCTACGTTTATACCTGTAGCAATGGAGTTATTAAATAAAGATTTATAAGGTTTTTTCGAATATATGATTAAGATGTAAATTTATGGCGTTTTCACATTTTAAAGTTGTTTTTTTCAGCTTCACGCTGTATCCCGCACACAGCTGGGTAGGCAGAGAGAACCTAGTGTTAAGACACTCCGTTTCCCACTTTCTGCCGAATTCTGGAGGTATTACGTGTTGAGCGGCAGAACTGAACGCCGCGCTTTTCCTGGATACCAGAGCGAAGAAATGGAAATATAAATTTAAGTAAATATATCATCTCCTCGACTGGGGATCAAACCCACAACCAGTCGGTTTTACAGTCACTGGCCTCCATTTTAAAGTTAACAGATTTTTTTGTCTTTCTGCTACTTTTCTCTAATTGATATATGGCAGTTAATTTTCAAATATTTTAAACATGAGGAAATAATGAACAAATAATTTTTACTAAAGCAACGATAAATTTATATTTCTTTTTCTTTTTATTCCCCTGAGTTCCCCGGTCATATATAAGATTTCACATTTCATAATGCATTTATAGTGTTTTATGACATTTTTCACTACTTTAGTTTTGTCTAAATTGTTATGTTAAACTGTTTGTGTCGAGTAAATATATTGTGAAGAATATTCAAAACGAATAAAAGAAAATTTCCTGTATAAGAAATGCAGAAAAGCTAAGTTGCTGATAAAGCCACTAGTACTCAACATGTCTCGAAAATTGGATGGTTTATGAGAAACAGAATATCTTAACACTACATTCCCTCTGTCTAACCTGCCAAATGCGTGATACAGCGTGATTGATATAGCGTGATATGAAATATCAATTATGTCAATTTTATACCATGTGTATAATATGAAATCCCCATATGTAAGCATTTAGTGAGAAAAAAATCTTTTTGCAAACACAGAATATACCATAAAAACTCTATCTCAGCTATAAATGTACGAATCACTTTGATTTATTAAGCGTAACTGCCCCGTTCTCGAGCTCTCGTCGTTCGTCGCAGTAGGTTTGTTTACGCAGTGATATATGATGTATGAGGTTGTGATGTCAGTTTTTTTTTAGTAAATATTAATTCATAATATTTTGCCCTTTGAAAAATGTTAAAATACAAAATTTTGAATCCCTCTCTTCTCCTTTTAAATAGAAACTAACTGAACGAATTTAGATGAAACTATAAGTGTATACATAATAAAATAACACATAGGCTATATTTTATGTAAAGATTTTCTATAGTTTGACTTAAGTAGATAATAGATGCAAGCGGGCGAACCCGCGATTGGGTCACTAGAATAAAAAAAAAAAAAAAACTTCTCTTCTTCTTCGCTCTAGTGTCGAGGCAAAGCGCTGCGTTGAGTTCTGCCACTCAACACGCAATACCCCCAGAATTCGACATAAAATGGGGAACGGAGTGTTCAATGTCAATAGTGAATGAACTGAAAGCTAGCCCTGAATGAATTAGTATAAATTACATAATTTACAAACAAATTTCTATAAACACAGGTGTCAGTTTTCCCGCGCATCGATCAGCTGCTAGTGCCAGATAATATGTTCGTTGCCCTATTTTCTATATATTTGGAGAGTATATATTTAATACTATTTAAATATTATATTATTTTAACTGGTAAAAAATATGTCATAACATATATATAAAATGTTTGCCTAAAAAGAATAGAAAAATTAAAAACATGAGGCCAGTCGTGGCGCAGCGGCACGAGGTGCGACTGTAAAACCGGCTGGTTGTGGGTTCGATCCCCACTCGAGGAGATGAAATATTTACTTAAAGGAGACTGAAAGTATTCCATACATTGTTGGGCCCAGAATGTAAAGATATGAAAATGGTATGATTTAATAGATTTAGGTACATCATTCCCTCCCTGAAATTTATATAAATTTTGGCAATCTGAGAGCTGAGTTATTAGAGATTGATAAAAGTGAGGTTAAGTTCGCAGCACAATTTCTTGAATATCAACTTCTATAAAATATGTGATTACTGAGTTGTTTAAGCATTAATGTTTATTATTTATAAATAAAACACATTTTAATGAATATTTTATTCTTCTTCTATTATCTATTATTAAAATGTCATCTAAGAAGTGTGCAGGCTTCCCTTCCTCTACGAAAGCTGTCAACTAAAATGTAACAGAAATATATTTTTCTGCTTATATGTCGGGATTATATCACACCTCTAAGTAACCAGGTTGTGGTGGTTTTCATCGTCTAAAGGTCGTCTGACTAGGGTATTGCAGTGTCCATTGGCTATCCTACAATTCACACAGCGATTCATATCCATAGCGTGGCGGTCGTAAGATCCAAAAGATTTCAGAGTCCAGTGGGGAAGCGAGGGTCGTACAAACAAAGCATTTGTTGAAAATATCAAACAAACGGGAAAATATTCAAAACGTCGATGCGTTATGACACGAACGTAATGACAGAAGCAAATGTTTGTTTTTTATGTTTTTTATTTAATGGCCTGATTTTGCGATGACAAACAGAAGCAAAAATGCAAAAAATCATTAGACAAGGTGTGATTGTCAATCAGCTGTCACATCTCTGATTTAAAATATGATTGATATTAATCGATTAAGGATCTAAATCTTATTTTTTTTTCATTTTTCTCCACTTCCAGAATGTCAATTAATTTATTATTTGCTATTCTAAAAATAAAAAAAAAAGGATTTTTTTAGATCACATCTCAATTCTTTACGTGTTGGCCCAAAAGTTTCATTCTCCAAAGTATTTCCATTTCTTCGCTCTGGTGTCGAGGTTAAGCGCGGCATTGAGTTCTGCCACTCAATACGCAATGCCTCCAGAATTCGGCAGAAAGTGGGCAACGAAATGTCTTAACACTACGTTCCCTCTGCCTACCTTGCAGTGTGCAGGATACAGCGTGAAGCTGATTTGTTTAAATATAGATATACTAAAGGACCCGCGCGGATTCGCCCGCTTGAATTATACGAATATTTATTAAATATATGAAATTATTTTTAGTTTTCAACAGGACTAGTAAGAAAATATAATCCTAAACAATCAAAATAAGCCGAAAAAGAAATAATACGTAGAGAAAAATCTTATTACAAGAAAAAATAACTGAGTAATTGAAATGAACAAAAAAATAAGTAGAAAATAACCACATAAAATTAACAGTAAATCAAAAATGTATGAAAATTTACAAAACCGTCAACGTTGTCTGCCGTAAGAGTCGGTCGTAGCCCAGCTCGTAGGCTAGCTCATTTTGAATCAGTGATATATTCTTAAGTATTTATTAACGTGATTATTTTATTTATTTTGATAATGATAAAGACCAAATTGTAGAAAATACATTAACAATAACCCGATAAATTTAAATTAAATATATTAAAATGGTTACAGTTCAGAAACAAACATATATCATATTTTAATAGATTTTTTAAAGGATAATATTCTTTTAGAACATAGTTTTTATGTGTCTCATAAGGTTGGGTCAGCAGACGCCATGTAAGCATTCAGGAAGCTCATTTTGGGCGACCTTTTCTTAAAATAACAAAAATTCTTGTTGCTTAGCAACGGTTGTAATTTACATGGCAGAATAAATTGCATGTCATATTGAAAGGTATTTTAATATATTAGTACATGTCGAGAACATTACAATTATGAGAAAAAAAGTAATCTATGACCATCACAAACCCCTCAAGTCTTCATTATATGAAATTTTATCACAATCAGATCAGCAGTTTGACCCTGATTGCGTCACGGACAGACAGACAGAACTACTTTCAAATTTATAATATAGGTGTGTAGGTATGGATGTACCTATAGACCATTTTATTTGTCATATATATGCAACTTTGTTTTTAAAGCTATAATGAAATGTAATGAAACTAAACTCAATTAGAACAAAGGACACTGTTATGTTCGTAATAATTTTGCTTTTTATTATAAGTATTTTCTAAACGACTTGACCCAAAATCATTATAAGATCACCACCGGTTTCTTTGTTAAATGTTTATTCATTAAGACGAAGCTTTGTGAGAAGAAAATAAAGCTTTTGTAATAAGAAAAATGTATTATTATTACACACAAAATAAGCACCAACTTTTAAAATTGATAATAATGATCTTAGTTATTAAATCGGCAAGTATAAGCTAAGTCATCATTTCCATTTCATACGTTTCCATATAATTTCATACGTGGGTTCTCACGTACAAAGTAATGGTACATTCATTCAGGAACATGGATGGTTGGAATCCAAAATGTTAAATGGTTGGAATAGAAAATATTATGCATTTTTACGTAGAAATTTTTGCTTTTAGTCACATACTGGTAGGTGGTAATGAAGTAATCTGCATTATGGTAGTCAGATGAAAGTTTTTTATACAGGATATTTTTACGTTTTATGGCCATCCGTGGTCATTTTCTCGATTTGGTAACGAAGAAAAGATATAATAAGTGCCTTAATGGGAACGATGTGTCTAAACACTGGGTTCCCAGGTTCCCTCTGCCTACTCAGCTATGTTATGCGTGGGTTACACCGTAAAGCTAAAGAAAGGGATCCCTTTTATCTAAGACTTGTAATGTAAGGTAGGTTTATATTACATAAATATGAACTGGCGATCCCTTCTATGGCTACAAGTATATCTATCTTTTAGTTATTTTACTAATCACTTCATCACTATTTCAGTATAATTTCACGTATCGTACGTCACTCACAACTTACAACCGCGCCGTTTACATCAAACGTAAGCTTTAAATCATCAACGGTAATATTCGTAAACAATCCTACTGTGTCTAGATAAATTACCAAATGGTCTTGTTCATAAATTCCCTTTAAAACGACTGTTGTATTTGCAAATATTGTTTTTTTTTTTTATTCTGGCATATGTATAGCTGGGTAGATAGAGGGAATCCAGTGTTAACACTCCGTTCTCCACTTTCCGCCGAACTTTCGAGGCACTGCGTGTTGAGTAGCGGAGTTCAACTTAGCGCTTTACCTTATTACTAGAGCAGGGCAGAGAAATAACAATATTAACAAATAATAATAAAATATTAATTAATAAATGATAATGGAGTTGATTTGCAAATTTTGTCATTCATTTCGTTACTACCTATATTATAATAGAAAAAAGGTTTTTCTAAAACACATAAAATTGTATATTATTTATAATATTAACATATAATAAATTAATTACTAATATATTAAAATATTTTTCAATTTGACAGGCAATTTATTCCGCCATGTTAATAACAACCGACCGTTGCTAAGCAACGGTTTGCAAAGTTTATTTGTTGTTATAAGCAAACATCACCCAAAATGAGCTTGCTTAACGCATACATGGCGTGCGCCGACTTAACCTTATGAGATACATAAAAATAATGTTTTACAAAAATATTGTCCTTTAAATAATGTTTAAAAAAGTCCGCGATACACGTACCATATTTATCTCTGAAGCTTGAGCAAAGTAACACAGTAACAACAAGTAACCATTTTAATTAATTTACTTTATATTTATTGGGTTTTTGTTGTATGTATTTTCTATAATTTGATATTGATCCTTATGAAAATGAATATAATAGTCACTTTTAGCATTTCATCTAGATTGAAATTATAGTTCACTGTATAACATTCTAATAAATAATTAAGGAGATGTCATTGATTCGAAATAACCTAGCAGACGACCGGCATAGTATGACCGATGCGAACGGGCAGATGACTTTGACGGTTTTGTAAATTTTCATACATTTTCGAACTACTGTTAATTTTGATGTAATTATTTGCTGTTTATAATTAATTTATACTTTTCTTTGGTTCTTCGCTTATTCGAGGAGCAGATTAGTTAGATTTTCATAAATTTCTTGGTGTGGTGTAAGTTGCGGCCCTGCGCGGCATCGGTGTAATATTATTTAAGTATTAAGAAGAGAATTATTGGTTATTTCATCTTGGTTGGATGGTTATCTATACCGTTGTTACACTTAATAAATTGTGGTTTTAGTTTTCTGGGATTTTATTTGATATTGCTCGCAAAACTTATCATATTTAATGTAGAAAGGACTTTCGTTATTTCATATAGTATCTATGTACGCGCACAAGGAAAACGAGTAAAAAGATTTTTCCCGAGTAAATCAGTAAAATCGATCACTGAAAGTCCAATAAAAATTAGTTCAGTTATTCTGGATATTAGCTCGGGGAAATAGAAATACAGAAAGAGATAAAATTATTAATAATGTAGCTGGTTTTGTTTAGTTTTTTTATTAATATTTTACTATGGTTACGTTTACTTATATTTTTTTTATTTAAATTAGTTACATATTTTCACAAACAATTTCCTAAATATATCTATAAGCATTCGTAAAGTTTAAGCGGGCGAAGCCGCGTCCGGGTCCGCTAGTATTTCTTATAAACGTGAACGTAAAAATATATAACCACAATGACGCAAGCCTCGTAGAAGACTAGGACCATTAATAGAGCAATCATAAAATGGTTATAATATCTTAATATGAACATGATTTAAGATCATTTTTTATCTAAAACTAGCGACCCGCTCGCGGCTTCGCCCGCTTTAACTACTTAGTTATTCATGTAATGTACCTATGTTTGCAAAATACTTAAGATTACTAATGTAAAAATTATTTAGGCCTTAATGCAACCCGCATTTCCAATTGGAATTTTGTAGTTCCAATAAGGATGTTCCAATTGTTTAAAAAAACACACTTAAACAAATGACATAAACAACAGAAAACTTTAAACGAAAGAAATGATAAACAACAGACTACCTACTATTCTCTTACCCAAAAATACTTAAACGAAAGATGTAACCACCTATGTCGCGTTGAAATACATTATAATTATTGGATAACTCCAAAGTACGTGCAATCGCTTCTAAATTAACTTTGCTATAGAGCCAGGCGCAGAATTGAAGCATTCTCTCGTCCATCTCCGTAGTAGCTCCAAACGACATCTGGGCGTTGACACAGTATGAAATTGGAAGAATTATCAAATGCCATCTAGGCGGTCAACTCAGTCAGGAGAGACCCTCGGTTTATTGAGGGAGGCCCATCTTAAACGACCAAGGTTTAATACAAGGCTCATGAGTCGGATTTGGAGGAGAATAGAAAGTCCCTCGGAAGTAGTCTTACGTCTGACCTCGGGCGGCCGGGTATGCCACGGAGTGCTGCTCCTTAGGTGCAGGTGATACATTGGCGCAGCGGAATGCGTTGGACGCGAGACGACCAATGTGTACCTTCAGGCTTTCTATTTTTATGTAGCGATGATGCGTGGTATTCCTCACGTAGTATGGCGCCTGCGTCACTCGACGGAGGATGAGGTTCTGGAGCACCTGCAGGATTTCTCGTTGAGTGATACTCGCTAGGGCGTTGTGATGTTATCAGTGTATAGTGCGTAGAGAGCAGGTGATAAAATGCTGTCCTGGGGAACAACGGCAGCGATCGAGTCGCTGCTAGACCTAGAACTCTCAACTCTCACGCAAAATGTCCTGTCACTGAGGCAGGGAGGCAAAGACATGCGTAACGTGCTGGGGGGTGCCGGCTCCGAGCACTTAATGAAGTAGGCCCGGGTGCCAACGCGGTTGAATACGCGCGCTACGTTAAGACTATAGTAGTCTCCTTTCGGTTGATCGCTGTTGCGGCGTAGTATAACCAGAGTGGTATACGCGCTTGCTAAACTGTTCGCTTCGCGGGTGGATGTGCGACTGGAGAAGTGAGAGGAATAACTTCTCGAACAGCTTGGCGACCGCGCTAAGGAGTGTTATAGATCGGTATCCCTCAGGCTGCGGGCTCTTCCCAGCCTTGGGCAACATGATGACCAGGCCTTCCTCCCATGCCCGGGGGAAAGAAGCCAGGCGGGTGCGGCGAATCCATTTTTATAAGCAAAAGGTTGCGGGGTGCGGGGGACGCGTGGTGGGCGGCGAGTTGTTAATTTTTTAGTACCGTAATTTTAAATCTGTGCTACTAATCTTCTAAAGTACTTATTGAAATGAAAAACAGTAAACAACATTTTAATCTATATTAAATGGCCAAAAGGTAACTATTATACTTATATATATACTGAAAGTAAGAGTTAAACATGAGTCGATATAGCTTTTCTCTAAAACTATTTGTAATTTCGAAATATTATAAAGAGCAAAGTTTATCTTTGTTTAACGTAGAAAATTAAGAACTTATTTAAAAGGATAAGGATTAATATCATTATGGACACACATCCCTTACAATATATTTAAATTACCATCTAATTTCCGTCTCCTCTACGCTTTCATTAGTAAGACTTAAACGGTTTTTATTTGCATTTCTTGTTCTACGACCTATGAACGACTTTTTCGTGGCGTAATTAAATAAAAAAAGGAAATGTTTAAAAAAGTAAAAAAAAATAATAAAAGAACAGAAGTAGAGTAAACAAAATAAACAACAGGATACTTAAACGAAAGAAATGATTAACCAAAAGACTACCTACTATTCTATTAATCAAAAAAGATGAAACTAAATATATCGCGCTGAAATAATACATTAAACTCTAATTATCCAATACGTACAATCGCATCTAAACGCTTTACATCTGCTTCTTTAGAAATAGACTTAATCCATCCTTAAATGATTGTCTTTGTGGCTGCCTTAATTAAACCAGTAATTGAAATAAACAGGTTTGTCAACTGAGGGTCTCCATTCCACCTTCCTTGTGAAGCCTGAATTAGTTGACTAATATGTTTAGTAGGACATAATCTAGGATCCGGGTGACTCTTAAGTAACCATCCATACTGTCTAAAATGACCTGAATCTGTTGATCTTGGGCCATAAAGTTATTGACTCTTTTTCTTGGGTAAAGTTATTTACTGAGATATATATATATATATATATATATATATATATATATATATATATATATATATATATATATATATATATATATATATATATATATATATATATATATATATATATATATATTTTTTTTTAATTTATCTTTGTCCATTTACAATCAGCTATAATAAAATTATATGACTATCTAAATTGTTATTTTTTGAGATGAGCCTATCTTATGATGCGTCATCTCATTCTACAATACTGCTTCTTTAAATTGAAGCCAGTCTTGTTCGCCTTAGTCGATTTATGCTCTCATTGATATTGATCAGTGACCTTGCAAGTTCATTTTTATGATGTTCCAGTCTCGTTTTATATGTGATACATGATATATTTATCTGTTCCTTGACGGTGGGCATTTCAAGATATTCGTGGACTTCAGTATTTCTTATGAAACATGGAGCACTAGCAATTATTTTCAAGGCCTTATTTTGGAAACGTTGAAGTATTTCTATGTTGGAGTGGCTTGCCGACCCCCAGACTTCAATGCGGTAAGTCCAAATTGGCTTTATGATGCTTTTGTAGATTAAGATCTTATTTTCTAATTTGAGTGAAGACTGCCTTCCTATTAGCCAATACATATCCCCAAGTTTCCGATTTGCCTGTTCTCTTTTAGCCTTGATATGGTCTTTCAATGTGAGCTTCCTGTCCAGATGCATTCCCAGATACTTAACTGTTTTTTGCTGAGGTAAAATCATATCATTTAATTTTACTGGTGGGCACTCTCTTCTTTTAAGTGTGAATGTCACATGTATAGAGTCACTGAGATATCGAAAAGCGTTAAATCATGTAAACGTCTATCTGATGCCAGAAGTAAAATTAAAGCTGTTCGTCTTGATATGTGATTTCTCTAACCAATCAAATAATGACTTTATATCTCATTGGTTTATTTAATGATTTTACTTGATAGACAAAAAAATATTAGATATAGATTTAGTTGATGTAGCACAGTATTTGGAAAATGCTGATTTGTGTAAGAAAATCGTATTGTAAGCTAAATTATCTTTTAGAAATAGTTTAGCTAATATTTTGCAATATCTTTGCCTTTTGGCAGAGAGGTCCAATGTGATATGTCTTACACCATGCAATCCACCGTTGAATTGCAGCTTTATATGTATTAAGCGTTGACTCCCCTCCAGCTTGACTTTAATAATTCTTTATAAATCCATTGAGCGACCAGATCTGCTCACCCCCCAACTTTCTAAGCCAGGAGTTGTATCTTGTTCACCTGGAGTCCTGCCGGTCGTCAGATCTATCAGGTTCTTGGACAAATTCTTTATGTTCAACGGCTCCTCCAAGGCTCTCGCCCTGAGATCGGGCATCCAGTATGGCGCTATCAGTATGTATGTGCCATCTGCTGAGTTCAAGTGATTGATTACCTGTGGCATTAAGTTGGGTGGAGGAAACACCCACTAGTTACGCTAGTCGAAATTGCCACTGTCGACTGAATGCGTCGCAGTACTCCGCCAAGTCATCGTTATAGTCCCATGTGACGTAAGGTCGCACAACTGCCGACGTTTTTGAGTCAAAGAGATCTACGTCTGGGACATTTTTGAAATACAGCCTCAGCGGCCTGGGGTAATAAGTGCCATGTTGTATTTTAAAAATATATATTTAGCTATACGGTATTTAGGAAGGCGGTAAGTATGCGTGCACGGCAACCGCAGTTTTTTCCGTGTAAACTCTGACCCTGATCATAAATCTAGACATCCCGAGTTTTTTCTATCATCATACAAATTGAAAGCTAAGGATTCAGTAAATTCAGTAAAAGAATTGTATAAAATAACTGTTATAGCAATTAGCAAATTTATCGAATTAAATAAAAAATATATATCAATTACAATATTTAGAATTAAATAATTCAGTAGTTTAAGCGGGCGAAGCCGCGAGCGTGTCGCTAGTTTACACTTTAATAAAATAGTAAAAAATTAAATAATTGTATGAGAAGGTATATGCTATCGCCGAGTTTTATTTAGATTTTTAAAGGATTACAGTATATGATTTATGCGTAACTTAACGTTCTACTCCCTTATCTTAAAACTTTGATATAAAAAAAAACAACTTTACGCTGTATATGTATGTATATCAGTGGCGTAGCTAGGGTATTTGCTGCCTGGTGCGGCTTAGGACTTGTTGCCCTTTAAATGGTCAAAATAATTTCAGATTTCAAACCACAGTAGAGTAGATATATAATTTTTTATTGCTTCAAAACTATAATAACTATATATAAGTTATAATGGGGGTACAATGGTGTGTCAAGTGGCGACGAATGCGGCGTTGGAGACCGCCACCCAACACGCCACGAGGTGGAGGACGGAGCTACAAATAGCTACGTGGAATGTAAGAGGAGGGATGGAAGAAAAGATGAATGAATTATTAGATGCGATGGATGATAGAGATTTGGATGTCGTTTGTGTGACAGAGACCAAGCGAAAGGGCAATGACACGACCGATTTGCCGGGCAGTCGGGTCGCTTTCTGGGCCGGCGTAGCAGAGAGCGAGCGGGGCTGTCAAGGTGTAGGTGTTATTGTCCTCTCGATTGGTTAATGCAGCAGTTGAATACAAGGCGATCAACCCGAGACTGCTTTGGGTTCGCTTCAAGCTGGGGTTAACAAGAGTATTCTTGTTAGTGGCGTAAGCGCCAGTATCCACAGCTCTATTAAGCGAACTCGAGGAGTTTTGGGAGAGTGTCAGGGATGTTCTAGGTAGCGTTAGAGGGAATGAAAAATTAATAATATGTGGCGATTTGAATCGGAACTGCGCGAAGCGGTTACGAGGGAGGGGGTGGGAGTGGTCAGTATGGTGACAAGAAAATAAATGAGACTGGAAAGCTTATATTGGAAATTTGCAAGAAAAGGAATTTGTTTGTGGCAAACACGACGTTTGAACACAAATAAATTCACATGTATACATGGGAGCGAGCGGAAGGGAAAAGTATGATTGATTTATTCCTAGTGGATCAGCGTATTCGAAGCCAAGTTATAGACACGCGAGTGTTTAGTGGTTCTGAGCTGGGAACAGACCATTATCTAGTCGTTGCTAGAATAAGGGGTCTGTTTGCAGGTTGGCGCAACTACACAAGGTGTCCAAACTTGGAGTCGAATTATCGCATAAGAAACTAGAAGCTTCAAGATCCACCGATTAGAGAGGAATATCAAGAAAGAGTTTCCAAGAAGCTAGACAGCAGCGAATCTGGAAATGAAAGTATTGGAGTATGCTGGTAGAACCTTAGCGATTGCATGAAAGAAGCAGCAATAGAGGTATGTGGTAAAGGGAAAGAAGGAAGGCTTTACCAAAAACCGCGACGAATGGTGGGATGATGAAGTGGAAACTGCTATAAAAAGAAAAAAGAAAGCATGGCAGGATTATAAAGCCTCAGCTAAGGATAAAAGTATGAGAGAAATTAAAAAGAAACAGTATAAGCTACAAAATCACCAAACGAAAGTACTCATGAAGATGAAGCGTGAAAAGGCAGAGAATAAAAGAGACGAAAGGTTAACGAACAACTTCAGAGAAAACACGTAGCTTTTCTGACGAGAAGTTAGTGTTTCTCGAGGTTGCTTGCGAGGTTGCTTTCGAAGGACGATGAAATTTTCACGAAAGAACCACACATTTTGCAGCGATGGGCGGAATTTTACAAGGAGATGTATGAATGTGATGGAGTCCTCAGTCTCAAGTAACAGGGAAATGTTAAATGTTTATGTAGCTGATGGCGAAATCAGTATAAAAGAAGTTGAGAATGCAATACGAAGTCTGAAATGTGGTAAGGCAGCGAGAGCAGATGGAGTTATTGCCGAGATGATCGAATATGGTGGGCCACGCATTTTGGACTTGTTCTGGTTTTTGTGCAATTTATGCTGGAAATCAGGGGAGATCCCAGATGATTGGCGAGGTGCGTTCATCGTGCCTTTGTATAAAGGCACGATGAAAGACTGCGCAAACCATAAGGCTATCGGTTTGATTAGCTTGGGTAGTAAAGTTTAAAAAAAAATAAAATTAAATTAGCTTCACGCTGTATCCCGCACACAGCTGGGTAGGCAGAGGGAACCTAGTGTTAAGACACTCCGTTCCCCACTTTCTGCCGAATTCTGGAGGCATTGCGTGTTGAGTGGCAGAACTCAACGCCGCGCTTAAACTCGACACCAGAGCGAAGAAATGGAAATATAAATTTAAGTAAATATTTCATCTCCTCGAGTGGGGATCGAACCCACAACCAGTCGGTTTTGCAGTCACACCTCGTGCCGCTGCGCCACGACCGGCCTCAAGTAGTAAAGTTTATGCTAAAATATTAGCGAGAAGAATGCAAGAGAGATCTGAAAGGCCGTTGTAGGAGGCCCAAGGAGGCTTTAGACCTGGAAGAGGGTGTATCGATCAGATCTTTTCCCTCCGCATGATCACGGAAAAATTTATAGCCGTTAACCAAAAAGTTTTCTGTGCTTTTGTAGACTTGGAAAAGGCGTTTGACAGAGTTGTAAGAGCGAAATTATGGAAGATACTACCCCGGTACAATGTGAGCGGGACCCTTGCTGCAGGCCGTAAAGTCTCTTTACAGAGATCACTCAGCCTGTGTGCGAGTAGGAGCTGGCGTGTCGCCCTGGTTTGACATCCGATCGGGTGTTAAACAAGGTTTTGCCATGTCAGCTTGGTTCCGGAGGGCAGCACACGATCGCCGCCTTCCGCCCTAATGAGCCAGAGGGCGGTCAGCTTGGGGAAGCTGGCCGCCTACTAAACTGGCCCCAGTAGTCGCGCGCAGGTTCCTCCCGCGCGCTACTCCGAGCAGGCCGTCGAGGGTGACCACACACCTTTGACTCCGCGACGTGCCTTGCAGGCTCCCGCCGCCGCGCTTCGCCGAAGACTATTGTCCCCGCGTGTCGCGGCCAGTGGCGGTCGAGGAGGAGCACCGTGAGATTTTAGTGGGTATTCGGACGGCCTACATCTGCCAGTCCGCAAGTCCCACATAACCCGCTCGAGTCCCCACTCGGGCCGGTAGCCGTAACAGGATTTCCTCACGAAAAAAAAAATGTCAGCTTGGTTGTTCAATTTGCATTTGGATAGCCTGAGGTTAAGTTTAACCAAACAGCTGTTAGGCGAGCTCTGTCCTCTTTGGACATCCACAAGTCGAGCGGGCCAGATGGCATCTCTCCCTTAGTGCTCCGTTCCTGTGCTCCTGAGCTGACACCGGTGCTAACGCGTTTGTTTCGGCACTCTTACTCAGTCGGCGTTGTCCCAGATTCATGAAAGAGCGCTCTTATCCACCCGATCTCAAAGAAAGGCGATGGTTCCGATCCATCTAACTACAGGCCTATTGCTATCACCTCCCTGCTCTCAAAAGTCATGGAGAGCATTATCAATAGCCAGCTTTTGGTTTATCTAGAGGATCACCGATTGATTAGTGACCGACAATATGGCTTTCTTCATGGTCGCTCAACCGGTGATCTTCTAGTTTACCTTACCCATCGCTGGGCTGCGGCTATTGAAAGCAAGGGAGAGGGCCTGGCAGTTAGTTTGGACATGGCGAAGGCCTTTGATCGAGTGTGGCATGAGGCGCTCCTGGCTAAACTTCCATCCTATGGGCTTCCCGAGAATTTATGCAAGTGGATCGCCAGCTTTCTCACTGGGCGCAGCATCAAGGTCGCTGTCGACGGTTTTTGCTCTAATCATATACCCGTGAACGCTGGCGTTCCCTAAGGCTGCGTGCTGTCCCCTACGCTGTTTCTTCTGCATATCAATGACATGTTAGAGGATTCTAGCATTC
The DNA here is from genome assembly GCA_021202915.1 of Heliconius himera. NCBI lineage: Eukaryota > Metazoa > Arthropoda > Insecta > Lepidoptera > Nymphalidae > Heliconius > Heliconius himera. The sequence goes on along the minus strand of JAJHJA010000170.1, from coordinate 377,776 downwards.
ATTGCTATGCAGATAATAGCACGGTGAACGCTGTTTACTCCGGCCGAGCAAGTCTTTCTCGGGGAAACGCCGAACAGTGCCGAAATAAACTTGTGTCTTCCGTTGAGGCATCCCTCAACAATGTCTCCTCATGGGGTGAAAGGAACCTAGTTCAGTTTAACCCCCTGAAGACACAAGTTTGCGCGTTAACCACAAAAAAAATCCCATTTATCGTCTCACCAGTCTTTCAGAACATTCCCCTTACAGCCGCGCCCAGTATCAGTATATTGGGCCTCAATGTTTCGAGTGACTGCCAGTATCGCGATCATTTCGAAAGCAAGGCCAAGTTGGCCTCGAAGAGACTGGGGGTCATCAACAGAGCAAGACGGTACTTCACGCCAAAACACCGTTTGGCCGGCAGGCAGGCAGGTTCGGCCTCATATGGAGTACTGTTCTCATCTCTGGGCTGGTTCACCTCAGTATCAGCTTGAACCATTCGATCGCATACAACGTAGAGCCATTCGAATCATTGGGGACCCAATAATCTGTGAAAGGCTTGATACTTTGGCTTTGCGTAGAGACGTTTCCTCGCTGTGCGTTCTCTATCGCATTTATCATGGGGAGTGTTCTGAAGAACTGTTTGACCTATTACCTGCCGCCGAATTTTCTAACCGCACAGTACGATATAAGCTGAAATATCATCCACACCACCTGGATACGTGGCAATCCACTACTGTGCGGTTTCGTAGGAACTTCCTTCCACGCACCACGGAACTGTGGAATGGCCTACCCGCGGCAGTGTTTCCACGTCGATATGACATGAGTACCTTCAAAAAGCGCGTCTATCTCCACCTTAAAGGCCGGCAACGCACCTGTAGCTCCTCTGGTGTTGCACGGGGCCGTGGGCGGCGGTAATCACTTACCATCAGGTGACCCGAACGCTCGTTTGCCTTGTCCTTTTCCATAAAAAAAAAAGCTGTCTCCATGGAGTGAAACAAAGTAATATGGGAGTGAAAGTTGTCCTGAAGTGAAAGGTGACCTGAATGTGAATTGCCTGCTGTACGCAGATGATGCAGTGCTTATTGCATCATCAGAATGCGAGTTGCGGGTATTGGTCACCACTCTGAAAGAAGGGTGTGAAAATAATGCTCTAAGCCTCCATGCGAATAAGACAAAGGTTCTGAAATTCATCTCAAGGTCATTTTTGAAAGAAATGAAGAACGGACGCAAAATCAGTGTAAATGGTAAAATATTAGAATAGGTGAATGAAGTGGTATATTTGGGAAGGCGTATTGCTGCCGGTAACAGGGTTAATGGAGCCTTAGCTGCATTGATGTGACGGCGAAACGTCAGCACACCTGCGTGTTTGGCCATACACAATGCAGTGTTGGTACCGACGCTGTTAAACGACAGCAAAACGTGGGTATTACAGAAGAAGAATGAAAGAAAGATGAATGCCGTGGATAATCTCTTCGTAGGATATGCGGAGTCAGCTTAGCCGATTGAATCCGTAATGAAGCGATACACAGAATGGCAGGTATTAGCGAGGATGTCACGGTGAGAATGAAGAAGAACACGCTCAGCTGGTTTGGGCACGTCGAACGAATGAGTGATGAAATAATGGCAAAAAAGATTTATGATGGACAAGTGAGTGGTAAGAGAGATAGAGGGAGACCTCGGTTGACCTTCGAAAACACAGTATCAAAGATACTGGAGGAAAGTCATATAAAAAGCATGAGGACTCCCCGGAGGGCATGTATGAAGAGGTTGATAACAGTGGACAAGGCGAAAGAGGTATGTTGAGACTACGGTCTCGCTACGGCGTTTGGCGTTCCGTTCTCTCTGACTACCTCGCTAGGGATGAAGCGTGAAGCTAAGTTAAGTTATAACATTAGATTTTGGTAAAAAATATTGCAAAAATTTAAAACGGAGATAACGCGCTTTTTGACTAGCAAAGTCATTAATCACATTTTCAAAATCAATAGTATCGACTAGTTCATATTCAATTGACATGATAGCGAGATTGTATTTTTCATTTTCATTCTCTTATTTTTCTTGTACATTCCTTGATTCTTGATTGAAAAAAAATTAGAAGAATTGATCGTAGACTTTGTTGCCCCTTTCCATTTGTTGCCCGGTGCGACCGCACCGCTCGCACCCCCCCAGCTACGCCACTGATGTATATAGCACACAGCAGGGCAGGCAGAGGAAACCTAGTGTTAAGACACTCCGTTCCCCACTTTCTGCCGAATTCTGGAGGCATTGCGTGTTGAGTGGCAGAAATATTTCATCTCCTCGAGTGGGGATCGAACCCACAACCAGTCGGTTTTACAGTCGCACCTCGTGCCGCTGCGCCACGACTGGCCTCAACCTCAACTTTGATATCTTCAAAAATATTCATTTAGTAATATAATATTAATAATCAAATTTAAATCTATATAAAGCGTACAATGTATCTAACGTACTTAATCGGGTAAGGAATAATACTGTTATTTTGAAAATAGTTTCGCAATTATCCCTTCTTTATTTTTAAACACAAAAATGCTTTATAAGAAAACTACAAGTCAAATAGTTTTAAGATACTTGGTATGTTAAATATTTGTTTATGTTTTTTTTTCTTTCAGAAAAAATATAATAATGATGGCCAGTCATGGCGCAGTAGAATAACCGTGCGGCTGTAAACGCGACAGGTTGCGATGTTAACTCGTGGAAATGAAAGATTAAATATTTTAATTTCCGCGCTTTGGTAAAAGGCAAAGCACGGCGTTGAGTCCCGCTACTCAGCACGGAATATCTCCAGAATTCGGCAAAAGTGGTATGCGGAAGTGTCTTAATGGGCACAAAGTGTCTTAACACTAATGTTCCAGGATCCCTCTGCCTACCCTGCCATGTGCGGGATAGAGCGTTAGGCTAAATAACAAAATGAAGAATGTGAATTTCTGTTGCTACTTTTGTAGAAAATTCTACACAAATTTATTGTAATTTTACTGCTCTAAAACATTCCAATGCCCTTTTTTTTGATGCAGTGCAAAATCGAATCAATGTTTAGATCGTTAAGAATCACTCAATTTGAGGTCCTACAAAAAACCCGCTTCCTTCCGCACTTTCGGTCAATTTCTGGAGGCATTGTGTGTTGACTGGCGGAATTCAACGCCACGCTATGCTTCGACACCATAGCGAAGAAATGGAAATATAAATTTAAATATTTCATATATTCGAGTGAAGGTCGAACCCACAACCATTTACAGCATCGCATCGCATTTTACGGGCTTACAGTCGAACTTTGTGTCCCAAGTGCGACCGTAAACCCGACTGGTGTCCGTCACGACTGCCCTCACAGTTTGGTAAAATATTTTTTTTGCAAAATCTTGTTTATTTTAGAGTTAAGCCATATTTAAAATAAAATAAATCAGCTTCACGCCGTATCCCGCACACAGCAGGGTAGGCAGAGGGAACCTAGTGTTAAGACACTCTGTTCCCCACTTTCTGCCGAATTCTGGAGGCATTGCGTGTTGAGTGGCAGAACTCAACGCCGCGCTTTGCCTCGACACCAGAGCGAAGAAATGGAAATATAAATTTAAGTAAATATTTCATCTCCTCGAGTGGGGATCGAACCCACAACCAGCCGATTTACAGTCACACTTTGTGACGCTGCGCCACGACTGGCCTCAGCCATATTTAATTTGTATATTTGTAAAATACACAGGTAAATATGGATAACTCATAGTATTAATTGCGCATTAAAAATGAAAATGCTATTATTTATTTTACAAAGTCCGCACGATTTTTCAAATTTACGATTTGACGTATTTTTATTTTTAATTTATGTATACTATAACTGGTTAACCATTAAAAGTGGTTAGTGTGCATTCAAAATGATATATCTTTTACTATTATTATGCATTTCTGTTTCAACAACATTGACGGTAAATAAAAATATATTTGCTTTCTTCACATTTTACACGCTACGTCCATATATTTTCAAATTATGTTTTTCATACTGCAGGACACCGTTACTATAATATCTCAAACAGACAATTTGAGTATAAGATATCCAGAGTACAAAAGGCTTAACGATGGCAACATCATACCGATTGTCTCTTATGGAACGTTTACAGCAGTAAGTCATTTTTAACGCATTTAAAACCGGTGTGAAGTAGTGGCTTTATGCCACTGCGTTTCGCATCAGGTAACGCCGGGCTCCGGCGCACAATCCACTTTACAGGCAGGCAACGCACCTGTAGCTCCTCTGGTGCTGCACGGGGTCGTGGGCGGCGGTGATCACTTACCATCAGGTGACCCGAACGCTTGTTAGCCTTGTCTTTTCCATACAAAAAAAGTCATGTTTATATTTAAAAGTTCATGATATTGCATATTGAGTGGTAGAAGTTAACTCCACAATTCGTATTTTAGAGGCTGAAAATGAAAAAAAATATTTAACAAGAATCAGAAGCTGTTTCACTACGTAATGATGGTCGCTCTCTTTTTTAGTTCCCCGTACAGCGGAGAGGCAGAGGGAACCTGGGAACCTAGAGTCATTGTGTGTTGAGTGCCGGAACTCAACGTCGCGTTGCTTCGTTATCCTGAGTAGCAAACGAATCAACAACTGTTGCGTTTACGTTTTACTACGATCTCAGCGATGGTGAGGTTGGCAAGTTCTTGATGATTACTAAAAATATATGTAACAAAAACGGCAACGCTAGTTAAAATTGCGTAAATCTAAATAAATCAGCTTCACGCTGTATCCCGCATACTGCAGGGTAGGCAGAGGGAACCTAGTGTTAAGACACTCCGTTCCCCACTTTCTACCGAATTCTGGAGGCATTGCGTGTTGAGTGACTGAACTCAACGCCGCGCTTGTCCACCAGAGCGAAGAAAAGAAATGGAAATATAAACTTAAGTAAATATTTCATCTCCTCGAATGGAGATCGAACCTACACCCAGCCAGTTTTTCGGCCTTTAAAATTGCGTACATAGTACTAATCTAAAATTGATCTTTTATTTTAAATTCTGTCAGAACAAAACTTTACGAAGGTCCGGCGCCATCCAAGAATCTATAATAGCAGCAATAGAAGCTGGCTACCGACATGTAGAAACCGCCCCCATGTACCACGTGGATGACGATATCCGGAATGCTATAGTTAACGTGACCGACCGCGGTATTGTTACAAGAGAGGAACTGTTTATAACAACGAAAGTAATTTGGTGACAAAATATATTTTTTAAATAAATATATAAACAAATAAGGAGGTATAGCGTGTTGAGTGGCGGACTGGTTGTGGGTTCGATCCCCACTCAAGGAAATGAAATGTTTATTTAAATTTATATTTCCATTTCTTCGCTTTGGTGTCGAGGCAAAGCGCGACGTTGAGTTTCGCCACTCAACATGCAATGTTTCCAGAATTGGGAGAAAAGTGAGGAACAGAGTGTTTTAACACTACGCCTTCATTGCCTACCCTGCTATGTGCGGGTTACAGCGTGAAGCTGATAAAAATTTTTAAACTTAGTAGTGGGCACGCGCAGCTTCGCCCGCGTATTTGCACCCTTAGGGGTGACTTCTAAAAAAAAACGAAACACGTGTTCCATAAAATATTTTTAACGGTATGAATTTAAATTTTTATAAAAATCGGTAGCGATTTAAAGATTTTTCCGTATAAACTTATTTGAACCCTTAGGGAATGAATTCAAAAAAATTATGAAACACGTATTCAATTAAATGTTTTTAAGAGTCTGAATTTCAATTTTTTTAAAAATCGGTACCGATTTATTCTTTTTTTCCATACAAACTTTCAACCCTAATTTCATCCCTTTAGGGTTAGAATTTTTCAAAATCCCTTCTTAGTGGATGTCCAGATTATGAAAATAAACATCTGTCCAAATTTCACGTTTCTACGCACAGCGGTTACGGCTGTGCGCGCGTCTTACTTCAGTCAGTCAGTACATGTTCTTTTATATATATATATATATATATATAGATTATTATTTAACGTTTCAGCTAGATCTCAGAGTGAACACTACGGATGGTGTTGTTCAATCACTTCAAACTTGGCTTGATAACTTGCAGTTGAAATATGTGGATTTATATCTTATACATTTGTCGAAGAGTTTGGTAATGATTTCACTTTACACTTATACTTTGTTTAACAGCAAAATTAAAAAAGCTCCTTATATTTAAATAAATATTTGTTTTATTAAAAAATATATTGCCTTATAAATAGATATTTATTCTATTTTTAACTAGCTGTTTGTTTCGCAGCGCCATACAATCTAGGGAAACATCAAACGTCGCGGTTCCTTCTTGACGAAATAAATAGTATTCTCATTTTCTCGCTGGTTAGTAGATAAAGTTACACTAGGTTTCCTCTGCCTTCCCGACCGGCCGTGGTCAAGGTCATGGCCGGCAGCGAGACGTCGTGGGATGCGGTCTCCTCCTTCTGCGAGGCAGTGGTGCTCGAGAAAAAGTTGGCGGAACGGGCGAGGGAGACTATTGCCGAACCATAGTTTTAACTACTCTATAAAAGCCTAATGCAATATTTTTTTTTCCCCAAAAATGAAAAAACGAATTTTTCAAACAAAATAAGTAATAAAATTATTATTGTAATATAAAACACCATTTGTAAAGAACGACGCACGCACTCATAAATTTTTCAAAGGGAAACCGCCGCATACGCCTCATTCCGAGATAGAGTCGTAGGTATTGGCGGCAAAGTTCAAAGTTGCTCAACCTATAGTAGTATTTTTGTAGTAGTATGTGCTAACGTTATTGGTATCTATGCGTAACTGCGTCACACGAAATACAGGTATGGATAAACTTCGTTAAATGAAAAAAAAATCCTGCGTCTAAAATGTTGAAGTATCTTGATTAATTTCTTTAGGTATGGGTTTAAAATATTTTATCCTATATACTGTTCCCGTAAAAGAAGCGCTGACACTTCCACGCTGTATAATGAAAACTAAATTAATAATATTTTTAGGAAAATAATGAAGAATATGACATCTTAGCGTTATGGAGAGGTATGGAAGAAGTTCAAAAGATGGGTTTAGCTGTGTCTATCGGTGTCTCCAACTTCAATAGCTCACATATTAATAAAGTTTTGTCTCACGGCAATATTCGACCAGCTGTGAATGAGATTGAGGTTTTATAACATATTCTAGTTGTATTACACAAGGCTTTTATAGCATCGAGGCCGTGGCGCAGGAGTACAAAATGTGACTGTGCACGCGACTGTTTGTGGGCTCGATCCCCACTCGAGAAAACGAAATATTTATTTACATTTATATTTTCATTTCTTCGTTCTGATGTCGATGCAAAGCGCGGCGTTGAATTCCGGTACTCAAAATGGAATTTTGAAAATTTGGAGAAAAGTAGGGAACGAAGAATCTTAACATTTGGTTCCCCCTGCCTACATTGTTGTGTGCGGGATGCAATGTGCAGCTGATTTAATTTAGTTCGATCTGGTATCAGAGCAAAGCGCGATATTGAGTTCTGCCACGTATTATGCAATGTCTCCATATTTTTGCTCAAAGTAGGGAACGTAGTATCTTAACACTAGGTTCCCTCTACCACCCCGCTGTGTGCGGAATACAGCGTGAAGCTGATTTTTTTTATCTTATTACAAAATCTGTTGTGCATATATAATTTTTTGTATTAGCTGTAGTTTTTAATGGTGAAACATAAATTACATACTTTAGACATTTTACATTTTATTTTTAGGTTAATCCAACATATGCTGAACTAGAACTGACTGCATACTGCTTAAGGCAAGGCATAGCAAGGTGATGTCGTATGGGCCTTATGGCTTTATGGTGCCCAGGCCATTCAGAAAAATTACACCTCTCCCACCAACCTTTGAAGATCCGACATTGGTCCGCTTCGCTAAGAAATATGGGAAGTCAACGAAACAAGTCGCATTACGATATTTGGTAACTTTTAAATTAAAAAAAAGAAAATTGTACCAAACACCGTGAAAGCGATGTTTGTGGGTTCGATTTCCAATTGATGTAATGAGTTAAATTTAATATATCCGCCCTAACAACATGAGACGTAGAGAGGTGGAGAACGGAGTGTTTTGAAACTCGGTCCTCTCCGCCTATCCTGCCATATTTAGGATAAAATATGAAGCGAAGTAAAAAAAATAAATAAATAGAATATTTTTTTTCTCTACATAAGTCCATTTAAAAAACGTAGCGAAATTTGAACCCGCGCTCCTGGGAAAATGTCCAAGCGCTTTAAGTTTTTATACCTTTTCTAGAAAGTAGTTTTCTTTCCTAAGTGTGAAATAACACTTTAAAAAATGTTATAAATATTTACTCCATTTCTTCTAGATCGACCGCGGCACACTACCAATTCCACATTCCACTAATAAGGATCACATTATAGATAATATTCAATTGTTTGATTTTCGTCTAAATAAAGAGGAACTTTACCAGATTAACGAATTTAATCAAAATATACAAGTCTACCCGAAGGACGATTTACTAACAGTCAATGATATTTTCATTTACTTTTTCGGATGTAATATTACAAGTATCTATCAAAATGTATATTGTAATAACTAGATAAATGTTTTTTATCATAGGTTTTTAGCATTGTTTATATTTTTTTATTTTATGTTGTGCACTAAACAGTAAAATTCAATTGAAAATTAATTGTCTGTGTTAGATAACCATAAATTTATAAAATAAATATATTTTAATTATAGTATGTTTTTTTAAATTCCATACACGGTAATGTAACAGTATACACCTTAAATATAAGTTTTAAAATAAACAAAATAAAAATAATAATAAAATATTTAGGGGGTCCAAGATGGAAGGCTTGCTCGCAGCGACCCCTGCCAGCCCTTACGAGGGCTGCAACGTTCCATCCGCCACGTGCACCTCGAGAGAGCGCACTGATAGGGCGTCCCCCCAAGGCGACGCGCACCAGTGCGTCCCCGCTGGTGTGTCAAGTGGCGACGAATGCGGCGTTGGGGACCGCCACCCAACACGCCATGTCCGGTACGGCGGGAGGTGGAGGACGGAGCTACAAATAGCTACGTGGAATGTAAGAGGAGGGATGGAAGAAAAGATGAATGAATTATTAGATGTGATGGATGATAGAGATTTGGATGTCGTTTGTGTGACAGAGACCAAGCGAAAGGGCAATGACACGACCGATTTGCCAGGCAGTCGGGTCGCTTTCTGGGCCGGCGTACCAGAGAGCGAGCGGGGCTGTCAAGGTGTAGGTGTGTTATTGTCCTCTCGATTGGTTAGTGCAGCGGTTGAATACAAGGCGATCAACCCGAGACTGCTTTGGGTTCGCTTCAAGCTGGGGTTAACAAGAGTATTCTTGTTAGTGGCGTATGCGCCAGTATCCTCAGCTCTATTAAGCGAACTCGAGGAGTTTTGGGAGAGTGTCAGGGATGTTCTAGGTAGCGTTAGAGGGAATGAAAAATTAATAATATGTGGCGATTTGAACGGATGGGTCGGAACTGCGCGAAGCGGTTACGAGGGAGTGTTAGGTCAGTATGGTGACAAGAGAATAAATGAGGCTGGAAAGCTTATATTGGAAATTTGCAAGGAAAGGAATTTGTTTGTGGCAAACACTATGTTTGACCACAAACAAATTCACATGTATACATGGGAGCGAACGGAAGGGAAAAGTATGATTGATTTATTCCTAGTGGATCAGCGTATTCGAAGCCAAGTCATGGACACACGAGTGTTTAGGGGTTCTGATCTGGGAACAGACCACTATCTAGTCGTTGCTAGAATAAGGGGTCTGTTCGCGGGTTGGCGCAGCTACACGAGGTGTCCAGACTTGGAGTCGAATTACCGCATAAGAAGCTGGAAGCTTCAAGATCCACCGACTAGAAAGGAATATCAAGAAAGAGTTTCCAAAAAGCTAGACAGCAGTGAATCTGGAAATGGAAATATTGAAGTATGCTGGCAGAACCTTAGGGATTGTATGAAGGAAGCAGCGATAGAGGTATGTGGTAAGGGTAAAAGGGGCTTTAGCAAAAAGCGTGATGAATGGTGGGATGATGAAGTGCAAGATGCAGTAGAAAGAAAGAAGAAGGCATGGCAGGATTATAAAGCCTCTGGTAAAGATAAAAGTATGAGAGAGATAAAAAAGAAAGAGTATAAGCTGCAAAAGCACCAGACGAAAGTACTGATCAAGATGAAGCGTGAAAAGGCAGAGAATGAAAGAGATGAAAGGTTAACGAACAACTTCAAGGAAAATACGAAGCTTTTCTGGAGAGAAGTTAGTGTTTCTCGAGGTTGCTCGTTAGCCTGTAGAATGAAAGGGGTGCTTTCGAAGGACGGTGAAATTCTAACAGAAGAACCACACATTTTGCAGCGATGGGCGGAATTTTACATTACGGAGTCTTGATGTAGCTGATGGTGAAATCAGTGTTAAAGAAGTTGAGAGTGCAATACGAAGTCTGAAATGTGGTAAGTCAGCGGGAGCAGATGGAGTTACTGCCGAGATGATCAAATATGGTGGGCCACGCGTCTTGGACTTGTTCTGGTTTTTGTGCAATTTGTGCTGGAAATCAGGGGAGGTCCCAGACGATTGGCGAGGTGCGGTCATCGTGCCTTTGTATAAAGGCAAAGGTTCACAGATAGACTGCGCAAGCCACAGGGCTATCAGTTTGATTAGCTTAGGTAGTAAAGTTTATGCTAAAGTTTTAGCGAGAAGAATGCAGGAGAGATCTGAAAGGTTGTTGTGGGAGGCCCAAGGGGGCTTTAGACCTGGAAGAGGGTGTATGGATCAGATCTTTTCCCTCCGCATGATCACGGAAAAATTTTTGGCCGTTAACCAAAAAGTTTTCTGTGCTTTTGTGGACTTGGAAAAGGCGTTTGACAGAGTTGTAAGAGCGAACTTATGGGAGATACTACCCCGGTACAATGTGAGCGGACCCTTGCTGCAGGCTGTAAAGTCTCTTTACAGAGATCACTCAGCCTGCGTGCGAGTAGGAGCTGGCATGTCGCCCTGGTTTGACATCCGATCGGGTGTTAAACAAGGTTGCGCCATGTCAGCTTGGTTGTTCAATTTGTATTTGGATAGCTGTCTCCAAGGAGTGAAACAAAGTGATATGGGAGTGAAAGTAGGTGACCTGAATGTGAATTGCCTGCTGTACGCAGATGATGCAGTGCTTATTGCATCATCAGAATGCGAGTTGCAGGCATTGGTCACCACTCTGAAAGAAGGGTGTGAATATAATGGTCTAAGCCTCAATGTGAATAAGACAAAGGTTCTGATTTTTGAAAGAGATGAAGAAAGGACTGAATGTAAGATCAGTGTAAATAGTAAGATATTAGAACAAGTGAATGAAGTGGTATACTTGGGAAGTATGTTCAGTAGAGATGGGAGATACGAGATGGATGTGGAAAGGCGTATTGCTGCCGGTAACAAGGTTAACGGAGCCTTAGCTGCATTGATGAGACGGCAAAACGTCAGCACAGCTGCGCGTTTGGCCGTACACAATGCAGTTTTGGTACCGACTCTGTTATACGGCAGCGAAACGTGGGTATTACAGAAGAAGAATGAAAGGAAGATGAATGCTGTGGAGATGCGATCTCTTCGTAGGATATGCGGAGTCAGCTTAGCTGATCGAATCCGCAATGAAGAGGTACACAGAATGGCAGGTACTAGCGAGGATGTCACGGTGAGAATGAAGAAGAACGTGCTCAGCTGGTTTGGGCACGTCGAACGAATGAGTGATGAAAGAATGGCAAAAAAGATTTATGATGGAAAAGTGAGCGGTAAGAGAGGTAGGGGGAGACCTCGGTTGACCTTCGAAAACACAGTATCAAAGATACTGGAGGAAGGTCACGTAAAAAGCATGAGGGGGGGTCCTCAAGAGCATGTATGAAGAGGTTGATGACAGTGGACGAGGCGAAAGAGGTATGTAGAGACCGTAGCGTTTGGCGCTCCGTTCTCTCTGACTACCCCGCAAGGGATAAAGCGTGAAGCTAAGTGTAAGTGTAAGTGTAATAATAAAATATGCATGACAATACACATAAATAACATAGATAATTATGAATACTACAATGTATATAGATTGAACTAGTCAAAATTAATATAATGTTAAAAATATATATTTTTAAAATTATATTAATTTTGACTACTTCACGTATTGGCGTCCCGAGTGTCGCAACCGTGACCTCATCTATATAATGGGTAGTGATGATTGGAAGGCAACAGTCGAGTCGAACTCTTAAGTACTACGGTACATATAAATACTATGTACATAAAGACTCGTACCAAATATATAATAAATATAATATAATAAATAAGGCTTCGAAAGCTATATATATATATATATATATATATATATATATATATATATATATATATATATAGCTTTCGATATATATATATATATATATATATATATATATATATATATATATATTTTACAACATTCTTAAAAACATATTTAAATACGAGCCTTTCTACTTTAACGTAGGTTGGCTTTTATGCACCTTTAGTTTGAGCTAAATCTGAATGATACCCACTTCCAAGTTAGTGAGCACGCACACCATCTAAATTGACCGAATTGTACCAAATATCGACGATTACGGTGCGAGTGAATACAGTTTGAATAAACTCCTGCTTATTTATGATGTTCTAGTAACGGATGTTTACGTTTAAGGTTGGAGGCTAGATAACTGAAAGAAGAACATGATAAAAAAAAAGTAAGGTACGCAATGCGATCAGTGGCGAAGCGAACGTAACTCGCGCCCGGTGCAAAATACCTTTTCAGCGCCCTCCAGACGAACATTTTTGCAGTTTTGCAGACCTTTTGGCGCCCCTTTGTGAGTAGCGCCCGGGGCATGATGCCCCCCCTTGCCCCCCCCTCACTACGCCACTGAATGCGATTGATGGACCGATAGCATACAATTAAAAGAAATATAAGTGACATTAATGTTAAGCATACAATATTTTTACTTTATTTACTTTTTTTTAATTAAAACAATTCTATATGATTGATTATTGATTATATTATTATGATTAGTTATTATTATTATGATTAGTTAATAATGAAAATTATGTTAATCATTTAATTTCCATTTAAAATGTTTTTAACAGTATTAATCTTGACAACGCATTTGATTTTGCTGTTTGCCAATCAGACCAAGGATTCTCTAAATTTCTCTTAAAATTTAATCGAGCCCCGAGATCTAAGCCGAGTTTTGTGTTTGCGTGAGTGGTCCATATAAAGCAGTGGTTCCCAACCAGTGGTCCGCAGAAGCCTAAATATGGTCCGCGAACGATTTTAATTCTATGATGGGGATGGTGAGGCGAAGTTTCTGTTTAATAGTCACAGTTATTTTTTGTTATACCTACATTCATAGTGGTCCCTGCTACCAAGAATGATATAGAAGTGGTCCTTCCTCAAGAAAAGGTTGGGAACCTCTGATATAAAGTATAGGCATGACGTCGACTCCTAAGCGCGGAACTTACCTTGTGCGACGTAAACCGTTTTATGCTGATTTTTGATCACCGGTCTTTACCTCTTCTACTGATAGCAGCGTCACATAATTAATCTATATATATACAAAGTTGAGGACATGTTCCGACTGACTGAGGTAAGACGCACGCACAGCCGTAACCGCTGTAAAATTTGGACAAGTATTTATTTTTGTAATCTGGACATCCACTAAGAAGGGATTTTGAAAAATTTTAACCTTAAAGGGATGAAATAAGGGTTGAAAGTTTGTATGGAAATTTTTGAAATCGGCACCGATTTTTTATAAAAATTGAAATTCAGACTCTTAAAACGATTGATGAAATACATTAAAAAATGGAACACACATGGAAAAATCTTTAAATCGTCACCGATTTTTATATAAGAAAGAAATTAATAAAAGTCTGTTATTGTACGACAATCATAAAATATACGTGACCAAGCAATAAGAAAAGAAAAAAAAACGTGAACATGACGCTCTACTTTAAACGATTGACTATTGGCACAATCGGTACATATAACGATAGTGAACATTATAAGGGTGAAATATTTGGTGTAGAAGAATTAATATATTTTTTATTGATGTTTAATAATTAATTTTATTTTTAATAGATTTTTCTAGCTCATTTGTAGTGATCACTCACACACATGCAAAGTTGAGCTTTAGCCAAACAGATATCAAATAAAAAAAACAAAATAATTTTATTACATAAAAAAGAATACAGTATTGACTTTAACTTAAAATTTTTAAATATCATCTGCCATCAGAAAGTTAATCTTTTCTATATTTTATTTTCTTATATACAAAAATATATTTTGATAAAATTATATATTATTTTCTTAACAATATAATACTTTAGAAATTGTTGTAGTATTACATCCATATGAATAGTTAAATAAATCATTTGCAACTGACATGACGTCCGTTGCATACACTTGCTCGTTTGTGTTAAATTCATTTATAAGGTAAATTTCCTCTTGTGTAAGACGAATATCAAAAATGTCTATATTCTCTTCAATATGATCGGTGACAGTAGACTGTGGTATCGGGATTGTGCCATGATCGATCTAAAATAAATAAAATAGTTAAATATAGCAAACTTTCATTTCCATCTGTATGTTTTTTTTTAAATAAACTGTTTTATTGTAAAATAAAAGATGATTAAACGACACTCACCAAATACCTGAGAACAATTTGTTTTGTTGATTTTCCATATTTTTCAGCAATATTCACCAATATGGGATCATCAAACGTTGGCGGGGGCGGCGTTATTTTTCTGAAAGGCCTCGGCACCATGAAACCAAAGGGTGCGTAAGACATGACAGCTATTCCTTGTCTTAAGCAATATGAGGTTAGCTCAAGTTCTATGTACGTTGGATTTATCTAAAATAAAAAAAAATGAGAATTCGGGAATAATGGGAAAAGGAAATGTCTTAATTTGATAGAGTGTCTTAACACTAGGTTCTCGAGTTCCTTCTGACTAACCTGATATGTGTGTAGCGTAAAGCTATAAAAGAATAATGAGAGAAAATAAAAAAAATATAGTAAATATTTGTACCTCAATTTCATTAACCGCTGGCCGTATGTTGCCGTAAGTGAGGATTTTGTTTATATATGTGCTGTTGAAGTTCGATACACCAATAGAGATAGTAAGTCCCAATTTTTGAGCTTCCTCCATCCCTCGCCATAGAGCCAATATGTCATATGGTATATCAGTTCCCTAAAAGTATACTTAAGTATGTAAGTACTTGACTAATTACGTGAGTATTTAGATAATTTACAATAAATACACGCCAATCAACATGCAATCCCTCGAAAATTCGGAGGAGGGTTGGAAACG
This sequence comes from Heliconius himera, assembly GCA_021202915.1. Classification (NCBI taxonomy): domain Eukaryota; kingdom Metazoa; phylum Arthropoda; class Insecta; order Lepidoptera; family Nymphalidae; genus Heliconius; species Heliconius himera. The sequence continues at coordinate 362,496 of JAJHJA010000170.1, read as the reverse complement.
GAGTGTCTTAACATTAGGTTCCCTCCTAGCCTGCTATATGCGGAATACAGCGTGAAACTAAAAAAAATGTAAATCAATTATCATTAGAATAAGTGAACATATGAATGAAGCATGCTTTGGCATGTTTGACAGTATATTCATTAGAGATAGAATATACGAGATGGATGCGTAAAGGCGTATTGCTGTAACAGTTAATTTATAAAGTTAATAGTGTCTTAGCTGGGTTCATAAATGCAATGCAATAATGATTGGCATCAATCATCAGGTTGATGACAGCGGACAAGGTGGAAGACTTTGGTACTCTGTTTTCTATTCCTTCCTTTATCTTCCTACCTTCCCGCTTAAGATAGAGCGTGAAGCTAAGTTAAGTTACACAGGTGCACGTTTGGCCTTACACAGTGCAGTGTTAGTACCGACGCTGTTATACTGCGACGGAACGTGGGTATTATAGAATAAGAATGAAAGAAAGATGAATGCTGTGGAGATGTGAACTCTTTGTAGGATATGTAGAATCAGCTTAGCTTATCGATTCCGCAATGAAGAGGTATACTAGCGGGACGTCACGGTGAGAATGAAGAAGAATGCGAATGAAAACGAATTAGTGATATAATAATGGCAAAACAGATTTATAAAAGAAAAGCCAGCGGTTGAGAGGTAGAGGGAAACCTCGATTGATATTCGAGAATGCACTCTCACTCCACACTCTCACATCACATCATTACATCATCACATAATTATATTGACAGTAAGCGAGGTGAAAGAGGTATGCAGAGACAAGCGTTTAGCGCTCCGTTCTCTCTGATTACCCCGCTAAGGTTACAACTAACCCGCTAGGAAAGCTAGTAATAATATTAATAATAATATTTACCAAACTCAAAGGAAAATGAATTAGAAATAAATCCACATAATCGAGCTGTAGTCTAAGCAACGAACTTCTTAACGATGGAACGACTCCGTCTGTTTCGTTTACTCTGAGATCTACCTGAAATATATTTTTAATTAAAATTTAATGTGGAACTCTGAAATCGAAATATGCATAAGTACCTACTTATAATTGAAACAAGAACAAAGTTTAATTCTATGCCACATCTTTAACTTTCTGTTTCATTTGTTATATTTTTTTAAGAATATATAAATGAAGCCAGTCGTAGTGCAGGGACACAAGCGTGTAAATAAAAAGGCAGGTGTGGGTTGGATTCTCACTCGAGGAAATGAAATATTTAATATTTCATTTAATTACTTAAATTAATTTAATTAATGAATTAAATTAAATTATTAATTAATTTAATTTAATTTTTTATTTAATTTCATTTTTTTTATTTCATTTAATTTCTTTTGTCTGATGTCGAGTCAAAACGCGGTGTTGAGTTTCACAAATCAACATGTAATGCTTTGAGAATTCGGCGGGAAATTGGCAATGGAATGTCTTAACATTAAGTTTCCTTTGTTGCCCACCCTACGCAAATATACGCGATTAATCCGGTTAAATAGCGCTCTGTGCGGTATACAACATAAGGCTAAAAAATACTACGTGGGATAGAAACTATATAATCTTCCAAAAGTTTGTAACGCAATGTTTTAAAAGCGACAGGAAAGAAGAAATCAGACAGTATTTTAACATTAAATTAATTATACCTTCTTTGGGCTATGGACAAAATATATATTATTTAAAATTATGTATATGGAAAATATATGTAATCAAATGTCCGAATATCTGTCGTTATTATACCAAATTTAATCATGAAAATACGTATATAATATAATAAAAAATATAGATTTATATTTAATTTTTTATCTATATTTACCTTAGTTGTAATAAACAACTCTTCTCTAACCACTATACCGCGACTTGTGACATTGATTATAGCATTACCGACGTCATCTTCGTCATAATAAAGAGGTGCTGTGTCAATATGTCTATATCCAGCCTCTATAGCGGTAACAACTGCTCTCTGTATATCTCCTGAATTTCTTATGGCCTTATACTGTATACGAAGATAGTAAAATAAGATGGAAAGTAAATTAAGAATAAATAGTAATCATAAAAGTCTTTGGATTTTGCTTGAACAATGCTTTTTTTGAAACGTTTAATGAACGTTATTAGATTTGAACTCGCGTCTCTTGCAAATCAACTGCTCTGACCACATATATATATTCTTTATTGCACTTAAAAACATATAAGAAACACAAAAATTAAAATTTTAGTTAGCAAAGGTGGGTTTATTTCTAAAAGAAATTTCTTCCAGCCAACCAATGGAAGTGGATGTAAACTGGAAATGGAACTATTGGACTTGTTTATTTTCTTTTTAGTTTTATGCAGTCGGGGTTTTTGTTTTTACAAATATTTTTTTATTTTTCACTTTTTTGTTAGGATTAATTATTGTAATGATAATCATGATATAGCTTTTTGAAATCCTCGTATTAACCTCTTGAATTGGAAACCCATATTGTGGTATTCGAAACGTATTTTTTTTCACTAAGTCCAATGGGATCCCACAGCTGCCATTATTGTTTTTTTTAACGTCACCTATCTAAGAACACTTGGGCTGCTAATACGAATCTGACGATTTATTAATTGTGTAAATCCGTTCAGAGGTTGTGGAGATATGAGGTAATAAAGAATACTATATACATACAAGATACGCGCGAAAAACATAAACCTTCCTTAGCAGTCGGGAAAAAAGGTGAAGACCAATAGATTTTTTAAAATGTCCTCTTTATAGTATTTTGTTTTTCCGTTCACGAGGCTTGCCGTTAACTCAAAAAAAAATAATAATAATAAAAATAAATAAAATACTAACCGGAGTAAAAGTGCCCAAAGCAACAATAGGTATTATATTCCCGTCATTTAGAATGCTGTATTCAGGATATCTCTCGTAGGAATAACTTTCCGATATTACCGTTTCATAATTTTCCTATAAAAATATATAATAAAGAAGAGGAATAAGAAAAACATTTTTTCTTATTAAAATAAATTATTATGTATCATCATATATTATAAGATCTATAGTATATTATAAGATTTTTGATTTTCGCGATTAGTATACATTTTAAATTAACTATTAACTATTTAATCTCGTATATTTCTTCGGTTCTTTTTGTTTGATAGCGATATATGATAAACTACTTAAAAAAATGTTGGAGTCTCAAAACCACCACATCAGAGTTCAAGATACAGTCAACTCATTCTGTGAGAATACAAGGCAGTACGCGGGGTAATTGTTGGCGGTAGTGTCCTGTAAAACGTCGGGTAGCCTAAAATGTATAATACTAAATATACGCGATTAATCCGGTTAAATAGTTTCATTTAAAATATGTATAATATTAAGAGAAAATAAATAGAATAGACGGGGACTTAATAATTTTGATAGATTCGTAACATAAAAAAAACTATATAATCATCAAAATAAACAAAAATTTCAGTCACTTACAGCCAGTGTAACAACAAAACTGATTAAAAGAAAAAATAATACCATTTTAAAAATTACAAAATAATAAAAATCTTAATAAAGAAATACAAATTCTCAATCTATGTATATTTCGCGATATGACGATAAGTATCCCATTGTCCAAGCAAATTATTAACCGCAATCTGTCAACATTGCGAACCGTAATCGTAAAACATCACTATCAATGTAGCTTACACGATTTTAACATAAATATTTATGGTATCTTTTATATAATGGATAAATAATTAGCCACGACTAATTCCAATGAAATAAAACTGACACTAACTCTGTTTTTGGATTTTATTTGCTTCAATTCATAAATTACTTTTCAAAAATGCAAGTTTATCATTTTTTTTTCGACTACGACGACTTTCATTTCTTTAGAGCTGTTTAACTTTACGTTAAATATATTTTCATATATCCATTGAGGCCAGTCATAGCGCAGCGGCACAAGGTGTGACTGTAAAACCGACTGGTTGTGGATTCGATCCCCACTCGAAGAGATAAAATATTTACTTACATTTATATTTCCATTTCTTTGCTTTGGTGTTGAGTTTAAGCGCGGCGTTGAGTTCTGCCACTCAACACACAATGCCGCCAGAATCTGGCAGAAAGTGGGGAACGGAATGTCTTAACATTAGGTACCCTCTGCCTACCCTGCTGTATGCGGGATACAGCGTGAAGCTGATTTATTTATTTGTATTCACTAATTATATACATAATCTCTATATATAATAAAAGGATAGAAAAGTCAATTCTGTACATGAAAGATATAAAAAAAATAAAAATTAGGTCGGTTTATATGTCGATTATAGAACCTAAAAAACCACTCAACAGAATTCTTGTCTGTCTGTCTGTCTGTCTGTCTGTTTGTTTGTTCGTCAATCACGCAAAAACTACTGGACAGAAATTGATGAATTTTTGCATGGTATTAGCCTAGGGTCTCAAGGTACATTTTTTTTGGGTTTCATTCCGAATTTCATTATAGTTTTATTTTAAAAAAATAAAAACTGAAAAATGTAAATGACTTAAAATACCGATAACTACTGTATGAAATTAATTTATTTTTAGCATGGTAATAGTTCAAAATCTAATGCAACTTATAGAATAGTTTTTATCATAGAGTACAAAGAAATTTTACCAGAAAAAAAGACATAATTATATTTTTTTAATAAAAAAAATCGACTTCTTCAATTTTAATCGAATTTCATACTCTGAACTTAACCAAACTTTCACCAAACTACCCTTTATGTGTACCCTTTCTAATAAAAAAAGAATCATTAAAATCGGTTGAGTTGATATTGAGTTATTCGTCCATTTGTCACGCACATACTTAATGTAAATTTGAGATTTATATGATTTTGTCATAGATACCATTGTCGGAAATGAACTAAATTAAAATAGGACTATACGAGACGCACTAGCTTCCAAATAAAAAAAGAATCATCAAAATCGGTTCACACAGTCAAAAGTTCTGAGGTAACAAGGATAAAAAATACAGTCGAATTGATGATCTCTTCTTTTAAGAAGTCGGTTAATAGAAATCTGACATAATTGAATTATGATTATTGTATTTAACCACAATTTAAAAGAAGAAAGTAAATTGAGGCCGTTCGTGGCACAGAGGCACAAAGTGTAAACTGGTTGTGGGTTCTATTCCCACTTGAGGAAATTAAATGTTTATTCAAATTTATATTTCCACTTCATTGCTCTGGTATCGAGGCAAAGTGTGGCGTTGAGTTCCACTACTCAGCACGCAATGCCTACAGAATTCCGCGGAAAGTAGGGAACAGAGTGTCTTAACACTAGGTTCCCTCTGCCTACCCTGCTGTGTGCGGGATACAGCGTGAAGCTGTAAAAAGAAGTACAATTAATAGTTGTTTAGTCTACCATAATTTTTATTTTAATTGCAACGTTGGTGACATTAACAAAAATAATAAAGTAGGTATATTTTTCGGGATAGCTCAAATGGCGATATCTGCAATAAAAAGTACAGTAATTACCCGACTTACGCTACCCCGTTTTACGCGACTTCGGAGATACGCGGTTTTTCATTTTTTTCATTTTGATTGCCGCGCATCGGCTCTCTCGCTCTGCCCACTCAGTGTTCGGTTTGCGACAGGTTTAAACATGTTCCGTAAAGTAAATTCTGATTGTGAGTTCATAGTTTATAAAACTTAACATTGTGTTTAGATTACGCGGTGATGTCAATACATTTTAATCATTGGCGTTATATATACGTTGCATTCATTTACAGTAGATATATTTCTCAAGACTTTATATATAAAAAATACATTAAATAATCATGTTAAGGAAGTATCAAATATATTAATGTCATCTGTTAAAATAGCGTGAAGCTGATTAAACTTAATGTTATATTCAAAACAAATGAATTGTATGTAAATTTATTAATAGGTTTCAAGTATGAAAAAAAGAAAAAATGCAATATAATTGCGTTTCTCCTTTTCTTTCCAATATTTTATATTTTTATTATTTATATCGAAATATCAGCGACGTAAATGCGGGAACCGAGCTGCCATCTTAGTACAAAGTAACCTCTAAAATATGTATTTACGTGTTATAGTTAAAGAATAAAAAGAATGTGTGATTCCTCTATAGAACATATTATTCTACATTATATCATAAAAACAGGTTTAAACAGTGCATATGAAGGTATCCTCCTGTAGTATAACTATTTTCAATTACTATCCACACTACAATGTCAATACTATTTGGTATTATAGTGTAATTTTGAACATTTTGAATATTTTCCCCCCATTATGATGAAAAACATAGACTATTTTTGAATTTGAAATAATAATTTATTAACTATAAGAATATTGGTAGTTTCTTCGCAAGTGTTGTGATAATTATTGGTATTTATTAACCAAAAAAATACTATAAATATTAAATATGCTCAATTATACAGAGTTTTTTTGTCAGCACCACTTTAAATGAAACCACAGTTTTAACTACTCTATAAAAAATCCAAAAATAAAAAGTTCGTTATTTTTTCAAACAAAATAAATAATAAAATTATCGTTGTAAAATAAAATAGAATTTGTCGAGAACGATGCACGCACACATAAACCTATCAAAGGGAAACCGCCGCATACGCCTCATTCTGAAATCGAGTCGTAGATATTGGCGGCAAAGTTCAAATTTCTAAAGATTTTAGTAGTATTTTTGTAGTAGTATGTGTTTACGTTATTGGTATCTATGCGTAACCGCGTCACACGAAATATAGATCGTGAAATGAATAAACATCGTGAAATGATAAAAAAACCCTACGTCTTCACCGTTGATGTATCTTGCTTAATTTCTTTAGGTATGGGCTTAAAATATTTTACCCTAAATGCTGTTTCCGTAAATGGAGCGCTGACGCTACTCTTCTCTTCTTTGTTAAAGGCCGTCGCGGCACAGGGGCACAAAGTTGTGGCTGTAACGCGACTGGTGTGGGTCCGATCCCCACTTGGAGGATTGAATTATAATTTAATAATATTTTCATTTCGTTTAATAATATTTTTATTTCGCACATCAGTCACACATTATACGCAATATCTTAACACAAAGTTGCCCTGCTAAAGGCGGGATAAAGCGTGGATCTGGTTTTAACTTTGTGTGAACCGATTAAAATAAAATCCAGTCCAGTTGAGGCCAGTCGTGGCGCAGCGGCACAAAGTGTGACTGTAAAACCGACTGGTTGTGGGTTCGATCCCTACTCGAGGAGATGAAATATTTACTTAAATTTAAATATTTCCATTTCTTAGCTCTGGTGTTAAGCACGGCGTTGAGTTCAGCCACTCAACACGCAATGCCTCCAGAATTCGGCAGAAAGTGGGGAACGGAGTGTCTTAACACTAGGTTCCCTCTGCCTAACCTGCTGTGTGCGGGATACAGCGTGAAGCTGATTAAAGTAAAACTAATACTCAATATTTAAGGGCAGTTTGCCAAAATACAAACAAAAAAAGTATTTAAATCGGTTAAGCAGTTTCTGAGATTATCGTGAAGAAACGCACAGACAAACAGACCAACTGACCCAGTTTTATTACATTGTTAATTGTAATATCTTCTATATACAGACACCGATGAGTTAGGATTTTATTGTAAGTATCGATAAGTTCGAAGTGTTTTTATTTCAAACATTCAATTGAAGATTCTTATGGCAGGTACAAAAATGTGACCTAAAGTTTTAATAACTTTCTCATAAAAAATCTTCATTGCGGTGCAAACATACATAATAGGTATATAAAAAACGAACATAATTCAGTGTGTTAAGTAAATAATTCTGTGGTATAAGCGGGCGAAGCCGCGAGCGGGTCGCTAGTATATATATATTTTTTTAATGTATCAATTTTATAATTTCAGAGCATTTGAAAGATAATTTCCTATTATGGCACTCCACTTGCAGAGATTTTAATTTTATGGAAGTACCAGGAGTAGATGTACCTTCATGACATAGTACATAATAGGGACAGCACTTCAGTAGGATATGTCACAGAAAGGACATCTTTCATATATCAATTATATGTGGATTATAAGATGAATAATTGTTAATGTATTTTATATTTATTAAATGCTAAATCATTGAAAAGATTGATAGTAAATTATATTTTGACTTTTTTTGGAGGTGTGTATAGGGAAAACAATATGTATTGTAAATTTTTTATTATTAAAGAAAATGTAACCTTATTTTTTTTTGTTTGTCTCTTATATTAATATTTTTAATTTCTTAATTTGACCTCTATGCTTTGTAATTTTATCAGCCTTATTTTCCATACATTTCTTATAAGCTACAACATTTAGTGATAGCTAAACTTCTTGCACTGGTCACCATCATTGTTTTCTATTTCACTGAAAAAAGGAAAGTATTTATTAGTTCATTGTTCAGTAAAGCATTCATCAAAATTAGTTGAAATAATAATCTAGCACAAGTCTTAAATTGTTAAACAAAACAATAAACAATATGACACCTACCAAACTAAACGATATTAATTAATCTCTATATATTATAAAATAAGAACGATTTTTTTCTCTGTCTGGCCTTTCTACGTTATCTTCTTCTAAACCACCCAACGGATTTTGATGCGGTTTTCACCATTATGTAGAGTATTTCTCAGGGAAGGATCATATATGGTTTATTATATGTATATTTTATTGTAATTTGACATAAATATGATAAATGTGTGTAAAGTCCTACCCGTTGAGACACTTTCACGCATGCGCTGCTTTAATGGTAAGTCCTACATGAAAACAATGTACTAGAGTATTATTCCTCTTAATAAGATCTACAAAAAAGTCAGCGACAGCATATTCGTATCTTTTAAGGATAACATACAGTAGGCATATTTCTGTCTAAAAATAGTAATTTGAATATATTTTTTATTTTGAGGGATGTTTGTCCATAATGGTATCAATCCTTATCCTTTAAAATACTTTATTAATTTTCTGCGTTAAACGAAGATAAAATTTGCTCTTTACACTTATTTGAAATTACGAATAGTTTTAGAGAAAAACGCATTTAATTGTTGACACATCGCGCCGGCTATAAACCGCAGTTTTGGCGCAAGTTTTATTTATTACCTTACTCTCAGCATATAAATAAGTATATTAGTTACGTTGGCCATTTAATGTAGATCAAAACTGTCTTTTACTGCTTTTCATTTTAATAAGTACTTTAGAAGTTGTTACAATATCAAAAAATCCTTGCTTTGAAACGGCTCGCCACACGCCATGCGTCCCCCCGCGCCCCGCGACGTTTTGCTAATAGAAGCGCGTCCGCCGCGCCCGCCTGCCTCTGTACTGTAAAAAAGTAGATGTAGATGCGATTGTACGTATTGGATAATTGGAGTTTAATATATTTAGTTTCGTCTTTTTTGATTAATAGAATAGTAGGCAGTCTTTTGTTCATAATTTCTTCCGTTTAAGTATCCTGTGTTTATTTTGCTTACTCTTCTTCTGTTCTGACGGAAATTAGATAGTAATTTAAATATATTTTCTTATTGAGAGGGATGTGTGTCCATAATGATATTAATCCTTATCCTTTTAAATAAGTCATTAATTTTCTACGTTAAGCAAAGATAAATTTTGCTCTTTACAATATTTCGAAATTACAAATAGTTTTAGAGAAAAGCTATGTCGATTCATGTTTATCCTTTACTCTCAGTATATAAATAAGTATATTAGTTACCTTTTCCATTTAATGTAGATCAAAATGTTCTTTATTGTTTTTCATTTTAATAAGTACTTTAGAAGATTAGTAGCACAGATTTGAAATTACGATACTAAAAAATTCTTGCTGTGTAACGGTTCGCCGACCACCACGCGTCCCCCCGCGCCCCCGACATTTTGCTTATAAAAATGGACACGCCGCACCCGCCTAGCTTCTTTCCCCCGGGCATGGAAGGAGGGCCTGCTCATCATGTTGCCCAAGGCTGGAAAGAGCCCATAGCAGCCTGAGGGGTACCGATCTATAACCCTCCTTAGCGCGGTCTCCAAGCTGTTCGAGAAGTTATTGCTCTCACTTCTCCAGGCGCACATCCACCCACGAAGCGAGCAGTTTGGCGAGCGGGTATACCACTCTGGTTACACTACGCCGTAACAGCGATCAACCGAAAGGAGAGTAAAATAGCAATCTTCTTCGACGTAGTTGGCACCCGGGCCTACTTCATTAAGTGCTCAGAGCCGGCACCCCTCAGCACGTCGCGCATGTGTTTGCCTCCCTGCCTGAGTGACAGGACATTTTGCTTGAGAGTTGAGAGTTCGAGGTCTAGCAGCGACCCGATCGCTGCCGTTGTTCCCCAGGGCAACATTTTGTCACCTGCTCTCTACGCACTATACACTGATGACATCACAACGCCGTAGCGAGTATCACTTAACGAGAAATCCTGCAGGTGGTCCAGAACCTCATCCTCCGTCGAGTGACGCAGGCGCCACACTACGTGAGAAACACCACGCATCACCGCAACCTAAAAATAGAAAGCCTGGAGGTACACTTTGGTCGTCTCGCGTCCAACGCATTCCGCTGCGTCAATGTATCGGGTCACCGGCACCTAAGGAGCAGCACTCCGTGGCATGTCCGGCCGCCCGAGGTCAGACGTCAGATGACTTTCTATCCTCTTCCAAATGCGACTCATGAGCCTTGCATTGATCTTTGGTCATTTAAGCTGAGCCTCCCTCAGGAAACCGAGGGTGTCACCTGACTGAGTTGACCGCCGTTGACGAGGATTATCAAGTGCCATCTAGCACTTGATAATCCTTCCAATCCCGTCCCGCACGCCTCTCTCTGTGTCTGCTCTAGAGCAGGTTGTTGCTTGAGACCACGGCCAGGGAACCAACGCCCAGATGTCGTTCGGAGCTACTACGGAGATGGACGAGAGAATGATTCAATTCTGCGCCTGGCTCTATAGCAAAGTAAATTTAGAAGCGATTGCACGTATTTTGGAGTTATCCAATAATTATAATGTATTTCATCGCGGCATTGTTGGTTACATCTTTCGTTTAAGTATTTTTGGGTAAGAGAATAGTAGGTAGTCTGTTGTTTATAATTTCTTTCGTTTAAGTTTTCTGTTGTTTGTGTCATTTGCTTAAGTGTGTGTTTTTTTAAACAATTGGAACATCTTTATTGGAACTACGAAAATGTGGGTTGCATTAAGGTTTCAATAATATTCACATTAGTAATCTTAAGTGCTTTGCAAACATAGGTACATTATATAATTCAGTAGGTAAAGCGGGCGAAGCCGCGAGCGGGTCGCTAGTATTATTATAAATTCGACAAATTATATAGGTATATATATTCACAGAAAACTACTCTACTCGCAAAAACATTTGTATTTAAACTTCATAAATAAAACTATGAATACGATACTATGCCGGAGTCCATCGTAAAAGTGTTTTTTGTAATTTCTAATTATAAAATGGAGTATCTTCAGTTCACTTTAGTTGTTAGTTTATGGCGTTTCGAGTTATGCCAAACAATATATATGTACATAAAAATAGATTAGTAATGAGGTATCTTAAAACTAACAATAAATTATAAAAGACATTAGAAGAAACTTCAAAATGAGTAAATGACAATATGTTCGAGTTCCATTTTACGCACCTACGCACATTAATTTAAGAGTTTTAATATTGTTAATTTTTATTATTTTTTTTTAGTTTTTGTAGTTTATTTTGGGACTTAAAGATTTGTTATTTCATTAAAAATTGTTTTTAAAGGCAAAAAGGCAAGGTGTAAGTAGCACATACATGAGAATTTCGCTAATTTAAAATTTCTACGTAAAACGAAGTTCTACGTAAAACAGAAATAGGGCAAGGAGGGCCATACAATCTATCTTTGAACATAAGTTGACATTGCCCGGTTTGGTTACTGGCCCGCAGGTTAGAGATTGGATAGATATGTGGAACAATCGAAGATTGACGTTAACCCGAGATAGGAGATACATTATTAATATTGGACGTATATGATTTCGAACGTTCACCATCGATATCAAGATATCTATTTACGCCCAATATTAATAACCTATCTCCAACGTCAATCTTAGATTGTTTCATATATCTATCCAATCTCTTGATTGGATAGATATATGAAACAATCTAAGATTGACGTTGGAGATAGGTTATTAATAGTGGGCGTTAATGAATGAACTAAATACAAATGAGAAATGATATCCTTTAGATCACGGATAAAGCGGATCTCAACAATTATGCTAACGGCGGTGAAAGAAACGTCTATAATCAGTATTGAAACCTTTATTGTAATTAAATTTATTAATAATTCTGAGTTAAGTAAATACTTTTCACACGTATATATCACAGGTTTTAATTTTTTTTAAGAAGCCATTATTGTTTTATTGCCGACTGATAAGGAAGGGTTATATTTTTCGCACGTATCTTGTATGTATGTATTATTCTTTATTACCTCATATCTCCAGAACCGCTGAACGGATTTACATAATTGAGGTATCGTTAGATTTATATTAGCAGCCCAAGTGTTCTTAGATAGGTGAGGTTAAATAAAAACAATCTTGACGGCTGTGGTACGCTATTGGACTTAGTGAAAAAAAAAATCGTTTCGAATACCACAATATGAGTCTCAAATTCAAGAGCTTACTACAAGGATTTCAAAAAGGTATAACATGATTATGATTACCATAATGAATTCTAACAAAAAAGTGAAAATAAAAAAAATATTTGTAAAAACAAAAACCCCGACTGCATAAAACTAAAAAGAAAATAAACAAGTCCAATAGTTTATTAGGATTAACAGTCGCATCCCTACAAATAATCGGATATTTCGTGCTTTTAAAAAAGTGCCGTAAAAAAAATGGTCGTCTACAACGATTTTGAATTTATTCAGCTTCATGCTGTACCACGCACCCAGGGCCGCAGCAGGGTAGGCAGAGGCAACCTACTGTTAAGGTACTCCGTTGCCCATTTTCAGCCGAATTCTGAAAGCATTGCGTGCTGAGTGGTGGAGCTCAATACCGCGCTTTGCCTCGACACCAGAGCGAAGAAATGGAAATATAAATTTAAATAAATATTTCATTTTCCATACTTTGTGCCTCTGCACCAAGACTGGCCTCAAATATTGAATATGGTAGACTCGAAAGTCCTTCCCTTGAACTAAATTAAGTATTTTAATTTTTTACGATAACACAAACTAATTGGTATTTAATTGATAACAAATTAAATACCAATTTCCAATTGCCAAACCAGTTATTATACATAGCACTGCCTTATGTGCGATATTGAAAGTAGGTGAAATGACATACAGGGTGGAAGCGTCTGCGCTTCTTTTACGGGAGTATCATATAGGGTAAAATATTTCAAACCCGTACCTAAAAAAAAATCAAGATTTCTGAACAGTTTAGACGTACGGTTATTATTTTCATTTCATGATTTTTATCCATACTGTATTACGTGTGATGCAGAAAAGAATACTACTAAACGTTCCCGATCTGCCACTTTTCATTCTCCAAAAACGTACTGGAACGGAAAAGGAATATCTCTCGTTTCTATTTTACACAATTACCTATAATAAACCCAAATAACGTTCAACTTCACTGCCAATATCTATGATTCCATTTCGAGAATGACACGCGTGCGATGTTGTCGCTTTGTTAGTTTAATGCCTGTGTGAGTTATGCTTAACACATTTGTTTATTCTGTTTTATCATTCATAAAAAAAATGAGCAGCCTGTATATTGAAAGTAATTATATATTTATATATAAAAATAATGGTATATTTTTATATACGAAAAATACTATAAATGTTACAATACTTTGTTTGAGTATATTACTATCAAAAAAGAAAATAGAAAATATGAAAATGAGTTGAGCTAATAATGTATAGATTGTAAGTTAGAGAGAAGCAATAATTAAATTTTAATAAACGAAATCACTCTGTCCCATTGAAATGCATAAGATCATTCAACAGATTCTATTCTTAATAATTTAGTTCATTATTTTAAAATCCGGTCAAGTGTGAGTCGGACTCGCCCTCCCAGGGCTTCGTATCAATTTTAGAATTGTAGGTTAACGGAAAGTATGATTTATTACTCTTCCATTGACATAGAAGCTTACTTTTTATATAGTCCAAGCGCCAGTAATCTAAATACCTTGTATCAATACTTATTTAGAAAACGTATAAAAATTTGAACGTAGCGGGATAACACCGGATCCTATAATGGTTCCGTTACTTTGAGGTACGAAACCCTAAAAAATAATTTATTGTTCTAAAAATTTCCCTACACTATACCCTCGTCGACTTTGAAATATAAAATGTTATTATTTTTATTAGAAAAACGAAGATTTCAAATTTTAGGTTTAAAGTGCTTTATAAGATTGTGAGTGATTTAAATAGGGGCAAAATATTTATAATTTTTAAATTCGGAAGGAATCACTATTCATGGAGGCATTTTCAAAGTTAATTCTTTAGTCAGTCAATTCTTTTAATATTGTTGATTTAAAAAAAATAATAATAGTATTACAGATAAAAAGTTAAATTTGGTTATACATAAATTTTTAGATAACCAATAATTATTTTCACACATATAAAAGCTGAAGAAAAATGTTTCATCGTTATTGTAAAAAATGAAATAGCACTTTGTTAAAGAGATAAAAATGTTGACACTTTTGAGTTTACATTTTGTTTTCATTTTATTAAATGTAAGAAACTGAAAATTATATAATCTCATGTATATTAACAAAAAAGTGATTCTATAAGGGTTCCGTTTATACCATTCGGGGTACGGAACCCCAAAAAGTGTATATATACAAATTTTTATAATTCTTTTTTTTTTTGGTTTTGCGATTCATTAAAAACATAACATTTAAGTGTTACCAACAATTACAGCTACTTAAAAAAATATATATTTTACAAAAAAATATTATTATATACATCAACGTAAAACTGTTGTTTTGCATTAAGAAAAATAAATTAGATATCAATAATTGTAAAGCCACCACCACTTTTAAATAGTAATCTTAATAACGGTAATTTTTTTACAGACAGCAACAGCAGCAACGATTTGGCCAACGTTAACTCTAAATGATGGATATGAAATACCACGTATTGGACTGGGCACACTCTTTGTAGTAAATATTATATTAAATTTTGAAGTCAAATTTTAATACGATATTGAACATCCAAAATCGTTTTGGAACTAGATTTTTTCTGCCTACTTCTGCTATGCCTGATAAAGAGGAACTTACTAACGTTAGCTACCAATGTGGGACATCAAATTTAATACTAAATATATAAGTCTATGGGGCCAGTCGTGACGCAGCGGCATGAGGTGTGACTGTAAAACCGGCTGGTTGTGGGTTCGATCCCCACTGGAGGAGATGAAATATTTACTTAAATTTATATTTTCATTTCTTCGCTCTGATGTCGAGGTTAAGCGCGGCGTTGAGTTCTGCTACTCAACACCCAATGCCTCCAGAATTCGGCAGAAAGTGGGGAACGGAGTGTCTTAACACAAGGTTTCCTCTGCCTACCCTGCTGTGTGCGGGATACAGCGTGAAGCTGATTTATTTATTTATATATAAGTTTATATAGAATTATTTAACTTCTAGGAACGAGATTTCGACAAAGTCACCGAAGCAGTAATAACTGCTTTTGAGGTTGGTTATAGATGTATCGATACATCAGAATTTTATAAAACAGAGGAATTCATAGGAAGAGCCATTAAAAATGTGACTGCACGTGGTATTGTGGACAGAGAAGAAATGTTTATTATTTCCAAGGTAAGAATATAATAATGAGCTCACAGCCATCATGTTCTCATTCAGAAGGTGTTTCACTGCTCTCAAATAATTAATTGCATAGTGTTTGTATATGTTCTAATGTTTAAATGTATATTTAGCTTTTAGTTTATTTACACATGACATACCATGTTAAAACAAAATAAAACATTTGCAGTTTGATAGACTTACGAATCCAGAAGACGTGCAAACGCAAATACAGGCCTCTCTAAAACGACTGCAGTTAGATTATTTAGATTTATATCTTATTCATTATCCATATAATTTGGTAAGTCTTTCTTTTTTTGTAGCTTCATTTTCGTTCTGTATTCCACACATATCAGGGTAACTTGGGAACTTAGTGTTCAGACTCTCTGTTCCTCACTTTCCGCCGAATTCTGGAGGCATTGTGTGTTGAGTGGCAGCACTCAACATTCCGCTTTGCTTCGTTACCGGAGCGAGGAAATGAAACTATAAGTGTTTCATTTCCTCAAGGGGGTCATTCGCACGCTACGCAAGTAAATCTTTATAAAAAAATTGTAATTAGATCTAAGAAACTATTTATTTATTTACTTAGTTACTTACTTACTTAGTACCTACCTCCTACCTACTTACTTACCTAACTAACTACCTCCTACCTACTTAACTACCTAACTAACGACTTACCTCCTACCTACTTATTTATAATGTGATATAACACATAATATATGCGTTTTATCATTTTATCCTGTAATATTTCTTTACAGCTAACAATGAAACTTTTTGACATTTTGGCTATTTGGAAAGAAATGGAGATAGTCAAGAATTTGGGATGGGCCAGATCAATAGGCGTGTCAAACTTTAATAGTACACATATAAATTATATTCTAGCCCACAGTAAAGTTCGCCCAGCAGTTAATGAGATTGAGGTAATATTGAATTTTATAAGACTAAAATTCTTGGCAATATCGCTGCTTAAAAACAAAAGGGCCTCAAATTGAAAATAATCAAAATCGTTTTTACTTTTTACTAAAAAAAACGACTTTATAATAATTCAATACTATAATTATACAAAGACGCCCATAAAATTCTATCTTTTAAATACTAAATTAAATTTATAAGCGTTTTTTTATTATAGTGTTTGCGCGGAGTAAATACGATCACAAAGGGCATTTTGTTAGTTGCGACCCGAACTTAAAACTAAAACGCAAGTTACTTTTATGCTAAAGGACCATGAATTTATTAGCAAAAGGACCATTCGCTAAAATAGTTCCGTCTTGCATATAATATTAACCAATAAAAAAATATTTGTAAAAACAAAAACCCCGACTGCATAAAACTAAAAAGAAAATAAACAAGCCGAATAGTTTATTAGGATTAACAGTCGGGAACTCTTTAAATTATGCGGGGTCCCTGGTAAAGATTTTATTGATTAAAGAATTACTCATAGGACTGCTAAGGAAGGGTTATATTTTTCGCGCGTATCTTATATGTCTGTATGTATGTAATATTCTTTATTACCTCATATCTCCAGAACCACTGATTTACATTATTGAGGTATCGTTAGATTCGTCTTAGCAACCCAAGTGTTCTTAGATAGGTAACGTTTAAAAAATAATCATAGCGGCTGTGGGACGCCATTGGAATAATGAAAAAAAAATGTTGATTTCGAATACCGTAATATGGGTATCAAATTCAAGAGCTCAATATGAGAATTCCAAAAAGGTATATCATGGTTATCATTACCATAAGGAATCCTAATAAAAAAGTGAAATATAAAAAAATATTTGTAAAAACAAAAACCTCGACTGCATAGAACTAAAAAGAAAATAAACAAGCCCATTGGTTTATTAAAATTAACAGCCGGGACCTATAAATAATTCATCAATCAATAAAATCTTTACCAGGAACCCCACATAATTTAAAGAAGTCCCGACTGTTAATTCTAATAAACTATTGGGCTTGTTTATATTCTTTTTAGTTCCATGAAGTCGGGGTTTTTGTTTTTACAAATATTTTTTTTAGTATTGTTCACACTATAAATGCTAGCTGGCAAATTTCCAAATTCTAGGTCAATCAGAAGTACGTACGTTGAAATACGTATTTTTTTGCTCTATAAACGGACATATCCGACTGATTGTGGGTGTAAAACCTACTGGTTGTCGGTTCGATCTCTACTCGGAGAGGTGAAATATTTATTTAAAATGTATATTTCCATATCTTCACTCTGGTATCTGTATTGCGTTCTGCCACTCAACACCCAATGCCTCTACATTAGGTCTAGGTCTATACTAGGTTCCCTCTGCCTACCCTGCTGTGTGCGGGATACAGCGTGAAGCAGATTTATACCTTTTTCTTTTTTTAGTAAATGTAGAAAAACGATATTTTCAGGAAATCAACAGACTGTAGATTTGAGTATATTGTTTGAATTCTAAATCGATACAGTCCCTGAGATATGGTCTTGACAGATAGACAGACGGACGGACATCAAAATGATATTATAAGGGTATTTTTTTTTCTTAAAAGGTTCGAAACCCTAAAAAGAAATATTGTTATTGTTTCAATGGAAATAGGTTACACCTTGACAAAGTTACATAACAAAGTAACATTACTAACATTTCTGAAATATTTAATATTATACAGGTCAATCCATCAATTACTAATTTGGACCTAGTAGCATACTGTCAAAGAGAGAGGATCGCTGTCATTGCTTATGGACCTAACGGGTTTACTGTGGCACGATCATTTAGAAACACCTCACTGGAGCCACTCGCTAACAGCTCGTTAATTGTTAATATGGCAGAGAAATATCAAAAGACTTCACATCAAATTATTTTACGTTACTTGGTAAGATTCATTTGTGTGTATATACTAATATTCTAATGATAATTGAAATAATATAATAATGACTCCTGTAAAGAAATCAAACACCTCGAAACTTTTACAGAACTTATATTTCTTCCAGAGTAAAATACTATTAAGCTTGTACAATGTCTATCTTAAATTTTAATACAACATGTTATTCTAGAGATCCTCTTTCTTCTTCCGCTCCAAGTCTAAAAGTGTATCTCGAATTTTTCGATCACATAAAGCGTCATTTTGGTAATATCCTCTGGTGACAGTTCTATATTAGTTATTTTATAAACATATTTTTAATAAACAAAGAGGTTGATTTACATTTTTATAATAAATTATGGCGAATATTAAACTTATAAATATAAAATCATTACACTCCTTTCTACTCCTCCTCCAGCAGCTACATTTTAGCAAGTAATCATTTTTTTTGTGAAAACCACCTCGATCAAAAATACACTAGATACAGATTCCATACAAATACGGCTCAAAATAAATATAAACAGAAATTGGAAATATTATTATACACAGATTTGTGACATAAAATAATTTCAATAAAATCCAGCCTTATCTCCTTAATCTTACCCTCTACGACTGACATAGTTTTCCCATAGACATCGCATATTAAATTCAGCTTATTACCACAGCTTTTTAAATTAAAGCACCGCAGCTTTCAGTATGTTATCGTAATGAAGAAGTTAGCGGAAAATGGGAAACGGTAATGTCTTAATAAGGAACGAAGTGTCTTAACACTATTCTCTTAGATTCCCTCTGCCACTGCTATATATATATATTGTTTCAATATTCTAAATAGTCGTTTATTGAGCTATAATGGATATCCATTGTACACAAAAGGAGCGCTATTGTGCACAGGAAAATAGGTCAGTAGAAAACCTATAAGACAAAAAATAATTAAAACAATTGTCAATTTAAAAAAACCACTCGGTTCTATAAACTATTTTATCACAACGTGTTCTGTTTGTTTTGCTGTATGCGGGATACAGGGTGACACAAGAAAAAAAAAAATTAAAAGTGTTAGTACCAAAGTATTAATATTGTTGGTTTGGTTTGGTTTCTTTTAATAGGGCGTTCCGAGTTTAATATTGTTGTTTCGAAAACAATTACTGACAGATAGTGACTATATTGATTGAATTTAATTATTATTTCAAAATATATTGTTTCAGGTCGATCGATCCATAATACCGATACCTAAGTCTGGTAATAAAGACCATTTGAAAGAAAATATCGATATATTTGATTTCAGTTTATCACGTAAAGAAGTATATTTAATTAACGAGTACAATCATAACGCCGGAGTGTATACTAGTAAAAATGCAATTGAAGTTAATGAAGCCCTTGTCATGTACTATTATGGGAAGAGTGTCCAACAATTATATGATTCTTTGGGTATTTATTAAGTATTGACTGTTATATAAATCTATGTATATTGACACACATATTTGTAATAATTTAAATAGGTAAATAGTAGTAATTGAATTGCAATATACAGGGTGGAAGAGGCAGCGCTCCTTTTACGGAAACAGCATATAGGGTAAAATATTTCAAACCCATACCTATAGAAATTAATCAAGATAACTTAACAGTTAGGACGTAGGATTTTTTTCCAATTCACGATGTTTATCCACTTTACTTGTATTTCGTGTGACGCAGTTACGCAAAGATGTAAATAACATAAACGCATGCTACTACAAAAATACTACTAAAGGTTAAACAACTTTGAACTTTGCAGCCAATAACTACGACTCGATTTCGGAATGAGGCGTATGGGATGGTTTCCCTCTGATAGGTTTATGTGTGCGTGCGTTGTTCATCGTGTTTTATTTTAAAACGACACTTTTATTATTTATTTTGTTTGAAAAAATCACTTTTTCATTATTGGGGAAAAAAGTTGTATTAGGCTTTTATGGAGTAGTTAATGCTATGGTTTCATTTAAAGTGGTGCTGACACTTCCACCTTGTATGATATGGTTAAATTGTCGTCATAATAAAATGATATTATTGCAATCAGTCAAGCACTTGTCATGTACTATTATGGAAAAAGTGTCCAATAAATATATGATTCTTTGGGTATTCATTAAGTATTGATTGTTTTTGAAATATATGTATATTGACACATATATTCGTATTAAATTACATATATGTAATAATGAATTTTAATAATTTTGATATTAAATAGCAAATATATGTTTAAATTATAGTCATAATAAAATGTTATTATGCAGTCAGTGACCTTGGTTAACCTTTGAAAACACAGTATGTATTGAATATTTTGAAGGAAGGTCACGTAAAAGGCATAAGGACTCTCCGGAGGGCATGTATGAAGAAGTTGATGACAGTGTACGATGCGAAAGAGGTATGGGGGTAGGCACCGTAGCGTTTGGCGCTCCGTTCTCACTGACTACCCTGTTAGGGATAAAACATAAAGCTAGATTAGATTAGATGCAGTCAGTCAAGCCGTGGTCATGTACTATTATGGGAAGAGTGTCCAACAAATATATGATTCTTTGGATATTCATTAAGTAAAAATCTATGCGTATTGAAAATAAAAAATAAATCAGCTTCACGCTGTATCCCGCACACAGCAGGGTAGGCAGAGGGAACCTAGTGGTTAGACACTCCGTTCCCCACTTTCTGCCGAATTCTGGAGGCATCGCGTGTTGAGTGGCAGAACTCAACGCCGCGCTTAACCTCGACACCAGAGCGAAGAAATTGAAATATAATAAAGCGAATAAAATAAAAAATAAAATAGAGCGAATAAATTGAAATTTAAGTAAATATTTCATCTCCTCGAGTGGGGATCGAACCCACAACCAGTCGGTTTTACAGTCACACCTCGTGCCACTGCGCTACGACTGGCCTCATTGAAATTTTTAAAGTGTTATTCCAAACTTAGGAGAGAAATTATACTTAAAATAAGTATTTTTCTTTCCTAAGTGTGGAATAAAAATTTTAAAATGTAAAAAATGTTAGAAAACTTATAAAAATTTGAACGTTTAAGACCACGACCATTTTTACCATTACCATTTTTTTAAATATAAATTGTTTTTACATTGAATATCACAAACAAACACAAATACAGCATAGGAATTAGCATTTTAAAAACTATATTTTTGTGGTTAAATTCAAAAAATTATATCTTCAAATGACAAAAAACGCGTATTTTAACACTATAAAGGGAATCAAAATTAATAGGACACTCGAACCCGCGCATCCTGGAAACCGACCAGGCACTCTGAACACTAAGCCATACGTTCTCATCAAGCTACGTCGAAATTTGTCTACTTTTAAGGCTATTATTTTTTAGGATTTAACCACAAATGTATAATTTTCAATTTTTTTCCTGAACTAGTTCTACCTGTAGATGTAAGCTACCATATTTCATAATTCTAGGTTAACTGGAAGTACCCTATTCATTTTGATTCCCTTTATAGTACCAAAATACGCGTGTTTTTTCATTTGATGCTATATTTTTTTTTAATTTAACCACAAATATATAGTTTTTAAAATGCTAATTCCTATTATGTATGTGTGTTTGTTTGTGATATTCAATATGAAAACATTTTATATTTTTAAATAATAAAAAAATAAATTATATCAGCTTCAGGCTGTATCCCGCACACAGCGGGGTAGGAACTTAGTGTTAAGACACAGTGTTAAGTCTGTTCCCCACTTTCTGCCGAATTCTGGAGGCATTGCGTGTTCAGTGGCAGTACTTAACGCCGCGCTTTGCCTCGACACCAGAGCGAAGAAATGGAAATATAAATTTAAGTTAATATTTCATCTCCTCGAGTGGGGATCGAACCCACAACCAAATGATTTACAGTCACACTTTGTGTCCCTGCGCCACGACTGGCCTCAAATAATCTCTACAAAAAATCAGACTTAGAAATGCAAACGACATCAAACTTTACAAGCCTCAAACTAATTACGGCAAAAAGAATATAATGTTTGAAGGTGCCTATTTATATAATTAACTACCGAGGGATATTAAAGATTCAAAATCAATATGTAAATTTAAAAGATTACTTAAAAATGACGTGAAAAATATAATACCTATATATATTATTTAATACAAGCGGCCCGCCCGCGGCTTCACCCGCTCAAGCTACATGATTATTGATTTAATAAACAGAATTGATTGACAACTATAATGCATCTATGAGAATTTTCAATTATTTTGAATTAAAAAATACGACCAATGTTGATATTTGATATTGACAAAATATACATAAAGCTAATTTCTTAGTTAAGTTCTTTTTACCTGTTATGTACGTCTCATCATAATTTTAAAACTCTGTTAAATGTGTTGATGTCAGCGAATAATTTAATTTACTGCTTCAGAAACAGTACCTTAAATGTTATATTATTGATTTGGGTAAGGATTTATAATATTCTTTGTAAAATAACTGTAATGATTGTATATTAACTTCTGCACAGTTTTTAAATTATTAGCTAAATTTACAATTGGTAAATATCTAGTTATTACAGTGTACACGTAGAAAGGATGTTTTTAGGCATTTTTATATAGATTTATTTCATACGAAAGAACGAACCAAAAGTCTCTGTATTTACTTGATATTTCTTTGAAGATCAAATCGTTCTTTATCTCCCCGTTTGACGTGTCGCTAGTCTTCTAAAACACTCCTCTTATTTGTGCGTCCTGTATCAGGATATTGGGACATAATGTTTTGAATGACTGCCAATATAGCCATCATCTGGAAAGCAAGGCTAAGTTGGCCTTGAAGAAACTGGGGGTCGTCAGCAGAGTGCGGCAATACTTCACGCCAAAACACCGATTGGCATTGTACTCGTATAGGACCCGGGTTCATCACTTACCATCAGGTGACTCGTACGCTCATTTTTTCCTCATTATACCGCGGCACACGATCCCGTGTAACAACCGTGTAACACCGGAGAACATACAGGTGTGTTGCCATACTGGGCGCGGCTATCAGGGGAGTTTTGTTGGAGGATGGTAACACGAAAAATGGGGGTTTCTTAGTGGTTAACGCGCAAACTTGAGTTTGTTGAAGTTGAATTGATTCTTTTTACTTCATTTGGAAACAGTACCAAGGGATGCCTCAACTAAAGACTCAAGTTTTGCGGTTACTCCGCGGCTACTCCGTCAGCGTAAACTGTGCTAGAAATGTGCCATGTGCATAGCAATAAATGCTAGAATATTCTAACATACTATTGATATACAGAACAAACAGCTTAGAAGACAGCACACAGCCTTGGGGGACAACGTACACGGGCATGTGTTCTGATCAAAAACCATCGACCTTGATGCTGCGCCTGGTGCTCAGTGAGAAAGCTGGCAATCCACTTGCATAAATTCTGGGGAAGCCCGTTGCATGGAAGTTTAGCAAGAAGCGCCCCATACCGTTACGCATTAAAATCCTTCGCCATCTTAACTAACTCCCAGGCCCTCTCCTTTGTTTTCGATAGCCGCAGCTCAGCGGTGGGTTAGGTAAACCAGAAGATCACCTTTTATGATCAATTCCGTCATTGTCGCTCAACCGGTGATGGTCATAAATTAATCGGTGATTCTCCAGATAAACCAAGAGATTGCCTGAGGAAACAACCCAATTGTAAGCAGATGTCTTATAGTCTTGATCGAGCCGTCGGCTCCACGTACCGCCCCTACTACCAATGCTCTTATTACTCACTGCACGATGATCAATGCCACGGCGTCCGCTAAGCTTAAAATTGTTCGCGGACCTTATTTAGGCTTCTGCGGACCACTGCTTGGGAACCATTGCCGTATAGAATTACACTTTAAATGCAAAGATTGACACAGCTGGTACCAAAAATAATATTATTTTAAAGTATAAAATCCTTAAAAAACAAAAACGTACATAATATAAAGCAACGAGTGAATAAAATATCTTCATGCTAATAACTCAGATTACTAAGCGGCACTTCCAGTTGATCTTATTCCGTACAAATGTTTCTAATACCTTACATTTCATTTGTCAATAAAGTATATACTAACTTAGTGTAATGTACAGAACGAATTATTATTGTAGTGTAATATATTATTGTCTCATATAAGTGAATTTTGTATTCTTATGAGAAATAAATATCTTATCTTAAACAATAAATGAAATTATTGAAGGTCTATATATTAGTCTTACCGGTCGTAGATATATCTATATATTTATCTATAAATATTCGCGTAACCGTATAAAATTACAATTTAAAAGCAAAGATTGACACAGCTGGTACCAAAAATAATATTATTTTAGAGCGACATATGGTAATAAAATGCATATGCATAACAAATATTTATTACTTATATAAAAAATTGGAAAGTATCTGTCTGTGAGGTAATCACGGCCAAACTGCTGATCCGATTGTGATAAAATTTCATATAGTATCGTCGTTTTGGGATGAATATAGGCTATTCATATTTGTAATATTCTCTCTCGGTATATAGAAATATATTTAAATATCTTTCTATTTGATATACAATTTATTGTCTGACATGTTAATTATAACCGTTGCTAAGCAACAAAACAATTCTAAGTTATAAGAAAAAATCGCCAAAAATGTATTTCTTGAACTTTACATGGCGTTGGCTTAACCTTATGACACGAGACATATTTAGTTATAGAGTACAAAATTATTGTTTTTTAAAAAACATTTAAAAAGTCCACGATGATAAAATCTTCATAACTTACGTTCACTTATTACTTAAGTAGTTATTATTAGAATTTGGATTATATGCACTATCAAGATGCCCAAATATGCATGCAAAAATGCACTAAAAAGGGCGTAATATGCACAAAATATGCACAACCAAAAGAATATTATTATTAGAAAATTCTAATAATAATATTCTTTTACGTTTATTTTCACAGTATATTTAAGTTTTTGCTTTATGTTTAATCATATATATTATTATAAGATTTAGAATAATATATTAACATATAATAAACAATAAATTATAAGAATTAAACTAATGTGACAATAGGCAACAACATATTTTTTGTCATATAATATTCACTTAAAAGCTGGCCAATGTCAACTGACGTTACTGGCCAAAATTTGAAAACTGGAGATTTCTGCAGAAATTTCTTCAGGCAGAGTTTGTCCGATGCCTTTGATAAAGCATCTATTTTCTTTATTTCTTCGAGATTGTGATTTTTATAAAAATCTGCATTTGATTTGCTACAAATCTTTTGCGATAGTGAACTTGGAAGGGCTTTACTTAGGCTTGGCTTAATATTTTTTTCTAAGATGTCCAAAGAAGATTTTAGTTTTAAGTTTCTCAATTGAGTCGAGTATATCGCTGTGTTATTAGTTGTAAGAACAATATTTTCTGTCATTAAAGGATCCTCAAATGCCAATTCCTTGAATTACAATACCGTCTGATCTGTCAAATTTATAACTACTTCTTTTATGTCTTCAAAACTCTTAGCCTAAAACAACACAGCTTTTAACCAAGTTCCCCACCGTGTTGCTATTGGTTCTGGAGGTAGTAGCACTACCTACCTTTGGTGGTTTCTCTTCTTTTGCTTGTTCTCGCGAAGATGCTTGTAAAAACTTTTTTTTGTGGAAATAATCAACTTATTGATTGTCTCGAACACTTTTCTGATTTCTTCCGCAACTCCTTCTGCTCCACAACATAAACGTAATACAGATAAACGTAACTACTGAAGTAAGCACAATGAAAAAGAACCCAAATATGAATTAAAGTTACAAAAATAGAAATATATGCATTTGCATATACAATCATGCAACTTTATGTAATCCGATGTCTAGTTATTATATTTAATATTAAGAATTTCCATTACTTACTTCTACTTATTTTGTTTGTTCATTTCAATTACTAATATTAAGAATTTTAATTCTCTTACTTATGTCTACTTATTATCCTTTTTAAAATAAAATTAAATTAAATTAGCTTCACGCTGTATCCCGCACACAGCAGGGTAGGCAGAGGGAACCTAGTGGTTAGACACTCCGTTCCCCACTTTCTGCCGAATTCTGGAGGCATCGCGTGTTGAGTGGCAGAACTCAACGCCGCGCTTAACCTCGACACCAGAGCGAAGAAATTGAAATATAATAAAGCGAATAAAATAAAAAATAAAATAGAGCGAATAAATTGAAATTTAAGTAAATATTTCATCTCCTCGAGTGGGGATCGAACCCACAACCAGTCGGTTTTACAGTCACACCTCGTGCCACTGAGCGCTACGACTGGCCTCATTGAAATTTTTAAAGTGTTATTCCAAACTTAGGAGAGAAATTATACTTAAAATAAGTATTTTTCTTTCCTAAGTGTGGAATAAAAATTTTAAAATGTAAAAAATGTTAGAAAACTTATAAAAATTTGAACGTTTAAGACCACGACCATTTTTACCATTACCATTTTTTTAAATATAAATTGTTTTTACATTGAATATCACAAACAAACACAAATACAGCATAGGAATTAGCATTTTAAAAACTATATTTTTGTGGTTAAATTCAAAAAATTATATCTTCAAATGACAAAAAACGCGTATTTTAACACTATAAAGGGAATCAAAATTAATAGGACACTCGAACCCGCGCATCCTGGAAACCGACCAGGCACTCTGAACACTAAGCCATACGTTCTCATCAAGCTACGTCGAAATTTGTCTACTTTTAAGGCTATTATTTTTTAGGATTTAACCACAAATGTATAATTTTCAATTTTTTTCCTGAACTAGTTCTACCTGTAGATGTAAGCTACCATATTTCATAATTCTAGGTTAACTGGAAGTACCCTATTCATTTTGATTCCCTTTATAGTACCAAAATACGCGTGTTTTTTCATTTGATGCTATATTTTTTTTTAATTTAACCACAAATATATAGTTTTTAAAATGCTAATTCCTATTATGTATGTGTGTTTGTTTGTGATATTCAATATGAAAACATTTTATATTTTTAAATAATAAAAAAATAAATTATATCAGCTTCAGGCTGTATCCCGCACACAGCGGGGTAGGAACTTAGTGTTAAGACACAGTGTTAAGTCTGTTCCCCACTTTCTGCCGAATTCTGGAGGCATTGCGTGTTCAGTGGCAGTACTTAACGCCGCGCTTTGCCTCGACACCAGAGCGAAGAAATGGAAATATAAATTTAAGTTAATATTTCATCTCCTCGAGTGGGGATCGAACCCACAACCAAATGATTTACAGTCACACTTTGTGTCCCTGCGCCACGACTGGCCTCAAATAATCTCTACAAAAAATCAGACTTAGAAATGCAAACGACATCAAACTTTACAAGCCTCAAACTAATTACGGCAAAAAGAATATAATGTTTGAAGGTGCCTATTTATATAATTAACTACCGAGGGATATTAAAGATTCAAAATCAATATGTAAATTTAAAAGATTACTTAAAAATGACGTGAAAAATATAATACCTATATATATTATTTAATACAAGCGGCCCGCCCGCGGCTTCACCCGCTCAAGCTACATGATTATTGATTTAATAAACAGAATTGATTGACAACTATAATGCATCTATGAGAATTTTCAATTATTTTGAATTAAAAAATACGACCAATGTTGATATTTGATATTGACAAAATATACATAAAGCTAATTTCTTAGTTAAGTTCTTTTTACCTGTTATGTACGTCTCATCATAATTTTAAAACTCTGTTAAATGTGTTGATGTCAGCGAATAATTTAATTTACTGCTTCAGAAACAGTACCTTAAATGTTATATTATTGATTTGGGTAAGGATTTATAATATTCTTTGTAAAATAACTGTAATGATTGTATATTAACTTCTGCACAGTTTTTAAATTATTAGCTAAATTTACAATTGGTAAATATCTAGTTATTACAGTGTACACGTAGAAAGGATGTTTTTAGGCATTTTTATATAGATTTATTTCATACGAAAGAACGAACCAAAAGTCTCTGTATTTACTTGATATTTCTTTGAAGATCAAATCGTTCTTTATCTCCCCGTTTGACGTGTCGCTAGTCTTCTAAAACACTCCTCTTATTTGTGCGTCCTGTATCAGGATATTGGGACATAATGTTTTGAATGACTGCCAATATAGCCATCATCTGGAAAGCAAGGCTAAGTTGGCCTTGAAGAAACTGGGGGTCGTCAGCAGAGTGCGGCAATACTTCACGCCAAAACACCGATTGGCATTGTACTCGTATAGGACCCGGGTTCATCACTTACCATCAGGTAAAATAAAAAAAATAAAAATATATTTATTTCAGTTTCACATATTACTTAGCTACATAGAAAGTAGAGAGACCAGCCTAGTAAGTTACCAGTATGATACTAGTACTTGTAGCAGGAGGCCCCGCTCTTCCATAACACTTTATACATTCGTTATGGAAACAAAATAAATGAAATATTGTAGATTGATACTTTACAACACAATTTTTTTAGAGGAAAATAATAAAAAGTAAACTAAATTTATGTATTTCAGGTGACTCGTACGCTCATTTTTTCCTCATTATACCGCGGCACACGATCCCGTGTAACAACCGTGTAACACCGGAGAACATACAGGTGTGTTGCCATACTGGGCGCGGCTATCAGGGGAGTTTTGTTGGAGGATGGTAACACGAAAAATGGGGGTTTCTTAGTGGTTAACGCGCAAACTTGAGTTTGTTGAAGTTGAATTGATTCTTTTTACTTCATTTGGAAACAGTACCAAGGGATTTTTTTTTTTTTTTTTTTTTTTTTTTTCGTGAGGAAATCCTGTTACGGATACCGGCCCGAGTGGGGACTCGAGCTCGGTTATGTGGGGCTCGCGGACTGGCAGATGTTAGACCGTCCGAATACCCACTAAAACCTCACGGTGCTCCTCCTCGACCGCCACTGGCCGCGAGACGCGGGGACAAGAGTCTTCCGCGAAACGCGGCGGCGGGAGCCTGCAAGGCACGTCGCGGAGTCAAGGGTGGTGGGCACCCTCGACGGCCTGCTCGGAGTAGCGCGCGGGAGCAACCTGCGCGCGACTACTCGGGCCAGGTTTGTAGGCGGCCAGCTTCCCCAAGCTGACCGCCCTCTGGCTCATTAGGGCGGAAGGCGGCGATCGTGTGGCGCCCTCCGGCGACCCGGTCTCTTACGGCGGATGGCGAGTTCGGCAGAAGCCTCCCTCGCCCGTTCCGCAGACTCCTTCTCGAGCACCACTGCCTCGCAGAAGGAGGAGACCGCATCCCACGACGTCTCGCTGCCGGCCATGGCCTTGACCACGGCCGGCAGGGAGAGGTCGTCCCCTATGACGTCGCGCAGAGCGCGACGTTGAGACGCCCAGGCTGTGCACACCTCCAACGTGTGCTGGGCCGTCTCATCGAGGCAGTCGTCGCAGTGGTGGCAGCGAGCGTCGGGCTCCCTCCCGGCGATCCGACACAGGTAACCCCCGAAGCAACCATGCCCCGTGAGTACCTGTGTCGTGCGGAAGGTTAGGACGCCGTGACGCCGCGCTAACCACTGGCGGAACACTGGACGAACAGCCTCGATCGTCAACCGGCCGGCAGTTGGTGTCGCCAGCCGGGATTCCCACACTTGTAATGCGGCTTCCCGCTCCTCCTCGGTGCGTGCTGGGCTTGCCGCGGCCCCGGACGCGAGGCCCCGACGCCGGCAATAGGCCAACGCCAGAGACGTCGCGTCCAGGTCCCACGGCACGACTCCGGCCAGCACGCACGCTGCCTCACCGGAGATGGTCCGATACCCCCGTATCGCCCGGATGGCCATCACCCTCTGCGCACGTCGCAGCAGGGCGATGTTTTGCCGATCCAGGGCGTCCGCCCATACGGGAGCGCCGTAGAGGGCCATCGATCGGACCACTCCAGTGTACAGCCGACGGCTCGAGGCGCTCGGCCCGGCGACATTGGGCAAAAGTACCAAGGGATGCCTCAACTAAAGACTCAAGTTTTGCGGTTACTCCGCGGCTACTCCGTCAGCGTAAACTGTGCTAGAAATGTGCCATGTGCATAGCAATAAATGCTAGAATATTCTAACATACTATTGATATACAGAACAAACAGCTTAGAAGACAGCACACAGCCTTGGGGGACAACGTTCACGGGCATGTGTTCTGATCAAAAACCGTCGACCTTGATGCTGCGCCTGGTGCTCAGTGAGAAAGCTGGCAATCCACTTGCATAAATTCTGGGGAAGCCCGTTGCATGGAAGTTTAGCAAGAAGCGCCCCATGCCGTTACGCATTAAAATCCTTCGCCATATCTTAACTAACTCCCAGGCCCTCTCCTTTGTTTTCGATAGCCGCAGCTCAGCGGTGGGTTAGGTAAACCAGAAGATCACCTTTTATGATCAATTCCGTCATTGTCGCTCAACCGGTGATGGTCATAAATTAATCGGTGATTCTCCAGATAAACCAAGAGATTGCCTGAGGAAACAACCCAATTGTAAGCAGATGTCTTATAGTCTTGATCGAGCCGTCGGCTCCACGTACCGCCCCTACTACCAATGCTCTTATTGCCGTATAGAATTACAATTTAAATGCAAAGATTGACACAGCTGGTACCAAAAATAATATTATTTTAAAGTATAAAATCCTTAAAAAACAAAAACGTACATAATATAAAGCAACGAGTGAATAAAATATCTTCATGCTAATAACTCAGATTACTAAGCGGCACTTCCAGTTGATCTTATTCCGTACAAATGTTTCTAATACCTTACATTTCATTTGTCAATAAAGCATATACTAACTTAGTGTAATGTACAGAACGAATTATTATTGTAGTGTAATATATTATTGTCTCATATAAGTGAATTTTGTATTCTTATGAGAAATAAATATCTTATCTTAAACAATAAATGAAATTATTGAAGGTCTATATATTAGTCTTACCGGTCGTAGATATATCTATATATTTATCTATAAATATTCGCGTAACCGTATAAAATTACAATTTAAAAGCAAAGATTGACACAGCTGGTACCAAAAATAATATTATTTTAGAGCGACATATGGTAATAAAATGCATATGCATAACAAATATTTATTACTTATATAAAAAATTGGAAAGCATCTGTCTGTGAGGTAATCACGGTATTGTGATAAAATTTCATATAGTATCGTCGTTTTGGGATGAATATAGGCTATTCATATTTGTAATATTCTCTCTCGGTATATAGAAATATATTTAAATATCTTTCTATTTGATATACAATTTATTGACTAACATGTTAATTACAACCGTTGCTAAGCAACAAAACAACTCTAAAGTTATAAGAAAAAATCGCCAAAAATGTTTCTCTTGAACCGTACATGGCGTTGGCCTAACCTTATGACACGAGATATATTTAGTTATAGAGTACAAAATTATTGTTTTTTAAAAAACATTTTAAAAAGTCTGCGATGATAAAATTTCCATAAGTTAAGTTCACTTATTACTTAAGTAGTTATTATTAGAAATTGGGTTATATGCACTATCAAGATGCCAAAATATGCATGCAAAAATGCACTAAAAAGGGCGTAATATGCACAAAATATGCACAATCAAAAGAATATTATTATTAGAATTTACGTTTATTTTCACAGTAGGTATATTTAAGCTTTTGCTTTATGTTTAACCATATATATTACTATAAGATTTAGAATAATATATTAACATATAATAAACAATAAATTATAAGAATTAAACTAATATGACAATAGGCAACAACATATTTTTTGTCAAATAATATTAACTTAAAAGCTGACGTTACTGGCCAAAATTTGAAAACTGGAGATTTCTGCAGAAATTTATTCAGGCAGAGTTTGTCCGATGCCTTTGATAAAGCATCAATTTTCTTTATTCCTTCGAGATTGTGATTTTTATAAAAAATTGCATTTGATTTGCTACAAATCTTTTGCGATAGTGAACTTGGAAGGGCTTTACTCTGTTTAATATTTTTTTCTAACATGTCCAAAGACTTGCATAAAAGAAGGATTTTAGTTTTAAGTTTCTCAATTGAGTCGAGTATATCGCTGTATTATTAGTAGTAAGAACAATATCTTCTCGTCGTCATTGAAGGATCCTCAAATGCCAACTGGCTTGAATTGCAATACCGTCTGATCTGTCAAATTTATAACTACTTCTTTTATGTCTTCAAAACTCTTAGCATAAAACAACGCAGCTTTTAACCAAGTTCCCCACCGTGTTGCTATTGGTTCTGGAGGTAGTAGCACTACCTACCTTTGGTGGTTTCTCTTCTTTTGCTTGTTCTCGCGAAGATGCTTGTAAAAACTTTTTTTTGTGGAAATAATCAACTTATTGATTGTCTCGAACACTTTTCTGATTTCTTCCGCAACTCCTTCTGCTCCACAACATAAACGTAATACAGATAAACGTAACTACTGAAGTAAGCACAATGAAAAAGAACCCAAATATGAATTAAAGTTACAAAAATAGAAATATATGCATTTGCATATACAATCATGCAACTTTATGTAATCCGATGTCTAGTTATTATATTTAATATTAAGAATTTCCATTACTTACTTCTACTTATTTTGTTTGTTCATTTCAATTACTAATATTAAGAATTTTAATTCTCTTACTTATGTCTACTTATTATCCTTTTTAAAATAAAATTAAATTAAATTAGCTTCACGCTGTATCCCGCACACAGCAGGGTAGGCAGAGGGAACCTAGTGTTAAGACACTCCGTTCCCCACTTTCTGCCGAATTCTGGAGGCATTGCGTGTTGAGTGGCAGAACTCAACGCCGCGCTTAACCTCGACACCAGAGCGAAGAAATGGAAATATAAATTTAAGTAAATATTTCATCTCCTCGAGTGGGGATCGAACCCACAACCAGTCGGTTTTGCAGTCACACCTCGTGCCGCTGCGCCACGACCGGCCTCATTATCCTTTTTATGTTTATCTTTATTATTTAGGTTTCTATTTTCTTACTAATAATATTGAAAACTGAAAAAAAAAATCATAATAACTGTAATAACTGAATAAATAATAGTATATTTCAAGCGGGCGAAGCCGCACGTGTTCGCTAGTTATATATTATACATAATATATATAAGAAGATATTTACTGTAAAGTTATAGTCGAATTTAGATGAGATCATTGAAGGCATTCAAAATGTTGGTACTTATATTGTGTTTGTATTCGTTTGGGATATTTAATGTAAGAAAATTTTGTATTTTTAAATAATAGTGTTTAACATTTAATACGCACTCAAACATTAAATACGCACGACGACGCATCGAACATTTTTGAAACACATGAGTGTTTCAAAAATTGCACACTTCAATTCAATGACTTTACAAGATTTTTATAACGAGACGATTACTTATAGACATATTTATTTTATTAATATTTGAAATATTTTGTGATTAGTTTTAATATGTAAGATACATATAAAGGGTGGGAGAGGTATCGTTCCTTTTACGGAAACAGTATATAGGGTTAAATATTTACCTTAAGAAATTAATCAAGATGGCTCAACAGTTTGGACGTAGGATTTATTTTTCATTTCACGATTTTTATCCATACCTGTATTTCGTGTGACGCGATTACGTATAGATCCCAATAACATAAACACTTACTACTACAAAAATACTACTAAAGGTTAAACAACTTTGAACTTTATCACCAATATCTACGACTCGATTTCGGAATCAGCCGGGTGCGGCGGTGTTCCTTTGATAGGTTTATGTGTGCGTGCGTCGTCCTTACAAATGACGTTTTATTTTAAAATGACAATTTTATTATTTATTTTGTTTGAATAAATAACTTTTATAGAGTAGTTAAAACTGTAGTTTCATTTAAAGTGATGCTTACACTTCCACCCTGTATATATATATACACATATAACAAGAGACAGCTTGGAGGTGAGTTCCGCCACAAAGACCCAATGTCTCGAAAATTGGACTTCTTAATGCTAGGTTCCATCTGTCTGCACCGCTGTATGAAGGATACTAAATAAATAATCAATTTTGTTACAGGTTGAAATAGAAGCAACAAAGCAAGTTGCATCGCAGAAGTTGCGTCTTAATGACGGAAGTGAAATGCCGATAATCGGATTGGGCACGTTCTTTCCAGTAAGTTAATCAACTCCTGGAGGCATTGCGCGTTGAGTGGCAGAACTCAATGCCCACAACCAGTCGGTTTTACAGTCACACTTTGTGCCGCTGCGCCACGACTAGCCTCAAGTCTCTCTACTAGTAGTAAATAGTAGTTAAGATACTCCTTTCCCCACTTTCTGCTGAATTTTGCAGGATGCATAGTGAGTGGCAGAACTCAACGCCGCGCTTTGCCTCGACATCAGAGCGAAGAAATGGAAATATAAATTTAAATAAATATATCATCTCCTTGAGTGGGGATCGAGCCCACAACCAGTCGGTTTTACAGTCACATTTTGTGCCGCTGCGCCACGACTAGCCTCAAGTCTCTCTACTAGTAAATACTAGAAAATCGGGTGTTGTGTCAAAATGTACAAATATAACCAACAATGCGAAGGAAAAGTTATTTTTAATTCTATTGGTAGTCAAAATGATTAAAAGCTATGAAAATAGTACATTCATTTGGAGATAAAAGCAAGGTTTATTGTTGTCAAGATCCTTTTTACGTAAGTATAGTGAAATCATCTTCACGCTGTATCCCTCAGAAAGTCGAGTCGAGAGAAACTCAACAGACACCAGAGCGAAGAAATATAAATTTTAATTAATATTTCATTTCCTCGAGTGGGGAACAAAATCACAACCAGTCACACTTTGTGCCCCTGCGCCACGATTGGCCTCTAAGTATAGTGATAATCTTTTAAGTAGCCCTACTTCTTATAGTTTTTTGTAGATTACAACAAAATGTATATATTTAATTTTACACAAACAAATTATTATTATTTGATAAATAATCGGAAACCATACATCCATCTATTATGAGTAGGCTATTCGATTGTCCTTTTTCAAATTCGTCATCCATTTTAATTAATTGG
The DNA here is from genome assembly GCA_021202915.1 of Heliconius himera. Taxonomy (NCBI): domain Eukaryota; kingdom Metazoa; phylum Arthropoda; class Insecta; order Lepidoptera; family Nymphalidae; genus Heliconius; species Heliconius himera. Next base: position 327,023 of record JAJHJA010000170.1, on the reverse strand, counting down.
ATAAACATTCTAACATAAGCAAGTAACAAACAAACAAACAATGTAATGCGCGAGATCTTCTAACTATAACAGCAGGCGACTAGCGAGCGTTTAAAAATGGCGTTAAACGCCGGCCACGGAACTGTGAGCGCCACTCGAAATTTTTGTACCTGTTTGTTATTAAGGAAACAAAATTACAGTATTTATGTACATAAGACTATTACTAATTTTACTACTATAACTAATTTTAAAGCATTATTTCCTACCTATTAAAATTCCTCATTGAGAAATATGTGTTTAATAGCTAAAAAACATATCTGTACTTTAACGATATATGGTATCTTTTAGACTGCGTCGACTTGAAAGCCGATTTATTTCTGTGATTATTTCTGTGGATCTGGTAGACGTTGATTATTTGATATAAATTTTAGTAAGCTTAGTAAGTCTGATATCTTCATACTATCTTGAGGTAAATGACACTGCCAGACAGATAGACAACAAAGTGATCCTATAAGGGTTCTGTTTTTTTCTTTTGAGGTACAGAACTTTAAAAATATGTGAAACGTATGTATGTAAATTATAAAAAATCTAAGAGTTTCATATAACTTTTAGGAGCAAGAATTTGATCTGGTTACTGAAGCAGTAATCACAGCAATTGAAGTTGGTTATAGAAGTATCGACACATCAGAATTTTATAGAACGGAGGAATTTATTGGAACGGCTATCAAGAATGTGACTGAACGCTGTATTGTGACAAGAGAAGAACTATTCATCACGTCGAAGGTAAGTGTCATTGTAAATAGTGGAAATATTGTGTATATTTCATATATTTTTGTTATTTCTCAGCTTCACGCTTTACGCTTAGACAAAGGGGACTTGGGAAACTAGTGTTAAGGCACCGGTTCCTATTAAAAAACCAACATCCGCGTTTCCTGCTTTCCATTGAATTCTGGAGGTATCGCGTGATGAATAGCGGAACTCAACCACGATTGGTCGCAAATGTTATATGTTGTTAGCTTAAATCAGTAAATAATACAGTTAATAATATAATGATTAATCTCACCATCTAAAGAATTGGTGAAGTGCAAATCGGACTCGCCCTATTCTATACCAATTAGAGGATTGTAGGTTAGCGAAGATCAACTTATAAAAGTTGACAAACTTAAGTGTGCGGGCATAGGCACTAACTTTGTGTGAAATTAATTATAAATATAAATTTGTAATTATTTTTATTTATGAAATATCTATAAAGTTTCACTTTTCGGACTTTTTCACAAGAAAAAGTCCATAAGAATAAGTCTATATAGATTTTGATTACGCACCAAATTTCACACAAAATGTAATAAAATCGAAACGTAAATATCGTATTTTTGATTGCGTTAGATCATAGCTTAAATATTTGACTTTATAGCTTGATACCTCTTTACCTCGTTAAATGGTCTTGACAGACGGACAACGAAGTGATTCTATAAGGATTCCGTTTTTACTTTTTTAGGTACAAAATCTAAAAATAATTAACTAACTAATATATAACCAAATACTTACAGTTCGACAAGTTTTTCAATCCAGAACTAGTAACAACGGAATTACAAGCAACTTTGAAGCGACTGCAACTGGATTATTTGGATCAATATCTCATACACATCGCCACAAATGCGGTAAAATCTTTTGTGTTAATAAAGTTTAAAGTGTTTCAAGTCATTAATTTATTTTACCTAACTTTTTTTTTATCAGCTTCAGGCAGTCAGAGGGAACCTAGTGTTAAGACACTCCGTTCCCCACTTTCTGTCGAATTGTTCGAGGCATTGCATGTTGTGAGCGAAGAAAAGAAAATATTAATAAATAATCATTCATTTCATTCATCGGGACTGTCGTGGCGCAGGGGCAGTGTGACTGTAAAATCAACTGGTTGAGGGTTCGATTCCCACTCGAGGAGATAAAATATTTATTTATATTTATATTTCCATTTCTTCGCTCTGGTGTTGAGGCAAAGCGCGGCGTTGAGTTCCACCACTCAATACGCAATCCCTCCAGAATTCGGCGGAAAGTGGGGAACGGAGTGTCTTAACACCAGGTTCCCTCTGCCTACCCTGCTGTGTGCGAGATACAGCGTGAAGCTGATAAAAAATCATTCGTTTCCCCGAGTGGAGATCGAACTCTCAACCGTCGCGTTACAGTCACACCCGTATGCACGTGCGCTACGACGGCCTCAGCTTACTACTTATTAATTAATAATTTGTTAGGCTACCGGAGAAGATTTTGACATACTGGCAACTTGGAAGGAAATGGAGAAAGTAAAAAAAATGGGACTCACAAAATCGATAGGCGTATCAAACTTTAATAGTTCACATATAAATCATATTCTTGCACATGGTACTGTTCCTCCGGCTGTTAATCAAATTGAGGTAAGATTGAATGAGTCACACTAACGTTTCTTGTTATCAGCATATATAAAAATAATCTTAAATATAAATATCTTAAAAAAAAAACTGAGATATTAAACATTAAAGTACGGCATCCGCGGCAAAATGTGGCTAAGCGTGTGACGTCATGTTGCGTCTTGTCAGTCGGTGCTTGCGGCCTTCATTCTTTGGCTGGTTAATGTCTCGCGATTTTTGTATGAATTCAATAGATTTTTTAATTAATCAGCTTCACGCTGTATCCCGCACACAGCAGGGTAGGCAGAGGGAACCTAGCGTTAAGCCACTCCCGTTCCCCACTTTCTGCCGAATTCTGGAGCATTGTTGAGTGGCAAAACTCAACGCCGCGCTTTACCTCGACACCAGAGCGAAGAAATGGAAATATAAATCAAAATAAATATTTCATCTCCTCGAGTGGGGATCGAACCCACAACCAGTCGGTTTTACAGTCACATTTTGTGCTCCTTTCCTTAGGGTCTCTCTGCCTACCCTGCTGTATGCGGGAAACAACGTGAAGCTGATATGATATAGACATATGAAATAAAAATAATCAATAATATTGTATCATACGGTAAATTTATCGAAACTAGTTCCCACAGTCAATGTTACCCGAAGAATCAAAGTTAACCAGATTGATTGTAATTTATTAGCTTATTTTTTTTTTAACTTCACATTGCCGCATGTAGCGAGTACGGAGAAGGAATTGATATTAAAGATCCTCTTTTCCCCAATCTCCGTCAAATACTCGACACAATGCGTCTTGATTGGCGGCACTCAACGCTTATTATTAGAGAGAGAAAATTAAGATAATTGTACCCCGTTTATTTTTATATTATCTGTGCCAATGTGCTCCATATATTAACATACCACTTCTCCCCTCATATTTTTTTTATTTTTACAGGTGCATCCATCAGTTGCCAGTTTGGATCTAGTAGCATATTGTCAGAATGAAGGCATCGCTGTTGTTGCTTATGGACCACATGGATATTCTGTACCAAGGCCCTTTACCAATACTACCCTAGAACCATACTTTAATAGTACTCTAATTGTTAATCTAGCTGAAAAATATGAAAAAACTCCAAATCAAATAATATTACGCTATTTGGTAAGATTTTTAAATAGTATAGATATAGTTGGTTTGAGGGCATCGCGGCGCAGTGGGGCAGCGGCTGACTGTTGTTGTGGTCGTCACTTCGTTCGTGATAACGTAGGAATTAGATAATATTTGAGTATGATGATCTATTTCGATCTTCTACGAGATGTGCTAAGTTTCGAAAATGTATTTATACACAAAGGAGACAAACTATTCCATTTTTAGGCTCAGAACGCAAAGAGATGAAAATGGTATTATTTAATAAATTTAGATACGTCATTGCCTCCCTGAAAACTATATAAATTTTGGCAATCTGAGAGCTGAGTTATTAGAGATTTAATAAAAGTGAGGTTAAGTTCGCAGCACAATTTCTTGAACATCAACTTCTGTAAAATATGTGATTACTGAGTTGTTTAAGCATTAATGTTTAATATTTATAAATAAAACACATTTCAATGAATATTTTATTCTTCTTCCATTATTATTAAAATGTCATCTAAAAAGTGTGCAGGTAGAACCAAATTATTTTGGTACCTAGCCCAACTAAGGTACCATATAATACTCATAATATGAGCATAGCAGCCTACTGTACCGTACTCGTCTTACTACAATACAATTGCAATATTTCAAAGCAATAGCTTCCCTTTCACTACGAGAGCTGTCAACTAAAATGTAACAGAAATATGTTTTCCTGCTTATATATCAAGATTATATCGCACCTCTAAGTAACCGGGTGTCGGTGGTGTTTATCGTCTAAAGGTCGTCGGACTAGAGTATTGCAGTGTTCAGTGGCTATCCCAAAATTTACACAGCGATTCATATCCATAGCGTGGCGGTCGTAAGATCCAAAAGACTTCGGAGTCCAGTGGGGAAGCGATGGTCGTACAAAGTAGGCAGAGTCAAAATCCGTGAAAAATAAAGCAGTGGTCGTTGAAAATATCACGAAACGGGAAAGCACTCAAAACGCATCGACACGAATGTAATGAGAGAAGCAAAAAATGCAAAAAATCATTAGACAAGGTGTCATTGTCAATCAGCTATCACATCTCTCATTTAAAATATGATTGATTTTAATGGATTACGGTTCTAAAACTTATTTATTTCATTTTTCTCCACTTCCAGATTCACAATTAAATTATTATTTGTTATTCTAAAAATAAAAAAAATAGCAATTTTTCAAACCACATCTCAACTCTTTACGTTTTGGCTCAAAAATTTTAGGCTCCTTTGCTGATGATTATAGGTGTAATTACCCAACAACTAACGTTAAGTTAAGGGAGACCTCGGTTGACCTTCGAAAACACAGTATCAAAGATATTGGAGGGAGGGCATGTATGAAGAGGTTGATGACAGTGGACGAGGCGAAAGTGGTATGTGGAGACCGTAATGTTTGGCGCTCCGTTCTCTCTGACTACCCCGCAAGGGGTACGGTAACTGTGGAACGGAGTGTTTTACCTATGCCAGAAGCTGATATTTGAATCAAAGAATCTTTAGGTCGCCGATAGGTTTATAAGCCTCTTGTATCGTTTATTCAAAATGTAAGCTCTGAGTCTGAATAAATCTATGTATAACATAGTTTTTTTTATACGAATAAAATGTGAGATAAATATCAAACTTTTTATCATTATAATAATTGTTAAGAACTACAATTATTCTCTCCTCCCGAAATTTTATATTTACATACGTGATCTCATTATCGGGTTGAAGCCAAATTTTTTGAAGGCTCCACTTCGACAATGTGTGAATTGTTATTAAACATTTTAAATATTATTGTTTCAGATCGACCGCAACATGGTAGTGATACCTAAGTCCGGTAATAAGGAACATATAAAAGAAAATTTTGATTTATTCAATTTTAGTTTATCTTCTGAAGATGTACGTTTATTAAACGAGTACCATCAAGGCGTAAATGTATATCAGTTTACTGTAGACGGCCTTGATAAACTTTTTAGGTATTACTACAACGTAAGTGCTGAAGAATTTTTTAGATCTGCCCTTGTACCCTCAAATTAATAATTAAAGAAAATATTTTAAGTCAAGTCTTGGATTTATTTCTGTTTTTTTCAGCTTCAGCTGTATCCCACATATAGCGGAGTGACTTAACACAAGGTCCCCTCTGCCTACCCATGCATTGGGGACGTTGTGTTAAAACGCTCCTTTCCTCACATTCCGTTGAATTGTAGACATTTCGTTTTGATTTACTGTATTTACTTTATAGTGAAGAAATGAAAATATTAATAAGTAATAATTTATTTTCACGAGTGAGAATCGAACCCACAACCGTCGCCTCGTATTGACACATATGTAAAAATTCTCTACAAATTATTGTTTGTGTTTTGTTACTGTAAGATAATATATATATATGGTGATCTATATATTTAGGTATCAGGTTCGAAATTAAATTTATATATTTAAAACAAAAATCAATTAACGCAAGGTATTTATCGTTACCGCTCGTAAATACCGCGTCTGACATATTCTTAAAATATTAGCGTTACTCTGTATCCCGCACACAGCAGGGTAAACAGACGAAATCTAATGTTGGGGCACTCCTTTCTCAATTTACCGCTTATTTCTGGAGGAATTGTGTGTTGAGTGGTGGAACTCAACGCCGGGCTCTTCCTCATTAACTTAAGGCCCTCTGTTTACTTTGCTGTGTGCGAAATACAGAGTGAAGTTAAATTTACTATTTAAAATTCGTTATTTTTGTTATCGGTGCCAATATGGATATTTGGTGTAATTAGTACTTTATCAATTAAGGAGATAACAATGATAGATTAAATGGAACGTTTTTTAAAGTAATTATAACCAGTAATTAAACTTATAATATCACTAGCGGACCCGGACGCGGCTTCGCCCGCTTAAACTTTACGAATGCTTATAGATATATTTAGGAAATTGTTTGTGAAAATATGTAACTAATTTAAATAAAAAAAATATAAGTAAACGTAACCATAGTAAAATATTAATAAAAAAACTAAACAAAACCAGCTACATTATTAATAATTTTATCGCTTTCTGTCTTTCTATTTCCCCGAGCTAATATCCAGAATAACTGAACTAATTTTTATTGTACTTTCAGTGATCGATTTTACTGATTTACCCGGGAAAAATCTTTTTACTCGTTTTCCTTGCGCGCGTACATAGATACTATATGAAATAACTAAAGTCCTTTCTACATTAAATATGATAAGTTTTGCGAGCAATATCAAATAAATTCCCAGAAAACTAAAATCACAATTTATTAAGTGTATAACAACGGTATAGATGATGAAACAACCAAGATGAAATAACCAACAATTCTCTCCTTAATATTTAAATAATATTACACCGATACCGCGCAGGGCCGCAACTTACACCACACCAAGAAATTTATGAAAATCTAACTAATCTGCTCCTCGAATAAGCGAAGAACCAAAGAAAAGTATAAATTAATTATAAACAGCAAATAATTACACAAAAATTAACAGCAGTTCGAAAATGTTTGAAAATTTACAAAACCGTCAAAGTTGCAGATGGTCCGTTCGCGTCGGTCATACTATGCCGGTCGTATGCTAGGTTATTTCGAATCAGTGACATCTCCTTAATTATTTATTAGAATGTTATACAGTGAACTATAATTTCAATCTAGATGAAATGCTAAAAGTGACTATTATATTCATTTTCATAAGGATCAATATCAAGTTATAGAAAATACATACAACAAAAACCCGATAAATATAAAGTAAATTAATTAAAATGGTTACTTGTTGTTACTGTGTTACTTTGCTCAAACTTCAGAGATAAATATGGTATGTGTATCGCGGACTTTTTTAAACATTATTTAAAGGACAATATTTTTGTAAAACATTATTTTTATGTATCTCATAAGGTTGAGTCGGCGCACGCCATGTATGCGTTAAGCAAGCTCATTTTGGGTGACGTTTGCTTATAACAACAAATAAACTTTGCAAACCGTTGCTTAGCAACGGTCGGTTGTTATTAACATGGCGGAATAAATTGCCTGTCAAATTGAAAAATATTTTAATATATTAGTATATATCGACAATATTACAAATATGAGAAAAAAAAGTAACCTATGTTCATCCGAAGACCCTTAAGTATCTCTTTATGAGTATTTTATCACAATTGAATTAGCGGTTTGGCCCTGATTGCGTAACAGACAGACAGACAGACAGACAGACGGACAGACAGACAGACAGACAGAGTTACTTTCGAATTTATAATATAGGTATGGAGGTATGGATTGTTAGGCGAACCAACAAATCAGACACATAATCCAGCTTTTACAATAAATTTATTTACACTTGTTATATACACATATACTCTTGTAGTCACAATATTGAAATATGAATTGTAATGACAAGTTGTCTTGACAATATCTTAGCACGTAATGAACACGAGTGCCGTGTCGTTTGTGCTTATATTGGAAATCCACCGGAAAAGACGCACCACACTACCGCCACTTAATACAATCGATAATGGAAACAATATCAAATGACGTACTCGTAATTACAGTGACACCTATTACTACATTATAAGTAACTTATGCTAACAGCTCGGCCATCCTGCTAATCGCGAGTCCCTTCGCGATTTAAGAATAGTTTACAATTTTTAAATGTCCTAATTTAAATAGCTTTAGTTTTGTGCCAACAGTTACATAACAATTATATTTTTAGCACAAGTGAGGATATTTACAAAAACTATTAAATTAGATATATTCACATGTCATAATATGTAAATTATACAATTTGAAATACATTTTCTTAATTCGTAATTTTCTTTAAATCAAAATAATTATTACATAAAATTAGACTCGTGTGATGTTTGTAAAAGAGTCCTGTTATTCCTTAACTAAAATTAAATAAAGTAAATGGTAACTACACTGAATTCGTTACGCAATTAAATTGATTATACAAAATATTTATAAATTATATTTTACATTGCAAACATTTTTTTTTGTATTTATACATTTTTAGTTTTTTGATTTTAGATTTATACAACAATTATATAATTATGTATATTAGATAATATATAATTATGTAGATTTATACAATTCAATAATTCTCATTAATACAATGAGTCTTCAGTATACATTCATAGCCATATACATTCATGTTATATTTTAATTATTACATATTATTATTTTTTTACAAGAATTTGGCTAAACAACACTAACAACGCTAGATGGAAGATTCCTATTTAATATCGAACACTTATTTTAGTACATTAAAAGAGCATGTTATCATTAATGACATTTCAATTCGTAAACTAAGCAGATTCATTAACTTAAAATAAATAAATCGATTTCACGCTGTATCCCACACATTGCAGGGTAGGCAGAGAGAACCTAGTGTTCAAGACACTCCGTTCCCCAGTTTCTGCCGAATTCTAGAGGCATTGCGTGTCGAGTGGCAGAACTCAACGCCGCGCTTAGCTTCGACCAACACCAGAGCGAAGAAATAGAAATATAAATTTAAGTAAATATTTCATCTCCTCGAGTGGGGATCGAACCCACAACCAGTCGGTTGTACAGTCACACTTTGTGCCCCTGCGCCACGACTGGCCTCATTCATTAACTTTCATATACTTTATAAGCTTAACATATAAAAAGTACTGCTAAATAGCACCAACATGACTGTATAGAGTTACTCTATTTCCTATGAAAGACCCATATATATTATCAAGGTTATTCTCAACTCAACCACAGCTAATAATTAATGACACACGTTTACTTTATACATTGTACAAATCTTACATATAAAAGCAGCTCATTTGAAAAAATATTCAACACACAATTTGTGTAGCCATGATCAGTCAAATACAATAAACAGAACGTGACACCGCTCGCCTCATTACTCCCATATTCAAACCACATTATCACAACCATAATGACTGCCGTCTTCACCCCCATAATCTCCATCCTCACCATGATCCTCATCATCACAATGATCCTCATCATCACAATGATCCTCATCATGACCATGATCCTCATCATCACCACGATCCATATCATCACCATGGTCCTCATAACCATGATAATCAACACAACCATGATTATTAGCCTGTCCTCGTCCATTACTGGACAAAGGTCTCTTCAATGATATGCCGCGAAGATTGACCATCAGCTCTTACGTACAGCCGTCGCCAGTCACATGTAAAAAAATAATAAGTGCTTAATATCTACAAACGCTTATGCATTAAGTCCTGTCCTTATGTACGTCCGTCTGTCCGTCCCTCAGGACCAATTATCTAAAGAAGACATAGAAACATCAAGCTAAAATTAATACGAAACATCCCGATCAACAATACACTATATCTGCGGAAAATTCGCCTTCCGTATCAACATAAGGAGGTTGGTGTGCAAAATCGTGTCGAATTCGATTGGTTTTTTTGGTTATTTTTTTTAATTCAGATTATTTTAAGGTTTACTTCTACTTTCCTCAACAAATGTCAGCTGTACGCGCAATCTAATAATTTGAAAGTCTACTTGTAATAAACAAGAAATTAATAATATACAAAAACAAACAAATAACAACAAGTTGATAGATAGAGCAATATGCTCTTAATTTTCCTTTAGACATAAGTTATACTAAATTTGCATCATTTTCCATGTTCGTATGCATTATAAAATTCCACAGCCAACTATCAATTACTAGGCAAAGCTTGTATCCTATAATACTATAAAGATATTAATATATGGACTTAAAGGATGTCCATGTCAAAATGGAAAGTAACGATTGTTGCACTTTTATTGTAAATTTTATCTTCAAATACTGTTTTCTTGAGTATTTTGTCGGCTCCTCTCAGCCAAAATAAATCTAAATATATTTCTGAGCCAATGGTAAGACTTACATCATAGATTCACTTAGACATTTTTTCTGTAATTTTGCTACTAAAACAAAAATAAAAAGAATAATTTAAATTCGATTCACTTCATTCAGCCATACATTAGATTTTTTTGTAGTTACCATTATCATTATTTTCCTCTTTATATATATGTTTTTTTCTCAGATCAAAAATATGTCAAACATTGTTTTAGGATTCATAACTTAAGCTACTGTACCTATCTACCTACCTACGTATGTCTCTATTTGTATCTATTGCTACACCGTGATCATTTCCACCATTTACCAACCAATAGCCATTATTTCACACCGATTTAAAAGTTTTATTTTATAAGAATTTTGCTTCGTGTCTCATCGTAAACACATTTATACTAACATATTTGTTAAAATGAATATACTTAATTCTAATCGTTTGGGAACGACTCGCTATGAATTTATTCCATTCCGGTCAATTACAACAATTTAAAAGAAATACTTTAATATCAATTCAAATTTCGAAAAATCAATCAATTTTTATTCATTTTCTTTAATGAGATCAAAAATGACTTCACTGACCTAATTCTTAAGCTCCCTTTATCCTTAAACTCGAGTATTTTGCATCCATTACCCTTAACCTCTGGTATTATCCGTCCATTACCATTAACCACGGGTAACATCCATCCATTATCCTTAACCTAAAATATCATCCATCCATTACCCTTAACCACGGGTAACATCCATCCATTATCCTTAACCTGAAATATTATCTATCCATTGCCCTTAACCTCGGGTATCATCCATCCATTATCCTTAACCTGAAATATAATCCATCCATCACCCTTAACCTCGGGTATAATCCATCCATTATCCTTAACCTGAAATATAATCCACCCATCACCCTTAACCTCGGGTATAATCCATCCATTACCCTTAACCTCGGGTAAGATTAAAATGATTAAAGACGAATGATATGGGACGAATGATGAGGGACGAATGATGAGGGACGAATGACGAGGGACGAATGATGAAGGATGAATGCTTAACTCCTTTACCTCGGGTGGCATCCATCCTCAAACCCTTCCCTCGGGCATCATCATCCCTAAACCCTATCCTCGGGCATCACTCAACCCCAAACCCTATCCTCGGGCACCATCCGCCCCATAAACCCTATCCTCGGGCATCATCATCCCAAACCCTATCCTCGGGCATCATTCATTCTCAAGCCCTGTCCTCGGGCATCATTCAATCTCAAGCCCTATCCTCGGGCATCATTCAATCTCAAGCCCTATCCTCGGGCAATATTATTTTCCATGTTCCTGAAACTCAAACAATATAAGCTTAGACTTGCACACATCATAATAACTTTTTTATCAACCTAATTACATTAACATAAAATTCCTTCAAATTTATGAATTTGAAAATCTATTCAAATAACTTTGACATTCGAAATTCATAAAAATTAATAAGTTAACCGACACTGTATAATCTGGCCATAAATGCACATAAATGATATTTTATCTTTACAATTACACGACTTTTAATCGTTATAAAGTAATAATAACCAAGAATATTAACGCTCCAGAGAAAATTACAAATCAAAACACTCAATCGACAATAATGGACCAATAAACAAATAAAATCTAGATTTGTCTACAATTACGTGAAACAGGGCCAATACTTTCGACATCATGTTAACAACAAACAAATAGCAAACGGAAAAGAAAGTCAATTGAACAAATAATGAATGCCACCAAAGTTCCCTAAGCTGGCTGGTCCTCACGGGATAAAGAGAATTACACTGTAATATCTACATTAACAACAATTATCCAAAACCAGGAATAATTATCAAATCACAATATATTTATCCCGTAAAAGAAAGAAATTTTTACCATATGTCATAACACAAATAAAATGAGATACTAATAAATTAAGATAAGAACACATGTACTTTAATTTCATTGGAATATTAGATCCCGTAGGTGTTATGAATATATTTTCTATGTTTGTGTCTATTATACGTGTTAATAAATTCGTATACCATAGAACAATCTAATTCAAAAATAATACATTCAAAAAGACTATTACATTACGAGAATAGCTTTATAACTCTTACAGAAATAGGAAACGACAAGACGACAGTTCTCAATAAAGTGACAAAGCCGGAAGTAAAAACCAATTAATATATTTACAAATTTCAATTCAGATAATTCACCAATTCTAAACATACTACACATAAAGAATATATGTAGAACAATTCCGCATGATGATAAAACAAAATCATATTGACGTTTTTAAGACAACAAAATAATTACTTCACTAATATTATTGTCATCACAAAAACAATTCTAATATCATTTATAGTTAACCAATAGATAGCGAAATACAATATCCTCTATACGATGTAAAAGCTTTCCAAAGAATGACAAAAACAACGAAAGAAATATTCCAGATATGTAATAAATAAATTTGAAAAAATTTGAATGTCATATCTTTAAATTATCACCCGTATAAGTAAATACTCTATTGGAAGAACTAATATCCTATCGATCACGTCTACCAACGTAGATGCTATAAGCAATTGTATACTTCTTTTAAAGTATATCTTAAACAATCTCAAATTCTAAATTTATCAACTACCCTCAAAGCTGAAACGTTACGTAAGTACTATAAAATGGAAAATGTTTAGTTATGCACATCATCCAGTGTATTCTCAAATTATCCAACCTTCCAAATTTATCTAATAATTCTCTTCATAAAAAAACCACTCTGGCTATTATAAAGGTTATCAATCACCACAAAACGAAAAGTTCGAAGTACAAGATTTCTATGTATCGTCATCAGTAAACTTGAACTGTTAAAACTATTTATTAAATTTCCATTGAAGATCTTTCATTTATCCGTTTGTTGTTTGTTTGATGTAAAAGAAATAAGAGTAACTAAAAAACTATAATTAGAATAGCAACACTCTGCTTATATTCAGAATAGAAAAATTAAAAATTATAGAGAACTCAATTTACATACAAATTATTCAGCTAATCTTTAAGGAGTAAGAAAAATGAGAGAAAAGAAAAAAAAAGAATATATAATACGGTCTACTTACACTTTATGAGCGTGGCAGGAAATTTTGTATATCCTTTCGTAATCCCGCTTCTGAACTGTTAGGCGAACCAACAAATCAGACACATAATCCAGCTTTTACAATAAATTTATTTACACTTGTTATATACACATATACTCTTGTAGTCACAATATTGAAATATGAATTGTAATGACAAGTTGTCTTGACAATATCTTAGCACGTAATGAACACGAGTGCCGTGTCGTTTGTGCTTATATTGGAAATCCACCGGAAAAGACGCACCACATTACCGCCACTTAATACAATCGATAATGGAAACAATATCAAATGACGTACTCGTAATTACAGTGACACCTATTACTACATTATAAGTAACTTATGCTAACAGGATTATGTCAATGAAGTGTAAAATATATTAACTAATACTATCAATCTGAGGCCAGTCGTGGCGCAGCGGCACGAGGTGTGACTGTAAAACCGACTGGTTGTGGGTTCGATCCCCACTCGAGAAGATGAAATATTTACTTAAATTTATATTTCCATTTCTTCGCTCTGGTGTCTGGTTAAGGGCGGCTTTGAGTTCTGCCACTCAATACGCAATGCCTCCAGAATTCGGCAGAAAGTGGAGGACAGAGAGTCTTAATACCAGGTTTCCTCTGCCTACCCTCCTGTGTGCGGGATTCAGCGTAAAGCTGATTTATTTATTTTATTTTAAAACTATTAACTTAAAAAAAAAGAAATTTAGTTTTCTAATTAATTGAAATAATTGACTATCATAAATGAATAATAATAATATGTATATTATTTTTAGCTTCACGCATCTCGCAGGGTCAAAGAAAGCATAATATCAAGACACTCCGTTTTCCACTTTCCGCTCATTGCTTTTAAAGTCAGACGTCGCCATGGCGCAGGGGCACAAGAGGAATGAATTATTATTTATTAATATTGTAAGCAAAAAACCCGGCGTTAAGTTCCGCCTCTGAACACGCCATTGCTCGAAAAACTCGGCGGCAACCGGAGAACGGGGTGTACTGACACGAGGTTTCCTCTGCGCAGGGGCACAAACATTTGACTGTAAACAGGCTGTGGGTCCGTTTCCCACTCAAGGAAATAAAATATTTAGAGGGCGCTCGCAGCTTTGCCCGCTTATTTGCACCCTTAGGGTTGAATTCTAAAAAACCATGAAACACGTGTTCAATTAAATATTTTTAAGACACTGAATTTCAAATTTAAAAAAAAAATCATACAAATTTTCAAGCCCTATTTCATCCCTTTAGGGTTAAAATTTTTCAAAATCCCTTCTTAGTGGATGTCAAAATTACGAAAATAAACATCTGTCCAAATTTTACGTTTCTACGCACAGCGGTTACGGCTGTGGGCACGTCTTACCTCAGTCAGTCAGTACATACACGTCCTTTTATATATATAGATATTATTTTTTTCGTTCTGGTGTCGAGACAAGTGAGTGTGTCTCTAATCCCTTAATATTATCCTCAATTGCAGCACAAACTAATTGGGTATAGTTGTTTTGGGTGATAACTTTTACTAATAATATTTAATTATTTTACCAATTCGGGGCGATAATATGTAAAGTATATTAATTTATATGTAAATTAACTTACATTTTAAGTACATTGTTACTTTTAAAAATAAGTGCCATCATCCAGGACGTACAAAATGTTGATACTTATGTTGAGTTATGTAGCAGTTTTGAGTGTAAGTTTTAATATTATAACATTTTATCCAGTTGAAATTAAATAAAAACAGCTTCACGGTGTATCCTGCACACAGCACCTTAAGCAGAAGGAACCTAGTGTTAAGACACTTCTTTGCCCACTTTCCGACAAATACAGAAGGCATTGCATGTTGAATAGCGGAACTCAAGAACGTTAAAATTAGTAAACTAAAAATTTAAATACAGGAAATTTATAGAAAACAAGAATAAAAATCATTATAATTTTTTTTATAATTTTAAAATACTCTCTTTCATTCTTTTTATAATCTGACAATTTTATTTGTAGGCAGAAATTTCAGCAAGTTTATTACAAGTAAGGATTTTAAATGATGGTAACACAATGCCACTTATAGGATTTGGTACAATGTTTCCAGTAAGTTGTTTGATTTTATAACGTTCTATTTATTTGTTTAGTTTTTTTTTTATTTTCACGCCCCGTATACGTTTGTCTTCTTACCGGGGAATTGAAATTAATTCAATCGTTCGAGAACAAATTGAACCCACATCTGTCTCAAATTCAATAAGACAATATGCTGCACCACGACGGCTCTAAAAAAATATTATTTTTTCTTGAAAATAATATTAACCTTGTTAAAATAAATATACCAATTACAACAGCGTTGCAAGTCTTAGTTGCCATCTAAGCAATTCAAATTAACAAGTTTTATAACGAAGATGAAATTTACATTATTTTTCATTTATTTTTTAGAAAAGAAAATTTGATATAGCTACAGATGCCATAATTACTGCTATAGAAGTAGGTTATAGAGCCATCGACACAGCGCCATTTTATCAAACAGAGAAATTTGTTGGAAATGCTATTCAAAATGTGACAACTCGTGGTATTGTTACGAGAGAAGAGTTATTTATCAGTACCAAGGTAAATTTTATAATAAAACAATTTTGATATTTATGTATGACTATTAAAAATTTGGGTATTATTTTGTCATTCACATTTTTTATTTTCTTTTTTTTTTTAGTTACACACTGTATCCCTCATAGCTGGGTAGGTAGAGAAAACGTATGAACCTAGTGCTAAGACACTCTGTTCCCATTAAGACACTATCGCTTTCCGCCGGATTCTCGAGGCATTACATATTATTTTATGTTGACATATCCTGACGTCCTTCATTCATCGTCGGTCTCCCGTATTTCGTCATCTGTCATTTGTGGACTACACGAAATTATATCCAAGTTGCTTTTTTATAGTTCGACAAACTTCAAAACCCAGAAGACGTGCTGACAGAACTAGAGGCTTCTTTAAATCGTTTACAGTTGGATTATGTGGACTTGTACCAAATACGGTCCCCAGCCAATGTAGTAAGTTTATATATTTATTTATACTATATATTAAGTATTATTTTGAAATAATAATATGTATATCATTTTTGGCATAATTTTTATTATATTGTATTTTTAATTAATTTAGGAGGCCAGTAGTTGCGCAGGGGCACAAAGTACAAGTGTACAAGCGATTACATTTATATTTTAATTTTTTCACTCTGGTGGAGAAAAGGCAAGCGCGCGTTGAGTTCCACCTCTCAACACACGATGCCTTCGTCCTCCTTCGTATTCGGCGAAAAATGGAGAACAGCGTTTCTAAACATCCTCATCATTTCAACCCTCCGCCTGCCCTGCCTCTGAAACAGCATGAAGCTGAATAAAGAAAATAGAATAATATTTATTATATTGTATTTTCAATTGATTTAATTTATAAATCATCAGAATCTTTATACACTATGTCTTGTATTGTTCAAGCTTAAAATAAACTTAATTTTTGTAATGGTAAATATAAATTACTGTAACTTGTCGTTCTTTTAGTTAACCAATAAAGAATTTGACATACTGGCAATTTGGAAGGAAATGGAAATAGTCAAAAATATGGGGCTGGCAAGATCGATAGGCTTTACTAATTTTAATAGTTCACATATTAACCTTATTCTGGCTAACGGTACTGTGCGACCAGCTGTTAATGAAATTGAGGTAAATGTTTTTTTTTGGGTTTTTTGGATTTATACTAATTATTATATATTTTTGGATCAACGTTTTGTCCAGCATAGAGCAGGCTAGGGAGAGCGGCCTAGTGTTAAGACTTGTCTTTTAACCAGATGCAAATGAAAATAATGAATTCCCCAGAATAAAAGTAACTGTCGCGTTTACGGTCAGACATTGTGTCCCTTATTGTGGGTCCGATACCCACTCCCCAAGGGGGGGGGGGGGGTGTTACCCCACGATATTTTGAATTTGAATTAGAATTTCATGCTATTTATTAATGTTTTCATTTCTTCGTTCTGGTAACAAAGCAAAGCTCGGCGTGAAGTTCCGCCTCAAAAATACGGCGGGAAGTGGAAAACGGAGTGTCTTAACACTAGGTTCCTAACTACCCTGCTATACGCGGGATACTTCGTCAAGCTGAAAAAAAAACACTACACAGGTAAATCCATCACGTGCAAATCTGGGCCTAGTCGCGTACTGTCAACAAGAAAATATCGAGATTATTGCTATGGGACCACATGGATTTGCCGTTCCGAGACCTTTCAAGAACTTTACTCTGGAACCTCAGTTTAATAATTCACTACTAGTCAATTTGGCCAAGAAATATCGTAAAACTCCAAATCAAATTATTCTACGTTACTTGGTGAGAAAAATTTGAAAGTATTATTCTACGCCGATTATTTTTCTTAGAAAACGAATAAATATCTGAACGAAATTCTTTTGGAAATTAAATTGAAGTTGCGCTACATACATATAATTTTTTAAACGTTTCCTAAAAAGTATTTGAAAATAAAGTATAGCTAACGCAGACACAAAGAAAAGCAATGGCATATCATATTGAATGTATTATTTTTATAATCTTATTGGGAGGGACTTTAGCATACTACCAAATCTATTCAGGCAATTTCATTCTATTAAAAAAAAAAATATTCGTTTTTTTTTCTATATATATTCTATACATTCTTAAGAATTTACATTATTGTTCCAGATCGAACGCAAAACAACGCCAATACCGAAATCTGGCAACAAAATGCACATAAAAGAGAACTTTGACATTTTTGACTTTAGATTATCTCGTAAAGATGTTCGCCTAATCAATGAGTTTGATCAAAACATTGGTGTTTATAGCTTTGATATAGAAACGGCTGAAGCATTTATTATGGACTATTACGGAATAACTGTGGAACAGTTGTACGGTTCTTTGGGAATTGACAACTAATTCAGTTACTATACAAAATATAATTGCATTTTGTCAGTTTTGCAAGAAAATGCAAAACACATGATTTTTTTTATTTTTCACTATTTACGATTTAACCTTAATAAACTTTACATTTATTCTTGTATTTTTAATACATCTTGGAATAAAAAAATATTATAATATAAAAATATGACATGTATATTATTACTTTTATACCACGTAAGAATGTATAAAAATATATTAGGCCAGTCGTGGCGCAGCAGCGCAAAGTGTGACTGTAAAATCGACAGGTTGTGGGTTCGATCCCCACTCGAGGAGACGAAATATTTACTTAAATTTATATTTCCATTTCTTCGCTCTGGTGTCGAGGCAAAGCGCGGCGTTGTGTTCTGCCACTTAACACGCAATGCCTCCAGAACTCGGCAGAAAGTAGGGAACGGAGTGTCTTACGCTAGGTTCTCTCTGCTTACCCTACTATACGCGGGATACAGCGTGAAGCGAAAAAGATGTATTAAAATATATTAGGACTCACACTTTCTTTATTATTTTAGTTTGATACAAAATATTCTTATATCTATAAAATATTATATAATTTCACGTTTTCATACCGACATCACAATCATAAAGGTGACTTATATGATACGTTATCATCACACCACTGGTGGCAACAATGCATCAACAGTTGCTATGCATTTAATATTAATAAATAAAACCAGTATTTGTGTTAGTTTGTTGATTGGCTTTAAAAAATATTGTTTAAATAGTTTCTTAATTAAAAACCGGTTACTTAATTCATAAATATGTATATACGAGTATATCGCTCATTTGGTGCAACATTGTCGTAATTGAAATTTTATTAAGACTAACTACAAAGTTTGATTAAGTTTCCTGCAAAATTTCAGTAGTGGTCAAGTGTTCCTGGTAGTCGTTGCGCAGGGGCACAAGCATGCCACTGTAAATACGACAGGTCGTGGGTTCGATTCTAAGTCGAGAAAATGAAATATAATAATATTTTTATTTCTTCGGTCTGGTAATGAAGCAAAGTGCGACGAAAAGTTCCGTCATTCAACATGCAATATCTCCAGAATTCCGCGGAAAGTGGCGAACGGAAGTATGTTAGCACTAGGTTCCCATGTTTCCTCTGCCTACCCTGCTATGTGTGGAAATAGAAATAAATCTAGTGCAAGTGCTTTATTGTCTATTTATTTATTTAACAGGAAGCTAACATAATATACAGTATATTTTATCTTTCGTACATAGCTGAGTATAGAACATTTTATTGTAAGTATACACCACACTTAAAGTCTTACACTAATATAATACATAGATTTGTTCCAAAACTTACATTATTCTACGAAAAATAAAGTTTAACAAAAAAAAAATAAAAAGTAAAAAAAAACCGCTCAAAAAAATTGCGTAAAAAAATAATATAAAAAAATATTTAAAATAAATTGAGGCCAGTCATGGCGCAGCGGCACTAAGTGTGACTGTAAAACCGACTGGTTGTGGGTTCAATCCCCACTCGAGGAAATGAAAAATTTACTTAAATTTATATTTCCATTTCTTCGCACTGGTGTCGAGGTTAAGCGCGGCGTTGAGTTCTGCCACTCAACACGCAATGCCTCCAGAATCCGGTAGAAAGTGGGGAACGGAGTGTCTTAACACTGGGTTCCCTCTGCCTACCCTGCAGTGTGCGGGATACAGAGTGAAGCTGATTTATTTATTTATTTATTTACTTAAAATAAAGTGAAGTTTTACTTATATTATAAAAATATGTATACATACCTATAAAAATTAAAAGAAAAAAAACCAAAGTATAAATAAACGAAATTAAACAGTTAAAATAAAATATTTGTCTGTATGTATTTTTTTTGTGTAAATTAAACCTCATGTTATCCTTTACTCTCAGTGTATAAATAAGTATATTAGTTATCTTGGCCATTTAATGTAGATCAAAATGTTGATTAGTAGCACAGATTTGAAATTACGATAATAAAAAATTCTTGCTGTGTAACGGCTCGCCGACTTCCACGCTTCCCCCCGCGCCCTCGACATTTTGCTTATAAAAATGGATCTGCCGCACCCGCCTAGCTTCCCCCGGACATGGAAGGAGGGCCTGCTCATCATGTTGCCCAAGGCTGGGAAGAGCCCATAGCAGCCTGAGGGGTACCGATCTATAACCCTCCTTTGCGCGGTCTCCAAGCTGTCCGAGAAGTTATTCCTCTCACTTCTCCAGGTGCACATCCACCCATGAAGCGAACAGTTTGGCGAGCGGGTATACTACTCTGGTTACTCATCCTCCGTCGAGTGACGCAGGCGCCATACTACGTGAGAAACACCTCGCATCACCGCAACCTAAAAATAGAAAGCCTGGAGGTACACATTGGTCGTCTCGCGTCCTACACATTCCGCTGCGCCAATGTATCGGGTCACCTGCACCTAAGGAGCAGCACTCCGTGGCATATCCGGCCACCCGAGGTCAGACGTCAGATGACTTCTGAGGGACTTTCTATCCTCCTCCAAATGCGACTCATGAGCCTTGCATTGATCCTTGGTCGTTTAAGCTGGACCTCCCTCAGGAAACCGAGGGTCTCACCTGACTGAGTTGACCGCCTAGATGGCATATGATAATCTTTCCAATCCCGTCCCGCACGCCTCTCTCTATGCGTCTGCTCTAGAGCAGGTTATCGCTTGAGACCACGGCCATGGAACCAACGCCCAAATGTCGTTCGGAGCTACTACGGAGATGGACGAGAGAATGCTTCAATTCTGCGCCTGGCTCTATAGCAAAGTAAATTTAGAAGCGATTGCACGTATTTTAGAGTTATCCAATAATTATAATGTATTTCGTCGCAGCAGTGTTGGTTACATCTTTCGTTTAAGTATTTTTGGGTAAGAGAATAGTAGGTAGTCTGTTGTTTATAATTTCTTTCGTTTAAGTTTTCTGTTGTTTGTGTCATTTGTTCAAGTGTGTGTGTTTTTTAAACAATTGGAACATCCTTATTGGAGCTACGAAAATGTGGGTTGCATTAAGGTTTCAATAATTTTCACATTAGTAATCTTAAGTGCTTTGCAAACATAGGTACATTATATGAATAATTCAGTAGTTAAAGCGGGCGAAGCCGCGAGCGGGTCGCTAGTCTATATATATAAAAGGACTTGTGCTGACTGACTGAGGTAAGACGCACGCAGAGCCGTAACCACTGACGGTAGAAACGTGAAATTTGGGCAGATGTTTATTTTCATATTCTGGACATCCACTAAGGAGGGAATTTGAAAAATTTTAACCCTAAAGGGATGAAATAGGGGTTGTAAGTTTGTATGGATTTTTTTTTAAATTGGCACCGATTCTTATAAAATTTTAAATCCAGACTCTTAAAAATATTTCATTGAACACGTGTTTCATGATTTTTAAGAATTCACCCCCTAAGGGTCAAATAAGGGGTTGAAAGTTTATATGGAAAAATCTTTAAATTGCCACCGATTTTTATAAAAATTTAAATTCAGACTGTTAAAAATATTTTATTGAACACGTGTTGCGTGTTTTTTTAGAATTCACCCCTAAGGGTGCAAATAAGCGGGCGAAGCCGCACGCGCCCACTAGTCTATATATATAAAAGGACTTGTGCTGACTGACTGAGGTAAGACGCACGCAGATCCGTAACCGCTGATGGTAGAAACGTGAAATTTAGGCAGATGTTTATTTTCATATTCTGGACATCCACTAAGAAGGGAATTTGAAAAATTTTAACCCTAAAGGGATGAAATAGGGGTTGAAAGTTTGTATGGAAAAAAAATGTAATCTGTACCGATTTTTATAAAATTTGAAATTCAGACTCTTAAAAATATTTCATTGAACACGTGTTTCATGGTTTTTAAGAATTCACCCCCTAAGGGTTCAAATAAGGGATTGAAAGTTTATATGGAAAAATCTTTAAATTGCCACCGATTATTATAAAAATTTAAATTCAGACTGTTAAAAATATTTTATTGAACACGTGTTTCGTGGTTTTTTTAGAATTCACTCCTAATAAGCGGGCGAAGCCGCGCGCGCCCTCTAGTCTAGGATATGAAGATAAATGTAATTCGTGATCAACAAATAAAAATAATCTTGTTAATTGCTTCTGTGATTATCGATTTGAAAAAATCGATAAAGTCAAAGTCAAATAACTTTATTCAAAATAAGAAATTACATGCTCCATTTTTTGAACATCAAATAATTTACCACCAGTTCGCAAAAGTTAAAGCCTCAGACCTGTTAAGAACCGGCGCAAGATACTCAGCGGGACTTTTTTTTCAAATCAATGATAGAAAAACACATTTTAACATTTCTGACAATGATACCTTGAAACAGACTGGACAGATAGACTGGCATATCATTCCCAAGGCGTGTTATCATTTATATAATCATTAATTTGGTAATAACCTTTAACACACAAACGTCTTTTTACAACTCTTTTAAATTGTGATATAAAACATTCTCGGACGTTTTCTAGGATCCGCATCGTCCCATAAAAAAATACAGACTCGATGTAATCAGGTTACAGGTGCGATAAGTTTACTCCTATTTCTAGTATTGATATTATGTACATCACCAATTTTGGCAAAATCTCTAACATTCTTCTTAACGTACATAACATTTTCAAAAATGTTATGAGTAACATTTTCAAAAATGTTACATAACATTTTCAAAAATGTTATGAGATTCAACTGTCAATATATTAATTTCTTAAAATTGCCTTAACGATTCTTTAGGGCCTAAGTTATAGATTGATCGAATAGCTCGCTTCTGAAACAAAAATTGATTTAATAGCGGCTGCATTACCCCAAAGTAGAATGACGTAGGACATAATACTATGAAAGTACCTAAAGTAAATAAGGCGAACGTTTCCACGTCAGTTAATAATAATAGTCTGATTTTTATAACCGTAAAAGCTGTTGAGCTAAGTCTATTCGCCAGTCCATCGATATGAATTCCCCACTGTAATTTAGAGTCAATGGTAATACCGAGAAATAACAATTAATCCTGGTTCATTTTACTTAGTCAAAATTAATTTGGCCGTCGTGGTGCAATGGCACAAGAGTAATTACTGTAACGCGACGATTGCGGGTTCTATTCCCACTCGGGGAAATGAATTATTATTTATTAATAATTTCATTTCTTAGCTTTGGTACCAAGGCAAAACAAACATTGTCTCGAAAATTCCGCGGGAAGTGGTGAACGGAGTGTCTTAAAACTAACTTTACGTCCCTTAATTTTGCGGTAACTGTGCTAGATTTAGAGTTCTTAAACTATTACTATTAGTCGCAGTTCGGAAAGTTAGGAGAGTTAGGTTAGGTTAGCTTCTATATTAATATCTCTCCGGACTCTCCCGACTCTCCGGACTCTCCGGACTCTCCCGACTCTCCCAACTCTCCCGACTCTCCCGACTCTCCCGACTCTCACGACTCTCTCGACTCTCTCGACTCTCTCGACTCTCCCGACTCTCCCGACTCTCCCGACTCTCTTGGCTCTCCCGACACTCCCGACTCTCCCGACACCCCCGACTCTCCCGACTCTCCCGACACCCGCCTGCTCATCATGTTGCCCAAGGCTGGGAAGAGCCCATAGCAGCCTGAGGGATACCGATCTATAACCCTCCTTAGCGCGGTCGCCAAGCTGTTCGAGAAGTTATTCCTCTCACTTCTCCAGTCGCACATCCACCCACGAAGCGAACAGTTTGTCGAGCGGGTATACTACTCTGGTTACACTACGCCGTAACCGCGATCAACCGAAAGGAGAGTGCAATAGCAGTCTTCTTCGACGTAGCACGCGTATTCGACCGCGTCTTACACCTGGGTCTACTTCATTAAGTGCTCAGAGCCGGCACCCCCCCAGCACGTCGCACATGTCTTTGCCTCCCGGCCTCAGTGACAGGACATTTTGCTTGAGAGTTGAGTTTGACTCGATCGCTGCCGTTGTTCCCCAGGGCAGCATTTTGTCACCTGCTTTCTACGCACTATACACTGATGACATCACAACGCTCTAGCGAGTATCACTCAACGAGAAATCCTGCAGGTGGTCCAGAACCTCATCCTCCGTCCAGTGACGCAGGCGCCATACTACGTGAAAAACACCACGCATCACCGCAACCTAAAAATAGAAAGCCTGGAGGTACACATTGGTCGTCTCGCGTCCAACGCATTCCGCTACGCCAATGTATCGGGTCACCTGCACCTAAGGAGCAGCACTCCGTGGCATACCCGGCCGCCCGAGGTCAGACGTCAGATGACTTCCGAGGAATTTTCTATCCTCCTCCAAATGCGACTCATGAGCTTTGCATTGATCCTTGGTCGTTTAAGCTGGGCCTTCCTCAGAAAAACCGAGGGTCTCACCTGACTGAGTTGACCGCCTAGATGGCATTTGATAATCCTTCTAATCCCGTCCCGCACCCCTTTCTCTGTGTCTGCTCTAGAGCAGGTTGTTGCTTGAGACCACGGCCAGGGAACCAACGCCCAGATGTCGTTCGGAGCTACTACGGAGATGGACGAGAGAATGCTTCAATTCTGCACCTGGCTCTATAGCAAAGTAAATTTAACGAATTGCGATTGCACGTTTTTTGGAATTATCCAATAATTATAATGTATTTCATCGCGGCATAGTTGGTTATATCTTTCGTTTAAGTATTTTTGGGTAAGAGAATAGTAGGTAGTCTGTTGTTTATAATTTCTTTCGTTTAAGTTTTCTTTTGTTTGTGTCATTTGTTTAAGTGTGTTTTGTTAAACAATTGGAACATCCTTATTGGAACTACGAAAATGTGGCTTGCATTAAGGCTTAATTAATTTTCACATTAGTAATCTTAAGTGCTTTGCAAACGTAGGTACATTATATGAATAATTCAATAGTTAAAGCGGGCGAAGCCGCGAGCGGGTCGCTAGTAAATATATAATTAAATAAACTTACATAGATACATATACAATTACATATATACATACTTTATAGTGATAAGAAATAGCTTCTAACTTGACCATTAAATATGTGAACTGATTTGGATTGGCGCAGCTCGCGTGGAAGTGTATTCCAAAGGATCGCAGCTTTAACAGAAAAAAAATCACCATAGCCTTGTGTGCGGCTGAGTGGCGATTCTAATTTATTGTCGTCCTGTGGTCTGAGGTTTAGAGAGAGATCCAACTTGTTGAAGAGAGTTTGTAGTAGGTCACAGTAGCATGCGTTGGCATAATCAAGTAGCGGGAGAAGAAGGGTTTGGGCAAGGGATATTTTAGTTAATAAGTTCTTTGATTTTCACGATTATTACACATTTGAAATAAAACTATTTTAACCGGATTAATCGCGTATATTTAGTATTTTTATACATTTTTGGAAACCCGACGTTTCGAACACTTTGCAGTAGTCCGCGTTATTAACTAATACTATCAACTCAAGGAAATAAAATATTTAATATATTATTTTTCGACGAGAAAATATTTAATATATTATTTTTCGAGTCGAGACAAAGTGAGTGTAAGTTCCGCACTCAGTACGCAATGACTTAAAAAATCTGTGGAAAGTGAAGAACGGAGTGTCTTAACACAAGGTTCCCTCTGCCTACCCTTATATGCGAAATACAGCGTATAGCTAAAAAAATATATAACAAGCAGTTTTTTTTATCTTCACACTTTTTCCTAAATATGCGCATACAAACTAATGCCTTGATTTCATTCAAATATATAAATGCCGATAACTTTTTTTTAATAAACCGATTTTGATGAAACAAACTTTAAATGTTGAGTTAAAAAAAAGGATCCTTAATAGAGATAAAAAGGATCCTTAATAAGTTTTTTATAAAAACGAGATTTTCTATACATATAGAAAATAAATTAGCTTCACGCTATATCCCGCACACAGCAGGGTAGGCAGAGGGAACCTAGTGTTAAGACACTCCGTTCCCCACTTTCTGCCGAATTCTGGAGGCATTGCGTGTTGAGTGGCAGAACTCAACGCCGCGCTTAACCTCGACACCAGAGCGAAGAAATGGAAATATAAATTTAAATAAATATTTCATCTCCTCGAGTGGGGATCGAACCCACAACCAGTCGGTTTTGCAGTCACACCTCGTGCCGCTGCGCCACGACCGGCCTCAAACCTAGAAAATAAAATAATTATTTTTGTTGCCATACAAAAATAAAGGATTATCTGTTTAAGTATTTTAAATTTTGTTTGTTGTAATTTATTCCACTCGTGGTGTCGTTCATTTTACAGACAAAAGAAACGCAATATCATATTGAATGTATTTTTTAATCCTTTTGGGGAGGGAGTTTATAGTATTTCATTCTATTTAAAAAAGTAATGATTTGGTTTTTTGGCCAACTATATATATTCTACACATTCTTAAGAATTTACATTATTGTTTCAGATCGATCGTAAGACAACGCCAACACCGAAATCTGGCAACAAAATCACATAAAAAATAAAATAAAAGAGAACTTTGACATATGGACTTTAGATTATCACGTATACCTATAGTGTACTTTTCGTGGATCTACAATTACGAAATGTGGCACAAAGGGAGAACTTATAATACAAATAAAGGAAAAAATCCGAAAACTGAAAATTGATAGTTATTTTATAGAAAAAACAATTATAAATTTATAATTGTAGTTCATTTCATATAAAATGAGTGCATATGTCTACAAACTTAAGTTTGTCTTATTTCTACTATTTGTCTTAACTTTAAATTGTATTACATATTGACATACATTCCTAAAATTGGACCGAAACCCTCGGTATGTGAGTCCGACTTGCATTTCACCAGTGTTTTATCTAGGATATGAAGATAAATGTAATTTGCGATCAGCAAATAAAAATAATCTTCTTAATTGCTTCTGTGATTATCGATTTGAAAAAATCGATAAAGTCAAAGTCCAATAACTTTATTCAAAATAAGAAATTACATGTTCGCAAAAGTTAATGCATCAGACCTATTAAGAACCGGCGCAAGATACTCAACGGGACTTTTTTTTTAAATCAATTCTACAAAAACACATTTTAACATTTCTGACAATGATACCTTGAAACAGACTGGAGCGATCATTTCATTCCCAAGGCGTGTTATCATTTATATAACCATTAATTTGGTAATAACCTTTAACTCACAAACGTCTTTTTACAACTCTTTTAAATTGTGATACAGAACATCGGACGTTTTCTAGCATCCGCATCGTCCCATAAAAAAATTACGGACTCGATGTAATCAGTAAACATTAGCCTTGGAAACACGCGTCGTGTAGAACGTTGTCACGGAGAATAAACGTACCGGCGGACAATTTACCTCATCTTTTCCTTTAATTTCTTCTCTTAAAATACGCCAAGTTGAAGCGTAGGAATTTTCGTTAATATACTCACATTTATTTTTATATTCAATCAGCAAAATTCCATTTTAGTCTCAAAACGCCGTGGACGCTTCTAGCCCTCCTGGACCATTTTATCCAGTAACAATTATTTCGAAAATACTCGAAGCATTTTCACCACAAAGCTCCAAAAACTCCCAATATCACTTGACTTGCACTTGTTTCTGTGGCGCTGTGAGCATTAGCCTAGGAGCCACCACGCACTAACTTCTGAAAGGTTAAAGTAGTTATGAAGAATAGTTTGTATAGTACCGATAGAAATGTTAGTCATCTCCTTCATTTGGACATCTTTAAGTACAACTAGTAACTTTTATGACATTTAAATCCGTAGAGGCAGTAACTGGGCCGGACGTACGAGAGTCGCCTACAATGGGCTCTCTGCCCCTTTTAAATTTACTTAACTACATTTGAACAGTAGATAATAAAGGTGCAGATTCTTGATAAACAGCCACCATCTCGTCAGCAATGGTTTTTTGATTTTTTCCTTGTTAATAAGGAATTTATTCACAGCGTGGTGCTAAATTTTCTTTAACATTGTCACGTCAGTCATTTCACTTGTAATTAACGAAGGATAACTAGCAAAGTAATGATTAGAAATGTGTTTTTTTTATACCCTCCCATAGTGTTATTAACTAAATAATTAGTCTAATTACGAATATACTTATTAAATCATATCGATGCTGAAAAATATTGAATGCTCCTCGTATATTAAATTTCTGCAGTGTACCTCTATCTCTATCTCTATATTATTGTCAATCTGCGACTTAAGTATATTCATTATAAATTAAAAATGTTGATTTAAGGCTTAAAATAAATATTGACTATATTTTAAAGAATACATATTCATTCAAATTCTAATTCAAAAAAAAAGTTTATTACCGTTTTATGACAACTAATACAATTAAAATAATAAGCTAAAAAATAATAAAAGTAAAATAAAACAAATACAAAAATTTAAAAAAGTAAGAAAAAAAAAACAAAAGGTAAAAGGAGTGAGGCTCAGCTAATGCTGTAAGACGTGTTGTCTACAACGCTGTTTTTCAGCTTCATCCTAATTCACAATTCTTAAATTAAATAAATGTGTACAGGAGAGGGATGCGAAACTGGTTATGACAATTTGTTATAAAAAACTAATAATAATAATAATAAAAATAAAATAACATTCAACTGGAAACAAAAACGAATGTATATAATTTTCAGAGAGTGGACATTGCCTGATTATCAAATTCAAATTTGGTGAACAAAAAATAAAATAAAATAATATAAATAAAGATAAACAATAAATAAATAAACAATCACATATATTAAATAAATAAACAACTAATAAATATTTCAAAAACACGGCTTAATTTTGATGTTTATGTAAATTTAATATATATTTTTTTAATTTTCTTTTAAAAGTCATAAATGAGCAGGTGGTCACTCGCAATGGTGGAGGCAGATCATTCCACACCTTCGATGCCGCGAATTTAAAAGTTCCTTTAAATCCCTCAGTCTTGCGTTTTGGGATTGCAATTTGTAACATGTTAGTACTTCGAGTATGTTTTTCATGTGTTTCCGACATCCATATCAACCTCTTGTACAAATATTCCGGTCTCCTCGTGCGAACAACTTTCCAAACAAGACATGACAAATGGAGAGTTCTTCTTTCCTTCATTCTCAAAATAGACTTGTCAAGTAAGTACGGAGAGACGCGACTATACCTCGGGATATCGAAACAGAAACGTGCACACGCGTTCTGTACTCGCTGGATGGCGCGTTCAGTTTTCTTGTACAAGCGCGGCCCGTAAACAGTGTCACAGTAAGCTAAATTGCTTAGTATCAGGGCTTCAACCAAGGTGACTCTTACCTTCTCCGACAAGTACTGCCGCAGTCCATATAATACTTTTAAGCGATAGAAACATTTTTTAATGGCTGCGTTCACATGTTCAGTGTATCGTAGTTCACTATCTATTAAACGTCCCAAATTACGCGCAATCTCAACCCTTTCAATAATTTGACCGGAAATTCGAAAATCTGGTTGCATGTTACTGATCTTGTTACATTGCTGTTTGGTACCTTGTACAATAAATTTAGATTTCACAGGATTTAAAATAAGCGATTTTTCTGTAGTCCATGTTTGGATAATCTCTAGATCTTCATTCATTACTCTTTCTGCGTATCGGATATTTTCAGGTTTAAATGAATAATATATCTGCGTATCATCTGCATAACAATGAATTTTGCAATGTTTAAGTTTTGTAGCTAGATCAGCCGTATAAATAATAAACAATATAGGACTCAATATGGACCCCTGCGGGCTACCTCTACATATTGTCTTTATTTGGGATTTTACAATGGAACCATCAATGTTTTGTAACTCCACAAACTGTTTTCTCCCTGTTAAGCAAAACCAGTCACATGCCGACTGGGTCACTCCATAATACGACATTTTTGCAAGTAAAAGTTCAATATTAATACAGTCGAACGCTCTTGAAAAGTCAAGCAACACCAACATAGTCCCATAACCCTCGTCCGAAGCCGACACAATGTTGTCAGTAACATTTGCTAATGCCGTACAGGTACTATGTCCGCTGCGAAAACCTGACTGCACACTTGGCAAAAGATTTTCATTTTCAAAGTATTTAATTAACTGGGAATAAACAACTCTTTCTATGACCTTTGACATTACAGGTAAAATACTAATAGGTCTTAAATCTTTGTATTCTTGAACTGCTTTCACTTTAGGGATAGGCTTTACTTTTGCTACCGTACATATTTCTGGAAAATTACTTGTTTTTATACATTCATTAATTAAGGCAGTAATATGTTGATTTGTGGTTTACAAATATTATTATGAATCTTAAAAATAACTGCTGATTTAAGATCTAAAAGAAATGTTGATTGTATTAACTATAGGTTAAGAATAAATATCTTGAATTGAGGTTTCAAAGTAAATATTTATGTGAAGTTTAATTGCTATATTTTATTAACTTTACTCATTTAATTTAAAATAATAATTTAAATCTTACATTTCTATTGTGTCGTGCAACCAATTAAATTAAAATAATCGAATCGACACCATCACCTAAAATATTCGGCACCATAACCGAATAATTCGGCCGAATACGTATATTGGAAAAGATGCCGAATACGCCGAATACCGAATACCAAACGAATATTCGGCGCTTCCCTACTTAAAACCAATGTTATTATAAAAAATCTACTTAGTATCAGTAAATAGTAAAAGATAAAAACATGGTTTGAAAACAAATTGCATACAATGTTAAAACTAATAAAAATGTGATAGAAAAAAATTCTAAGTATAAATAATCGAAATTAAACAGTTAAAATAATATATTTGTAAAAAAAATGTAAATTCTGATAAAAACTTTAAGCAATTCATCTCTTTTACATATGAGGACAATCAAATTGTAAGTTCCAATAACCCTCTGCGACTCACGTGGTAGTCTCATAGGCACCGCGAAATACAAAATACGGTTATTTACGACTGATTTTTAAATTTAAGCACCCCCGTTTTAGTACCTTATTGTAATGACCTTATGAATAGTGCGTGAAAAAAAGTGTCCAGGAGACTACCACGTCAGCGTTAAAGTAGGTGTCTACTAGACTACCGCCTCTGTAAAATGATTATATTTTCATACTGTCTCTATTGAAGATAATGTGTGTTTTTGTATTAATTTGCATTTTTTTTTAAATTGGACTTTATTAACATAAATTACATACACACTCTAGTATTGAAAATAAAATAAACTTATATTTTTGCTTGTAAAAAATAACCAAAACTTTTATTAAGACTTTTCTTCTCATCATATTCGAAAAACGGTAAATGATATAGAAAACTTCGTTATTTATATAATGGCAAACTATAGTCATACGGAAAGTAGCCTATTTGTTGTTGCAGCCGTAAACCTATAGGTGGGTGTATTCAAACAGATAACAAAGAACTGTGTTTGTACTATTTATCCAAAAAAATAAAAATAAAAGAGGAGACTAAATATTGTTTCTGTAATTGTTTGCTTTTGATAATTGTCAAAAATAGATGTAATTTTAAGACTGTTTAATTGTGTATTTAACCATTAAATCTATTTCATATCCTAGACTGATTAAAGCAATTTTCCAAATATGTAATGTTAAATATAAAAAAATATATATTGTGTAGATTTTTCTGTGTCATTAATGTTAAAGAATATATTCTTAGAGTGATATATGAAAAGTCAATAAACACAACAAATATGAAATTTATTTTAAGTAAAGAAAGCAATGTGTAATTAATTTTGAAATTACACATTGTTTTCTTTAATTAAAAAAAATGTTACATAAATAATGTATTAGTCATCTAATAAATATAAATTCCGTAAAAAAAGGTGTCTCGTGGACTACTGCGTCAGTATAGTTGTAAAAATTAAGCCACATCAGTCGGGAAGGGTTAAGCAAGTGAAAAAATACCGGTTGAGTTATAAACAAATAGAGAATATAATTTGTTTCATAATATTTTGTTTCTATAAGAGAAGTTGCGGCCATGGGCACAGATGTGTGACTGTAAACGGGACCGGTTGTGGATGCGATCCGTACTCGAGAAAATGAAATATTTATTTAAATTTACTTTTTCATTTCTTCGCTCTAGTGGTGAGCCAAAGCGCGGCGTTGAGTTCCGCCACTCAACCACAATACTTCCAGAGTTCGGAGGAAAATATGAACCGGAGTGTGACTTAACATTAGGTTTCCTCTGCCTACCATGCTGTGATATAGCGTGAAGCTGATTATAAGTATAAAAAAAAATCACTCAAAAAGAAAATATAGGCAAAAATCAATTATGTGATAAATAGATTAAAAAAGATTACAGAAATTATCTTGCATGCCCACTATACTCTATAAATACGAGTAGGTATGTACTTTACGCTATTCTTAAGATATTTTTTATATTTATATGATATATATTTTTGTATTTTTATTCGCGACTGTTATTATTTGTTTTTGTACTTTACAAAACAACGTTTTAACAGAACTGCACAGGACAGAATAAATAAAAATGTTACTTTTATTTAGTTGCGTAGTGCTACTTCCGGTAAGATTTATGATCTATTTCTTTATCACTTTACAGGAGTAGGTGCAGTGGCACAGCGTGAACAGCTGACTGTAAATGACACGATAGTTGTGGATTCGATTCCCACTAAAGGGAACGGATGTACTTCATTATCCTTTTCTATTGAGGCAAATATATTCGAATGACATTAGGTTGTTTCTATTCACTTTGCTATGCAATGAAGCATACAGCGTCAAACTAAAAACTTAATTTTTTTTTGTCCATAAATTATGTCATTATTAATTTTTTGTATTATTTTTATTTCTATGTGACGTAACCGTAATATTTACCTTAATATATTATAGAAAAAAATGTATTTATGTAACTACAGGCTGTAGCGTACGCGATGGATTATCCAGAAATGTTATTAAACGATGGAAATAAAATGCCCGCACTTGGATTCGGTACCTTTGGTAAGGTAAGATTGTGGCTATTTATAAATATGATTTTTGTTAAAAATTAATAAATATTTAACTAAATATAATAATGGTAAGTAATCCGCCACTGTTTGTCACTAAACTCTATGATTGTACGTTCGATTCCCTCAGGAAAATAAATTATTGCTAATTGGAAGATGGAGGAGTATATTATAGGCATTAAATTTTCTCAATTTATACTGCAAAACCTAAAAAAAATAGTTAACCTTAAAAAAATACTTATTTTCATTATTAGTTAATAATAGTTGGTTCTTATTTCATTAATATTGTTTTCTACCTCTGACTAGAAGACAAAGAGCAGTGTTTATATCCGCCATTCAACACGCAATGTCGCGAGAATTGTGTGGTGGTGGGGAACGGAGAGTCTTAACACTACATTTTCTCTGCCTACTTTTCTCTATACATATATACATAGTAAAGCTATAAAAAACTTTTAGGTAGACGAAATATATAAAGTTGAGGAATCAGTGATATGGGCTGTAGAAGCTGGATACAGGCATATAGACACCGCCGCCTTATATTTAAACGAGGAAGAAGTTGGTAAAGCTATAACCAATGTGACATCTCGAGGTATTGTAAAAAGAGAGGATTTGTTTATCACAACTAAGGTAATCTGTTAATAGAGTAAATCGGACATCTAAAAAATACTAACCTAGTAACTAATATTTATTTTTTTTTAAATAAGAATCTATTAAAATAGAATAATAACGTTTTGGTAATAATTTAATTTCAGCTAAACTTTGGGTACAATGGTTCAATGGTTTTAACAGCCTTGAACGCCTCTTTAACTAAGCTGCAGATGGACTATGTAGATCTATATCTCATCCATACACCATCTAATTGGGTAAGAGTTCTTTGTATCTCTTATCTTATCTATAACTTCACATTCTATTCCTAGCGGGGTAGTCAGAGACAACGGAGCGCCAAACGCTACGGTCTCTACATACCTCTTTCGCTTCGTCCACTGTTATGCATGCCCTCCGGGGTGTCCTTATGCTTTTTACGTGACCTTCCTCCAGTATCTTTCACACTATGTTTTCAAATGTCAACCGAGGTCCTCCTACATCTCTTATCACTCACTTTTCCATCATAAATCGTTTTTGCCATTTTTTCATCACTCATTCGTTCGACGTGCCCAAACCAGCTGAGCACGTTCTTCTTCATTCTCACCGTGACATCCTCACTAGTACCTGCCATTCTATGTATCTCTTCATTGTGGTTTCGATCAGCTAATCTGACTCCGCATATCCTATGAAGAGATCGTATCTCCACGACATTCATCTTTCTTTTATTCGTATTCTGTAATACCCACGTTTCGCTGCCGTCTAATAGCCTCGATACCATCACTCCATTGTGTACGGCCAAACGTGCAGCTGTGCTGACCTTTTGCCGTCTATCAATTTAATAAAGGTAAAAAAGGTACCAAACATTTCACTGTACCTAAAAATGTTACTTGTTTACTTAAGACATACCTTCATAATTATACGTGAATATATAATTCACGTCTAAATTTTTGTTTTTCTTATAAAACTTGATTACTAAAATAAATAAAAAGAAACCTTTTTAATTATTTCATCCATAATATTTCACCATTTGGACAGCTAACTCAGCAAGATTTCGATATAGAAGACACATGGAAGGGTATGGAGGAAGTCAAAAGAATGGGCTTGGCTAAATCAATTGGCGTTGCAAATTTTAATAGCAGTCATATTAATAAGATACTCAAGAATGGTAGTATTCGACCAGCAGTTAACCAAGTTGAGGTATGTGGTCGTACATACATTTATAATTTCTTATTGTTGCCATGAACTTATATATATATATATGGTTAGTTATATCTTTGTGACTAGAATAATTCTATCTCATATTGGTGATGTAAGGTTGTTCGTACATGTACAAGATATATAAGAGTAATATTTTTTTTTGATTTGTATAATATTTGATCGTTTGCGTGCGCAATTCGATACTGTGTGCTTGTAAAAATAGAAATAAATTATTATAAGACTGTTTCTCAAATTTTTAGGTAAATCCCACTTACGCGAGCTTAGAGTTAGTGGCGTACTGCCAACAAGAAGATATAGTCGTGACATCGTATGGTCCAAATGGATTTTTGGTTCCACGACCACATTTGGACTTTTCTTCTCCACCAGCTATCGACGATCCGATTTTATTGAATTTGGGTAAAAAATATGGGAAAACAGCGCACCAATTATTTATACGTTACTTAGTAAGAATTTTTTTATAAATTTTAATATGCCAAATTGCTTGCAGCACAAGACAATCCGTGTTGTCGTTAGCATTAAGTACCAACTATTACCTAATTTCATTCGCGCAACGGGACTACAGCTTACCATACACATAATAATTAAGATTTCAATCCTAGCTCAGGTCAATGATTTGATCTGAATTATTTTCATTTCTATGCTCTGTGTATTTTCCAGATAAAAGCAGCGTTGATATCCGCTATTCAACACGTAAAGCTGTGTCCTGGCGTTAGGTTCTCATCATCAACATTTATCAGTCGGTAAAAAAGAGAAAAGGCGTTTAGACACCTCTTAGCTCTAGGTTTAGAATAAATATTTAAAATTAAAATATATAAAATAATAATAATAATAGCGCTATGGAAAAAAATAACGAACGAGCCAAATGTCTCCAGAGTAATAAGATATTGAATTAAAATATATATATATTAAGCTCTTTCCTCTCTCCAGATACTTATATGACAGAGTGTGAATCTGCAAAAAAGAATTAATTTGCCTAAACAAATTAACTAATTTTCCTTTTTCATTTTCAGATGGATCGCGGTACAGTACCGATTCCAAAATCTTTCACCAAAGAACGCCTATTAGAAAACTTCGATGTACTTGACTTTTCATTTTCTAAACATGAAATATATTTAATGAATGAGTTTAATAAAAATATAAAAATTTATGACTTCGCTCCGGAAGTTATGGACGCTGTGATGAGATATTACTTTGGGCAAACACTCGAAGACATTTTTGAATCATAAAATTAAAAATTTAGAAAACTTGTATATCTATTGCACTCTTTGCTTACATTTAATTTTAAGCCTTATCTTTTTGCTATTACTTGTGTGTGTGTTTCGCTTATCCATTTCTTTTGGTATTTCTTTAAATTTCTTCTCTCCTTCTGTGAGTGTAAAATTATTCTGTTTTGGTGTATCTTGTGTGTTAATTAAATTTGGACATTTTTTCCACAAAATTTTGGAATTTTAATTCTACTCCATAAATATTCAATAATACTAAATAGCGTTTCATCTCACAAACCGCTATAACCTAATGACTTTTTGTTTTTTTTGCTTCACGCTGTATGTGGAATACAGCGTGAAGCTAAAAAAACTTAGTAGGGTAGGCAGAGAAAACCCATGAATCTTGTATAAAAATACTCCGTTCCCATTAACAAAAGTATTTTGCGTGATGAGTGGCGCAACTTAACACCGCACTTTGTGTCATTACAAAAGCGAGAAAATAAACATATTAAATATTTCATTTCTTCGCATCATTCTTTTGCAGTCGTACGCGTTTGCCCCAGCGCCATGGTCACGCCTGTTCTAAAGAGATATAATGTATTAATATTTTCATTTCTTCATTTTCGTAAAAAGGCAAAGAGATGCCTTGAAAATTGCGCGGAAATTGAGTGAAAATCTTTAGTTCTCGATGTTTTGTTGTTTGATATTGTTTGTAAATTATTATTGTATAATGATAGAAAAAACTCGACATTGTATGATTATATTATAGGCCGAGATTTCAATATTTAGAATTCTCCAATATAAATTAACACCTTCTCAAAGCAGTCGTAGTCCTTGCAATAATCTATATTTTAACAAATAATTACGTTTGCAGTGTGCGCGCAGTTACGGTTTACCAAGACAGATATACAAACAATGATTGGAAAACTTTCCAAGGCTCAACCCGAAGCCCAACAAGCGCAAGTCAACCGTATATACTGCGCATATTTCGAAAAAGAATATACAGTATATTACACGACGGAACGCACCCAGGATTCAGAACAACAAGAATAGTGCTAACAAGTCGTTACTTCTGACCTGGTATGGAATACACAAGTACGTGGACAAAACAAGCTTATCGTATCAAACGGCGGAATCTCACGTGACAAGAATTCGTCACTTATGCAAATCCCCGAATTTGAACGGGTTGAAAAATTTCGTGCGCGCTCTACCTGTATCTAATAATAAACGGTTTAACATAATTACGTTAAACAGTTAAACATAATTACGGTTATTGACCGACTTACGCCTGCCTTTATCAAAAACGCGCAGCAGCCGACAACGCATCGAGTTTCGAACAACAACACCCGTGGTTCAATTTAGTTAATAGGCATAATATTTTATATATTTTATTTTGGTTATTTTATATTCTGATTAATACATTTTTTCTCAAAGGGGGAGAGTATTGTAGGGGTATTGCACATTCATTTGTAAACATCTAAATCAGCGTCCTAAATTTATTCGCTACAAATACAATTGTGTAATTATTTTCCACTATTGTTTTGTAGCGTATAAATAACCAAATTAAATATATAATAAAAGAGTTGAATATTAAGTCTCGTATCAGTCACATCGCCACGCTACCATACCCCACAAAATAATATATAATTTTAATTTATAATTATTTAGTGCACAGCAGTAAAGATAATCAAACTAAAAATTTAAGGTTCTGTACCTCAAAAGGAAAAAAAAACTGAACCCTTATGGGATCACTTTGTTGTCGTCATTTATGTATTGTTTTTGTTTCAAAACTTACTTCCCGTAAACCTATAGTTGTACTTCAACGTAAATTTCATAATAGACATGATTTTAATTAAAGTGTAATTAAAATCATAGTTTAATTTCTCTATAAATGCCTTATACAATTAAAAAAATCCCAAAAGTTATTTTTTCAAACAAAATAAATTATAAAATTATCGTTGATAAATAAAACGCAATTCTTCATGAATGATGCACACAGACATAAACCTATCAAAGGGAAACCGTCGCATACGCCTCATTCCGAAATCGAATCGAACGTATTGGCGGCAAAGTTCAAATGATTAATCTGTAATAATATGTGTTTATTTTTTTGCATCT
The DNA here is from genome assembly GCA_021202915.1 of Heliconius himera. Lineage (NCBI taxonomy): Eukaryota > Metazoa > Arthropoda > Insecta > Lepidoptera > Nymphalidae > Heliconius > Heliconius himera. The sequence goes on along the minus strand of JAJHJA010000170.1, from coordinate 288,680 downwards.
TGGCGTAACTGCGTCACACGGAATAAGGTATTGGATAAACATAGTGAAATGAAAAAAAAAACCTACGTCTAAACTGTTAAGGTATCTTGATTAATTTCTTTAGGTATGGGTTTAAAATATTTTACCATATATTGTAATGATTTTATATTAATTAGTTTTAATATTCGCAATAATCTCTATATATAATAAAAGGATAGAAAAGTCAATTCTGTACATGAAAGATACAAAAAAATAAAAATTAGGTCGATTAATATATCGATTATAGTACCTAAAAAACCACTCAGCAGAATTCTTGTTTGTCTGTCTGTTTGTCTGTCTGTCTGTCTGTTTATTTGTTCGTCAATCACGCAAAAACTACTAGACAGAAATTGATGAATTTTTGCATGGTATTAGCCTAGGGTCTCAAGGTACATTTTTTTTTGGGTTTCATCAGAATGAAACCCAAAAATAATGAAACCCAAAAATTCTGAAATTTCATTATAGTTTTATTTAAAAAAAATAAAAACTGAAAAATGTAAATTACTTAAAATACCGATAACTACTGTATGGAATTAAATTATTTTTAGCATGGTATTAGTTCAAAGCCTAATGCAACTTATAGAATAGTTTTTATCTTGGAGTACAAAGAAATTTTACCAGAAAAAATAACATAATTATATTTTTTAATAAAAAAAATCGACTTTTTCAATTTCAATCGGATTTCATACTCTGAACTTAACCAAACTTTCACGAAACTACCCTTTTTATGTAACCTTTCTCATAAAAAAAGAATCATTAAAATCGGTTGAGTTGATATTGAGTTATTCGTCCATTTGTCGCACACATACATAATGTAAATTTGAGATTTATATGATTTTGTCATAAATTCCATTGTCGGACGTACACTGGACGCACTAGCTTCCAAATAAAAAAAAATCATCAAAATCGGTCCACACAGTCAAAAGTTCTGAGGTAACAAGGATAAAAAATACAGTCGAATTGATGACCTCCTCTTTTAAGAAGTTGGTTAATAGAAATTTTACATAATTAAATTACGATTATTGTATTTAACCTCAATTTAAAAGAAGAAAGTAAATTGAGGCTGTTCGTGGCACAGGGGCACAAAGTGTAAACTGGTTGTGGGTTCTATTCCCACTTGAGGAAATTAAATATTTATTTAACTTTATATTGCCATTTCATTGCTCGGCTGTCGAGGCAAAGTGCGGCGTTGAGTTTCACTACTCAGCACGCAATGCCTACAGAATTCCGCGGAAAGTAGGGAACAGAGTGTCTTAACACTAGGTTCCCTCTGCCTGCCCTGCTGTGTGCGGGATACAGCGTGAAGCTGAAAAAAGCTAGCTTAATAGTTGTTTAGTCTACCATAATTATTGTTTTAAACGTTAACGTTGGTGATATTAACAAAAATAATAAAGTAGGTATATTTATCGGGACTAGCTCTAATGGCGATATCTGCAATAAAAAGTACAGTAATTACCCGACTTACGCTACCCCGTTTTACGCGAATTCGGCAATACGCGGTTTTTCATTTTGATTGCCGCGCATCGGCTCTCTCGCTCTGCCCACTCAGTGTTCAGTTTGCGACAGGTTTAAACATGTTCCACGTGAAATTGTTTTACGTGCGCAGTGCGTTTTACTTATAATCTCTAATTATGTCGTCTAAAAGAACGAAAAATGAGTCATTTGAGCATAACAAGAAAAGAAAAACACTGTCTTTGGAGTGTAAACTAAATATAATTAAAGACTGAAGTAAAAATGAAAATTTGTGAAAAAACATTGTTAGAATATATGAAGCCTTCGACATCAAATATAACTCCGGTTTAGGTTACTTTATTTATAACAATGTAATTTTTTTTATTATCCTACACTTTATTAAACATTTTTCTTCTAAATTATGTTTTTTTTTAAACTCTGGTCCTGAACTCTGACCCCGACTTACACGGCATTAGTACCCACCTACCGCGTTATTCCGGGGAACTGTATCTGTATTTGGAAAGTAGATTCTGATTGTGAGTTCATTGTTTATAAAACTTTGTATTGTATGTCAATACATTTTAATCATTGTCGTTATATATACGTTGCATTCATTTACAGTAGATATATTTCTCAAGAGAACTTTCTCAAGACTTTATATATAAAAAATAAATTAAATAATCATGTTAAAGTCAAAGTATCAAATATATTAATGACATCTGTTAAAATAGCGTGAAGCTGATTAAACTTAATGTTATAATCAAAAGAAATGCATTGCATGTAAATTTATTAATACGTTTTAAGTATGAAACAATGCAAAATAATTGAAAAAATAAAAAAGTTACTTTTTCAAACAAAATAAATAATAAAATTATCGTTGTAAAATAAAATATAATTTGTCGAGAACGACGCACGCACACATAAACCTATCAAAGAGAAACCGCCGCATACGCCTCATTCCGAAATCGAGTCGTAGATATTGGCGACAAAGTTCAAATTTCTAAAGATTTTAGTAGTATTTGTGTAGTAGTATGTGTTTACGTAATTGGTATCTATGCGTAACCGCGTCACACGAAATATAGATATGAATAAACATCGTAAAATGAAAAAAAAATCTACGTCTTCACTGTTGATGTATCTTGCTTAATTTCTTTAGGTATGGGTTTAAAATATTTTAGAGGTTAAGCACGGCGTTGAGTTTTGCCACTCAACACGCAATGCCTCCAGAATTCGGCAGAAAGTGGGGAACGGAGTGACTTAACACTAGGTTCCCTCTGCCTAACCTGGTGTGAGCGGGATACAGCGTGAAGCTCATTAAAATAAAACTAATACACAATATTTAAGGGCAGTTTGCTAAAATACAAAAAAAAAAATCGATTTAGCAGTTTCTGAGATTATCGTGAAGAAACGCACATACAAACAGACCAACTGATGAAGTTTTATTACATTGTTAATTGTAATATCTTCTATGTACGGACACCGATGAGTAAGGATTTTATTGTAAGTATCGATAAGTTATGTTTTTATTTCAAACATTCAATTGAAGATTCTTATGGGAGGTAAAAAAATGCGACCTAAAGTTTTAATAACTTTCTCATAAGAAATCTTCATTGCGCTGCAAGCATACATAATAGGTAAATCAAAACACGAACATAATTCAGTGTGTTAAGTAAATAATTCTGTGGTATAAACGGGCGAAGCCGCGAGCGGGTCGCTAGTTTATTATAAAAATGTAAATCAACCTCTTTGTTGAATAAAAATATGTTTTTAAAGAAATTAAAATAGAACTGTCACGAGAGAAAATTAATAAAACTGACGCTATATAGTCGGAAAAATATTATAACTATATAGTTAGGAATGCTATTTAATGTTAGGAATATTATGTTGGTTACGTATAGATTCCTATATGACACTTACTCATCACGCCACTATGACGCGATAGCGTCATCAATTCTTATTATTCTACCCTGCAACTTATTTGTGAACGATGAAATAAAAGGTTGCACGGGCGTTGTGTATTCAGTCTTGGCTCTGGTGTGGTTCAGAGTACTAGTACTCTGCCACTGACTAACCTCGACTATTCGGATAATTGATTATTTAGTTAATCAATTATTATCGTAATTATGAATGTGGGCAACACCTATTTGTAATTGCACTGGGCTGGAGCAGTGAAGGCGAGTGTTGATATATCGGAAAGGGTATCCTGAAGCCTACACCTGTGGTCGCAAGTCCCAGGCACTGCTCCAGCCATACTTTTCATCATTTAAAGGCCGTAAATAATATTAGTTGCAACTACCATCCACATCTGATATATGTTCGATACGACTACCCTCTTGTTATTTATCACTTCCGACTTTGTGTTAATTGATTTATATTAAGTTATGTGATGATTATGTTCTTTAATTTAATAATGTTCCTTAATTTAAGTTTTGTACAGGTTTAATTGCATTTAAGCCAAATTGTTACCTTACCATTTGTTGTATTGTTTTAATTTATTAAATTTCTAACCTGATTCCTAATTATATAATAATATTTTAAAATAATTAGATATACTTTTAGACTTGGAGCGGAAGAATAAAGAGAATCTCTAGAATGGTATATTGTATTAGAATTTAAGATAGACATTGTACAAGCTTAACAGTATTTAACTCTGGAAGAAATATAAGTTCTGTAAAAGCCTCGAGGTGTTTTGATTTCTTTACATTTCAGAAGCGGGATGCGCCCTATAGTGAGGTACGTAAAAAAAAAAACATGCAAACCAAATTTTACACTGCTAGCTTTAGTATGTATAGCTTTTGATTGTAAATTTAGTCACTTTAGAATTTTCATTGTATATCTTATTAGAATAGTATGAAGATTGATAAGTGGTTAGCGTACCATAGATGATACCATGGATGATACGGTGAGCGGGCCGTACATGAAGTGGTTAGTATAGATGACACCATTTAGTTGCCGATTCGAAATATTTTCACTCAAAACTCATTATAATCAAAAGAGCAAAATTTATAGTCTGCTTCTAGTCCCAATTATATATTTCAGCATATTTATTTACTTATCTAAGTCAATTTTCTACAATTTACAATTTAGGTGTTGATCGTGTCAAACAGCAGAATTACATTTAAACATAATCTAATAATTTTTATATTATTAATAACTAAAATATGACTAATCTATATCTTTTATACACAAATTTATAAATCTGAACATTGCCTTTGTATACCAGTAAGAAGTTCTTTTGCAACTCTTTATTTCATCGACGCACTTTATCACATCAGACGAACCACTCATCAGAAGATGTAGACGACTCCTACGGCCGCGAAGATCTCTTCTAATGTTTTGTATTTTCAATAAATTGCTCTTTTCGTGTCTCATTGCCCTCATTCCACTGAGTGGTTCCTCTGAGGTGTCAGCAGTCTCAGCATCCGACTCCATATCCCTCAAATTAATGCAATAAATTTCATTAAAAACTAATAGTCTTACTAAAAATCAAATTGATTGATATATTTGAATTATCAATTCAAAAGCATTCTCTTTTAAATATCATTCTAAAATTATTCAAAATGGATCATCAAAATGTCAATGAATAAATCAAAAGTAAAACAGGAAAAAAAATACTAAAATAACCAATATAAATAACCAAAAATATTAATTTAATTTCAAATCACCTCTACTATACACTACCTGACGTAACCCGCGGTCACCACCGACCAGCGAGCAAGCAGGCTCACTAACTCAAAATACATATCACTACTTTTTCATTTCATCTATGGTACGCTAACTACTTCATGTACGGGCCGCTCACCGCATCATCCATGGTATCATCTACGCTAACCACTTCATGTACGGCCCGCTCACCGCATCATCCATGGTATCATCTACGCTAACCACTTCATGTACGGCCCGCTCACCGCATCATCCATGGTATCATCTACTCTAACCACTTCATGTACGGCCCGCTCACCGCATCATCCATGGTATCATCTACGCTAACCACTTCATGTACGGCCCGCTCACCGCATCATCCATGGTATCATCTACGCTAACCACTTCATGTACGGCCCGCTCACCGCATCATCCATGGTATCATCTATGCTAACCACTTCATGTACGGCCCGCTCACCGCATCATCCATGGTATCATCTACGCTAACCACTTCATGTACGGCCCGCTCACCGCATCATCCATGGTATCATCTACGCTAACCACTTCATGTACGGCCCGCTCACCGCATCATCCATGGTATCATCTACGCTAACCACTTCATCTACGGCCCGCTCACCGCATCATCCATGGTATCATCTACGCTAACCACTTCATCTACGGCCCGCTCACCGTATCATCCATGTACAAGCTTAACAGTATTTAACTCTGGAAGAAATATAAGTTCTGTAAAAGCCTCGAGGTTTTTGATTTCTTTACAATATTCTGTTCCCGTAAAAGGAGCGCTGACGCTTTCACGTGTATAAATATTAAAGGCCGTCGCGGCGCAGTTGCACAAAGATGTGACTTTGCACTTGGAGGATTGAATTGTAATCTATATATATAAAAGGACTTGTGCTGACTGACTGAGGTAAGACGCACGCAGAGCCGTAACCGCTGATGGTAGAAACATGAAATTTGGGCAGATGTTTATTTTCATATTCTGGACATCCACTAAGAAGGGAATTTGAAAAATTTTAACCCTAAAGGGATGAATAGGGGTTGAAAGTGTGTATGGAAAAAAAAAATCTGTACCGATTTTTATAAAATTTGAAATTTAGACTGTTAAAAATATTTCATTGAACACGTGTTTCGTTTCGTTTGTTTTTAAAAATTCACCCCCTGAGGGTTCAAATAAGGAGTTGAAAGTTTATATGGAAAAATCTTTAAATTGCCACCGATTTTTATAAAAAAATAAATTCAGACTGAGACTTTATTGAACACGTGTTTCGTGGTCTTTTTAGAATTCGCTCCTAATAAGCGGGCGAAGCCGCGCGCTCCCTCTAGTTTAATAATATTTTCATTTTGCAGTCACATATCATACGCAGTATCTTAACACTAAGTTCCCTCTGCTTATCCTGCTATAGGCGGGATACAGAGTGGATCCTGTTTTAACTTTGTGTGAACCCATTAAAACAAAACTAATACTAAATATTTAAGGGAAGTTCGAATTACAAAAGTGCACTTATATCGGTTAAGCCGTTTCTAAGATTATCGTGAACAAACGCACAGACAAACTGACCAAGTTCTATTACATTGATAAACGTCTGTAATTGCAATTTTTCTAATATATCTTCCATGTACAGAGATACCGATGAGTTACGATTTTATTGTAAGTGTCGATAAGTTGTATTTTTATTTCAAACATTCAATTGAAGATTCTTATGGGAGGTACAAAAATGCGACCTAAGTTTTTAATAATTTTCACATTAGAAACCTGCGTTGCACAAACATACATAATAGGTATATTAAAACACGAACATCATTCAGTGTATTAAGTAAATAATTCTGTGATTTAAGCGGGCGAAGTCGCGAACAGCTCGCTAGATAATAAATAAAACTAGTTTTGTTTGTTGATTGGCTTAAAAAAATATTGTTAAAATAGTTTATTAATTAAAAACCGGTTACCTAATTTATAAATATGTATACAGGGTGGAAGTGTAAGAACCACTTTCATTGAAACCACAGTTTTAACTACTCTTTAAAAGCCTTATATTATTCAGAAAAAAAAGTAATTCCCTAAAATGAAAAAGTTTTTTTTCAATCAAAATAAATAATAAAATTATCGTTTTAAAATAAAACGCCATTTGTGAAGAATATTATAAACACACACACACATACGCACACACTTAACTGTCAAAGCAGCAACGTCGCACATGCCTCATTCAAAAAATCGAGTTGCAGCAACTAGCGTAAATATGTAGCTAACGGCGGCGAAGTGATATTATACGCAACACTTAGAAATACACTTTACACACACTATCATATTATTTCTGTCCACATATTATTTGCTACGTTTTTAAATTTTTAAAGTGTTTCCCTTGCTTAAATTGCATCTGCATCTGTCTTACTTTACTCTGTAGATCCCCCTGATTTTTTCGATCCTACTTATGAGTACATTATCGATACTTTCTATTCGATACCGTGTCCCTAAAACCATGAAACTACAAGTACCACTTACTAAAACTGACAATTTTTTTATATAAATTATAAAATTCTCATTACTATTTCCGCTAAGGGTAAAATGTAATAGTAATTGATATATCTTAGCATGTAAATGCTAAGATATATCAATTACTATTTGATTAAATCAAAAACCAATTCTGATTCTTTAAAAAAATATATTATTTTACCTCAAAATCTGAATACTAGTTTTCATTTAAGATTTATGTTTAAATAATTATGTTTATTGTAATAATTAATAAAAGAAAAAATAATAAAATATTCATTTGGAGAGTCCAAGTTGACATAACTTATTACTTAAAAAGTTACAATTACAAGTGAAGTCAGTAATATTTTATTGTCTTTTTTCACATAACAGCTATGAATAAAATTTTTAATTATTACAAACAATAATTTTATAAACAAAAGTATAATAGAAAATAAATAACAAACAATATTTTAATTTATTTGTTTAATACATATGCTGCTGTATTCACTGCTTCAGCCCATAAATTTTTAGAGATTCTTGGCACACAGCATGAACTTTTCTGCTTCTGTTATAGATCTGAGAGTTCTTATGGCCTAAGATCCCATCGTTTAAAACTGTAGGGATCAGATTTTCTAATGAAACTTATATTTAAGAATGATACATGATAGTAGAATAGATTACACTAGGGTTGCCTAAAAGAATCCTGCCGCAAATACCTTTAATTAATGTTTTTCGTAACTCGTTTTTGGAGAAAATTGCACTCATATGTTTTTTATGTGAATCGCACATCATTTGAAAGAAAATCGCATAAGGAATTGGAAAAATAATGGTTGCCAGCTCTCAGTCTGCCGCAAGCTCAGGGTTGCCTGGTTTAAAGAGGTCACTTAAAGTTTACATTTGCACTCATGTGTTTTTTAATGAATTATATATCAAATTAAAGCTTATTTTTTTCTCATCACAAAAACACATGGTTGCCTGGAAAATAACTGCCGCATGCAAAGGTTGCCATCATTTGAAATATTTTATTCCGATTCCGTTTGACTTAGAATAGACGATGAAATGCGCGGTTTGCCTTATGTTTTAAACTAAAGTATTATATAATAGAAGGTCAATCTTAAAATTAATGTTTATTCTAGCTATTCACCTGTTAAATGATTATTTTAACTATATTAAGTACGTACAAAAAACTATTTAAACATGAAATCATCCTTATTTTTCAAGTGAAATAACAAATGCATGATATTAAGTCTCTGCTAAATCTGTTTTATAAATACTAATACTCATTTAAATTGTCATTTTAAAACGACTAAATTATCTAATTAAATAAATGCTTACAAATATTGATCTATTATTAATTGTCTTATGTTTCCTTAAGATAATGAATGGTGACAATTTTTGCGTATATTTTTTTTATTAATTAAGAAAATATGGAAAATTACATTTCAATAAACCCTCTCTCTCTCTCTTTCTCTTCGTCCTCTGCTCGTTGGCTTTGACAACGGCTTTTTTTTCTTACGCAACTTTAAAAAAGTTGTATAGGAAAAAAAATATATAATATAATTATAATAAACAAAACTAATTTAGTAAAAATAAATTCGAAGAATTTACGACAGTAATGCTGATAAATAAATGCAATTTACAGTTTATGACCAGGAGTACGGCACATATCAATTAGTTGTCTACAGTTTTAAGCGATGGGATCTCCACCTATTATACCACTTTTTCCCTTCTGTTGTGGCGATACAGAGGTTTGGTGTACTATACCATGTTCTATGAATAAATTTAACACATCTTTATTTATAAATTCTAAGCCATTGTCACTTCTAAATTTTATTATTTTATTTCCTGTAACATTTTCAAACTCTTTGATAACAAAATCTTTGTTGCAACTTCATTCTTCTTTTTTATGAAGTATATTATTCAACAATGTGTGAGTAATCATCTTTTAATATTAAAAAATAACTTGAGCCGCCAATAGATACTTCCTTTATTGGCTCACAAATGTGATTTGTTGTGACAGACGACATGTATTAACTCACAAGTTTCATTGATTTTGTGTCACAGCTACTAAAGGGCTAATGGTGTGCTATAATACTTTTAGCAACACCTGCCCACAACCAATAACACTTATTTCACTACCATCACCTAAAAGAAATACTGATTTATTTGATACTGGTGTAAAAGTTGAAAATAACACATGTGCTCTCTCGCACCTGTATCCAATAACTATTTTGACTGTTTTATTTTACTTAATTTTTATTGCACTACAACCGCATTTTTTATTTTCCCTTTTTAAACCCATACTCATTTTTAACATGTTTATAAAATTATTACAATAATAGCATTTTTTCTCACTTTTGTAAACAAACTAAATTATTATTTTATGTCCACACTAGAGGGCGCGCGCGGCTTCGCCCGCTTATTAGGAGTGAATTCTAAGAAAACCACGAAACACGTGTTCAAAAAAATATTTTTAACAGTCTGAATTCAAATTTTTATAAAAATCGGTGGCAATTTAAAGATTTTTCCATATAAACTTTCAACCCCTTATTTGAACCCTTAGGGGTGAATTCTTAAAAACCATGAAACACGTGTTCAATGAAATATTTTTAAGAGTCTGAATTTCAAATTTTATAAAAATCGGTACAGGTTTTTTTTTTCTATACAAACTTTCAACCCCTATTTCATCCCTTTAGGGTTAAAATTTTTCAAATTCCCTTCTTAGTGGATGTCCAGAATATGAAAATAAACATCTGCCCAAATTTCACGTTTCTACCATGAGCGGTTACGGCTCTGCGTGCGTCTTACCTCAGTCAGTCAGCACAAGTCCTTTTATATATATAGATTACATTCAGCTTGATAATGACCCATTTTATTACACTTGAAATATTTAATATTTCTTTTGTTTGTAGCATTTCTTTTTTTGCAATAAATGCAGATGATGATGACTCAATTTCACCCCGTAATAGTATTATGGTTTGGAATTTCCAAGCATTCCAATTTTTTTACTCCTTCCAGTTTTATTACTGTGCTGTTACCTCCCATCATGATTATTTTTTTTCTTGTTTTTCTTTTTTATTCCTTCCCGATAACTCCACTACCAACGCCGATCACGTGGCGCGTGAAATAACGTTGTTTTATTCCCGCTGGTATTTCTAATTTTCTACGATTGATGCAATCTTAATTTTTTATTATTACGACGTGGTCTGGGCCTCTAACCCGTTGTATTTATATGGTTTAGTAAATAGCATTCAGCTATAGTCCGACACAACTACTATTGCATATGAGAAGCACGCGCGGTAGAATTACGCAGAACGCATATTTTGATATCTGCACATAGACACCCTCTCTCACGCCGCACCGATTTCTCGCGAGGGCTCGCGTTGCGTCATTCGAAGGTTGGCCCTCTTTGTGCTTCGCGCCAGTGCTGCTATATCGTGCAGGAATGATTGCTTAAAATAACACTATAATTCATAATAAATGTAGATTATACATTTTACGCATGATTTGATACTAAAATAATTAATAAAATTATTAATACTATATACAAATAATTACTAAATAATAATTTATTTTATATTGAGTTTTCCTAGGTTCCCGTGTAACATTATACGACTCGTTTCTATTTAATTTTTATACGATTTTCTATCAAAATAATTAAACGGTATTTTATAATTAATAATTAAAATGTTAATAAAAAAAATTAAAAGTATGTTCGAGAAGTATTTTAAATAATGCCAACTATTACAATGTTTTTAATTATCTGTGTAAGAACTGAACTTAGCGGCGGAACGGCTATGTTTTGTTGTATTTACATTATTTTTTTCGACTTTAGACATTGAATGTTTTAAATTATTTGTATATTTAATACTAGCGGCTAGCCCACGGCTTCGCCCGCTTAAAATACATGATTATTGAATTAATAAGATTTTTAAATTTATTAAAGAATTGATTGACAACTATAATGACTTCTAATATGATTTTTCTACGACATTATCGTCAAAGAATTTTTGATTGTTTTAAATAAAAAAATACGACCATTGTTGATATTTGATATTTATAAAATGTACATAAAGCTAATTATTTATTACACGTATATATTTTTGTAACTTTATTTATATATATTTCTTTCAAGATCGTTCTTTATCTCTGTGTTGAATTAATTATGACTTCTTTCAAATGACGATAACTTTTTTTTTAATGAACCGATTTTGATGAACTAAACTTTAGTAGTTAAGTTGAGTTAAAACAAAGCAATTGGTGAAATTTTCAAGTAAATCGGTTCAGAGAAAAATGCGGACAAAAATATGTCAAGACAGACAAGAAATTCAAAAAAAATCTTTTTGCTTTCTATTATTCTTTTTAAGTGTCCCTCATTTATTTCAGTCAAAATTACTAAATGTACAGACAAAATAATTTTACTGTCTTATTATATACAGGGTGGAAGAGGCAGCGCTCCATTTACGGAAACAGCATATAGGGTAAAATATTTCAAACCTATACCTAAAGAAATTAATCAAGATGCCTTAATAGTTGGGACGTAGGTTTTTTTTTTCATTTCATGATTTTTATCCATACCTGTATTTCGTGTGACGCGATTACGTACAGATCCCAATAACATAAACACTTACTACTATAAAAATAATACTAAAGGTTAAACAACTTTGAACTTTATCGCCAATACGGTAGGTACGACTCGATTTCGAAATGAGGCGTGTGCGGCGGTGTTCCTTTGATAGGTTTATGTGTGCGTGCGTCATCCTTTCAAATGGCGTTTTGTTTTAAAATGAAAATTTTATTATTTATTTTGTTTGAAAAAATAACTTTTTTTTTAAAAAGGCTTTTATAGAGTAGTTAAAACTGTGGTTTCATTTAAAGTGGTGCTTACACTTCCACTCTGTATAGAGATTAATTTTATCATTAATCGGATTTCTAAAATCGTGACGAATGTGATATGTGATTACTGAGTAATCTTCTTAAATGTGAAACTATGATGTGTCAGTATTTGAGTGCACTATCAAAACATAATTTTTTTTAAGACATTTCAAACAAATGTTGAGTTTGTAATATTACTTATGATTACATCATCATATTAGTAAAAAGAGAATGCGACGACGATGATGTATTATTAATGTTAAATGTAAGTACCTATCTATTGTAGTTCAATATCGTTTTGTGTGTTAAAAATTGTGAATATAATTTTGTAAGTGGTTCAATAACCTTGCATTATTTCGAAATAATTTCATACAAAGTAAAAGAAATAAAGTAGCATTTTGTTGAACAATTTTGATAAGAGCTGTGAACGTTGTTTAGATTTATTGATAAGATAAGGTAATGGCGTGACAAAGAACGAAAAATATCGTTCTTTCTCGTTCGGTTATGTGTTGAATGAATGAAGAATAGAAGATCGGCAACGCTTAGTAATATTTTTTTTGTAGTATGTGTATGTGTGTGTCACACAAAATAAAGCTTTGGATAAAAATCGTGAAATAAAAAAAAAACCTACGTCTAAGCTGTTGAGGTACCTTGATTAATTTCTTTTGCTCTGGGCTTGAAATATTTTACCATTATGCAGTTTCAGTAAAAGGAGCGCTGCCGCTTCCACCTTGTATATATCACTCATTTGGTGCAACGTTATCGTAATTGAAATTTTATTAAGACTAACTACAAAGTTTGATTAAATCTCCTGCAAAATTTCATTTGAGTTCAAGTATGTGGGGTAGTCGTGCCGCAGGAGCACAAGCATGCCACTGTAAATACGACAGGTCGTGGGTTCGATTCTAACTCGAGAAAATGAAGTATAATAATGATTTTATTTCTTCGCCCTGGTAACGAGGCAAAGTGCGACGATAAGTTCTGCCATTCAACACGCAATATCTCCAGAATTCCGCGAAAAATCGGGAACGGAAGTATCTTCGCACTAAGTTTCCAGGTTTCCTCTGCCTACTCTGCTATGTGTGGAAATTGAAATAAATCTACAGTGCAAGGTGCTTTATTGTTTATTTATTTATTTAATAAGAAGCCAACGATATACAGTGTTTTTTAACCTTCGTACAAAGCTGAGTATAGAATATTTTATAGTACATTATACACCACACTTAAAGTCTACATAATATAATATATATTATATTCTATGAAAAATAAAGTTTAACAAAAAGAAATAAAAAGTAAAAAAATCGCTAAATAAAATTGCGTAAAAAAATAATATAAAAAATATTTAAATGTTAAGTAAAGTTTTACTTATATTATAGAAATATGTATGTGTGTACCTATAAAAATTAAAACATTTTTTTTATTTAACTTAAAAAAAAAAAAAATTAAATTAGCTTCACGCTGTATCCCGCACACAGCAGGGTAGGTAGAGGGAACCTAGTATTAAGACACTCCGTTCCCCACTTTCTGCCGGATTCTGGAGGCATTGCGTGTTGAGTGGCAGAACTCAACGCCGCGCTTAACCTCGACACCAGAGCGAAGAAATGGAAATATAAATTTAAGTAAATATTTCATCTCCTCGAGTGGGGATCGAACCCACAACCAGTCGGTTTTGCAGTCACACCTCGTGCCGCTGCGCCACGACCGGCCTCAAAACTATTTAACTTCATAAAGGCTAATAGTACCATTGTTATTATATAATAAAACTCTAATAGAAAAATATCCTAAGTATAAATAATCGAAATTAAACAGTTAAAATAACACATTTGTAAAAAAAATATAAATTATGTTAAAAACTTAAAGCAATTCATCTCTATAACTTCTTAGGACAATCAAATTGTAAGCTCGATTAACCCTCTGCGCCTCACGTGGTAGTCTCATAGGCACCACGAAACACAAAATTCGGTTAATTACCACTGATTTTTAACTTTAAGCATCGCCGTTTTCAGTACCTTACTGTAAAGAACTTATGTGAAAGAAAGTGTCCAGGAGACTAAGACAAGACACGTCAGCCTCAGTAAAATGGTTATATCATATTTTCGTACTGTTTCTGTTAAAGATACAAAAATGCACATTGCGTTTTGGTATTATTTTGAGTTATTTTAGAATTGGATTTTATTAAAATAAATATATACTTATATATATATATATGATATATACTTATATACAGGGTGGAAGAGGCAGCGCTCCATTTACGGAAACAGCATATAGGGTAAAATATTCCAAACCTGTACCTAAAGAAATAATCAAGATGCCTCAACAGTTTGGACGTAGGATTTTTTTTTCATTTCACGATTTTTATCCATACCTGTATTTCGTGTGACGCGATTACGTATAGATTCCAATAACATAAACACTTACTACTACAAAAATACTACTAAAGGTTAAACAACTTTAAACTTTATCGCCAAAACATACGACTCGATTTCGAAATGAGGCGTGTGCGGCGTTGTTCCTTTGATAGGTTTATGTGTGCGTGCGTCATCCTTACAAATGACGTTTTGTTTTAAAATGACAATTTTATTATTTATTTTGTTTGAAAAAAAAACTTTTTTATTTTTGGGAATTTATTTATTTCTGAATTATATTAGGCTTTTATAGAGTAGTTAAAACTGTGGTTTCAGTTAATGTGGTGCTGACACTTCCACCCTGTATAAGTGCCCATTCCTGGCGCAGCGGCACGAGGTGTGACTGTAAAA
The DNA here is from genome assembly GCA_021202915.1 of Heliconius himera. Classification (NCBI taxonomy): domain Eukaryota; kingdom Metazoa; phylum Arthropoda; class Insecta; order Lepidoptera; family Nymphalidae; genus Heliconius; species Heliconius himera. The sequence goes on along the minus strand of JAJHJA010000170.1, from coordinate 273,449 downwards.
CCGACTGGTTGTGGGATCGATCCCCATTCGAGGAGATGAAATATTTACTTAAATTTATATTTCCATTTCTTCGCTCTGGTGTCGAGGTTAAGCGCGGCGTTGAGTTCTGCCACTCAACATGCAATGCCTCCAAAATTCGGCAGAAGGTGGGGAACGGGGTGTCTTAACACTAGGTTCCCTTTGCCTACCCTGCTGTGTGCGGGATGTAGCGTGAAGCTGATTTTTTAAAATTTTATATATGATGAGGCCAGTTGTGGCGCAGTGGCACAAAGTGTGACTGTAAAACCGACTGTTTGTAGGTTCGATCCCCACTCGAGGATACGAAATATTTACTTAAATTTATATTTCCATTTCTTCGCTCTGGTGTCGAGGTTAAGCGCGACGTTGAGTTCTGCCACTCAACACGCAATGCCTCCAAAATTCGGCAGAAGGTGGGGAACGGGGTGTCTTAACACTAGGTTCCCTCTGCCTACCCTGCTGTGTGCGGGATGTAGCGTGAAGCTGATTTTTTAAAATTTTATATATGATGAGGCCAGTTGTGGCGCAGTGGCACAAAGTGTGACTGTAAAACCGACTGGTTGTGGGCTCGATCCCCACTCGAGGAGATGAAATATTTACCTAAATTTATATTTCCATTTCTTCGTTCTGGTGTCGAGGACTATAAGTATAAAAAAAAAATAACTTAAAAGGAAAATACAGGCAAAAACTATTATTTGATAAACTGATTAAAAAAGATTACAGAAATTATCATGCATGTCCGTCCACTACACTCTTTAAATACGAGTAGGTATACTTTACGCTATTCTTAAGATATTTTTTTTATATTTATATGATATATATTCTTATATTTTTGTTGGTTACTGCCATTCTTGGTTCTTGTGCTTTAATAAAACAACGTTTTAACAGAACAGTGTATAGGACAGGATAAATAAAAATGTTATTTTTATTTAGTTGCGTAGTGCTATTTTCGGTAAGATTTGTGATGTATTTCTTTAACACTTTACAGAAGCAGGTGTAGTGGCACAGCGTGAACAGCTGACTGTAAATGATGCGATAGTTGTGGATTCAATTCTCACTAAAGGGAACGGATGTACTTCATTACCCTTTTCCAGTGAGGCAAATATATTCGAATGACATTATTATTATTATTTTGTATATGTGCTACTTGCTCAGCTCGAAACTGGATTCTATTGTACCTACGGGTTGTTACCAAGTAGATACAATGTATGTAAATAAGTTGTGTTATTGTAATTGTGGTATGTTAGTATTTTCATCTTCATCTATTTGTAAAAAAATCCTTACTAATCGACATGTGTTTAGTATTGCTGCTCTCTGTAATGTTATGTAAATTGTATTTTTTAAATTCAACATTTTTATGCTATGATGGAGATGTTTTGGTATAACACCAGTAGTAGAGAGAACTATAGGTACTATATATACTGCTTTTTGTTTCCAAATTCTTGTTATTTCTTTTCTATCTTTTTTTCTGTTAAAATGTATAGTCCTATCACTAAGCACAGCTCGGTCGTAATATAATTTGTGAGTAGAATTTTCTAATATGGTTTCAGGAGTGTACTTATATTAAGGAGTATCAATATTCGTAATAAGCTTATACTTGTGTGCAAGTTGTTGATGTATGATGTTACTAATTTGGTTGTGTCTATGTGTGTAGTCTGATTGTGTGAGATTGGAACAAGCTCCGGTTATATGCTGAATTGTTTCTGGCTGGCTGTGGCATCTACGACATTTATCGTTTGTGATTTTGGTGTCTTTAATTATATATTTTCTATAATTTTTCGTATTTATAATTTGGTCTTGAATTGCTATTATAAATCCTCCGGTTTCTGGGAATAAATCATGTGGATGTCTTCCATGTAACACTTTTTTTTTCCAGTTATCTATTTGTTGCTTTTGTGGATCTGTGTTGGAGCTAATTTCTACATTACCTATTTCTACTAAATTTAATGGAGTATAATTATGATCATTATCATTTATTGTTTTATGTATTATGCTAGTATTTGATTTGTTAATGAAAAATTTCTGTAATGTCTTAAGTTGGTTTTGCCATAGTGTATTGATATTTATGATACCCCTTCCACCAAATGGTCTTTTAATGGTTAGTCTTTCTATTGCAGATTTAGGGTGAAGATAATTGTGCTTTGTTAATATAGTACGTATTAGTCTCTCTAAGTGCTCTATATCTGTTTTTGTCCACTTCACTACGCCAAAGGAGTACGTTAATATTGGGATTGCATATGTATTTATTGCTTTAATGAGATTTTTTCCTGATAATTGTGTTTTACAGAAGGCAATGTATTCTTTTTTTTTATTCTTCTGTTAAAATCTGTTTTGTGTTTGTATGGTCCAAGCCTTTTAGCTGATTGTATCCTAAATACTTGTAAATATCGTGAGATTCAAGAGCTATAATAATATTATTTTCATTTATTGAATAAATACCAGATTGGACTTTCCCTTTATTTATATGTAGAGTTTTACATTTATCTAGCCCAAATTGCATTTGTATGTCGTCACTAAACTCTGCAGTTATATCAATTAGCTTCTTCATATCTTTATTTGTTTTAGCATATAATTTTAGGTCGTCCATATAGATAAGATGTGATATTAGGGAGTTTTGTATGCGAGAATTAAAATGATATCCTACTTGGCTATTCTTTAGTAAACTGGATAATGAATTCAAAGCAAGACAGAACCATAAGGGACCCTTGATAGATTCCTTTCTTAATAAGAATGTGTCTAGTTTTAACGGTGTGATTATTATGATTAAGCTGGAAAGTGGTTTTCCATTGGGACATGATACTATTTAAGAATTCAATGACTGTTGGATTTATTTTATATATTTTTAATATTTTTACTAACCAAGAATGTGGTATACTGTCAAAAGCTTTTTTATAATCTATATAAGTACAATGTAGATTTCTATTTTTTGCTGTAGCATGCTTGTGAATGGTGGAATCTATAATGAGTTGTACCTTGCATCCCATATGGCCCCGTCTACACCCTTTTTGTTCTTCCGCTACTATATTATACTTTTCTATATGTGTGGTAATTTTAGATGTTAAAACTGAAGTTAGAATTTTATAGATTGTGGCTAAGCATGTTATAGGCCTATATTGTGCAGGGTCTGGAGAAAACTTGCCTTTAGGTATCATATACGTAATTCCGGTCGCCATGAAATTGGGTATATTCTGCTATTTAAAAATGATATCTGTTAAACTTTTCGCAATTGCTTTATGAAATATAGTTAATTTTTTGTACCAAAAGTTGTGTACTTTATCCACACCAGGTGATTTCCAATTATGGAGTTTAGCAGTAATTTTGAATATTTCGGCTTCAGTTATTTCAGTAAAATTCATTTCATCTATTGTTTTGTATTTATTTATCTATTCTAATATCCATTCAGCATTTTCATTGTGTTTTGACTCCTGCTCCCATATGTTCGCCCAATATGTCACTAACTGTTTTTCTGTAGGAATACTCTCATTATTAATATCTTGGCATAAATGATTTGGTCTTAAAAGTTGTCTATAAAATGATTTTTCCTTTGTTGTAAACAGAATATTATCATCTTTACGTTTCTGTGCTTTCATGTATCTTTTAAGTCTGTGGGATTTAAGAGCTAGTTTTTGTTTTAGTGTATCCAGAAATTCTTCTACTTTTTTGTTGTCGTTTTCATGTTTAGTATGTAGCGTTGTGTTACGGAAAATTTTCATGACTCGTTTAACTACTTTTTCAGATCTATTATTACTAATATATTGCGTGAGACGGCCAATATCTGCTCTAAGCTTTTGTATATTTTTCTCTAATCTTATTTGCCATGGCGGCTTACTTTTATATTTTTTCCTTTGTCCTGTATCTATCTTCTGTATGATTTTATAACGTAATTCTTCTCCTATTACTAAAGCTGTGCAATATATTATTGTATGTATATCTATTAGTTGAGTGTCTTCAGAATTATAATTACTTAATATTATTGAATTAAATATTTTTATTAGTTCAGTAAGTTTTTGGCTATATCTTAATTTTGGTAAATTTGGTCGAGTTGTTGGGTCTAATCCAGAGAACAGATTAAGTTTGGTTGTTAGTTTATCTTTTAAATTTTGAATATATTTATCCGTCACATCTGTAGATGCTATTAGAGTTTCTATTTCATTTTCTAATAAACAAGTTAAAGTTTCAGTTTGTGTATAAGTTTGCGTTGCTTGGGTTATAAAAGTATTTTGTGTTTGTTGGTCGACTTGGTATTGTATATTTGGTGTATTTGATAATGTTAAAGGACTCTGAGTTTGATTTCTATCAATATTTTCCATCTCTATCTCATCTAATTCTAGTTGATTTTTAACTTCTGTTTTTATTTGATTCAACAACTCCAGTGGCAGTAGTTTGTTTCTAATGATTGTTCTCATTTGATCAGATACTCTTTGCTCGGAAACATTGATGTAAGGATATTTTTGACTGAATATTTCGTGTAGGCGTTGTCTATATGTTGTGAAATCTGTTTCTAACTTAGTGATTAGGTAATAGGTACGCATAATAAAAATGTTTACTTCAGAACTCCATCTCATGCGTACTCTTGGTTTCTCAGCTTTAGTGGACGCGGGCAAAAAGGCATTTGCCTCCCGCGCAACACTTAAAGTTGGTATGTGTTCAACTGTATGAGTTGAAGAAGGTGATGATGGTATGGAAGGTGTATAAGATCTTTCACTACTTGAGCTATATGGTTCTATGGGACTATTGGTTAGGGTGGTGTGTTCGGCTGTAGTATATTTGTCGGTGGGAGCCCGCCTGTTCGACTCCAGACCGCTGACGGTTCGCATGCTGAAACACCCAGCGTCAGCTCCAGGTGTGCCCCGAAGATCACCCTCGGGAAGCGGCCCTCTCAGTTTTCTTTTTAGACGTGTCTCCATATTTATGGGTTACCTTTGCCTTGTTGGCCGTGTAAGTTTCGTCAGTACACGTTACCGCCCCCCACGTTAGCAAGGTGTTCAGCTAGGACGTAAGGTAGGATTTTGGGGGGCTTATTATTATTATTATTATTATTTGTGTCCACTTTGCTATGCAATGCGGCATACAGCGTCAAACTAAAAAAATAATAATTTTTTTGCACATTAATTATGTCATAATATTTTTTTTCTATTATTTTTATTTATACGAGGCCAGTCGTAGCGCAGCGGCACGAGGTGTGACTGCAAGTGGGGAACGGAGTGTCTTTACACTGGGTTTCCTCTGCCTGTATCCCGCACACAGCAGGGTTGCTGTGTGCGGGATACAGCGTGAAGCTGATTTAATTTTAATTTTTTGATTTGATTTATTTATATGTGACGTAACCGTAATATTTACCTTAATATGTTATAGAAAAAAATGTATTTATGTACAGGCTATAGCGTACGCGATGGGTTATCCAGAAATGTTATTAAACGATGGAAATAAAATGCCCGCACTTGGATTCGGTACCTTTGGTAAGGTGAGATTGTGGCTATATGATTAAATATGATTTTTGTTTAAAAATTATCAAATATTTAACTAAATATAATAACGGTAAGTAATCCGCCACTGTTTGTCACTAAAGTCTACGATTGTACGTTCGATTCCCTCAGGAAAATAAATTATAGCTACATTATTAATACAACTATGTCGTAATTTGATTTGCTAGATGAGGCTGACATTACAAATGCAGTCGATTTATTTTATGGAACCATAAATGAAATAATCTCTAATATGATACCCAATAAAACTGTGTCTGGGTATCGCTATCCATTTTGGTATTCTGAATATAAGAAAATGATTGCAAAAAAACTTAAATATCACAAAATATGGAAAATATACAACAGATTCGTGGATTATGATTCATTTAGCTTATTACGCGATAGACAAAAGAGTTGTCAAATTGTTTGTTATTAGAATTATATTAATAAAGCTAAATTTCAAATTTAAAGAAATAGTAAATATTTTTGGAAATTTGTGAAATCAAAGGCAGCATCTAATTGTTTGCCTGATACTTGTACTGATGTTATTGCTTCCGGAGGTGATGATATTTGTCACCTTTTTAGCAAATATTTTAATTCAGTCTATCAACCATCTTCTACTTACTGCGTTCAGCCGATGACGTTACTCATCAGCCGATGACGTTATTTCATCAGGTTCAAATATAAGTATTAATTCTGTAATAATAAAAAAAACAAAGTTGAGAAGTACTTAAATGACCTAGATGTTAATCAAGGATGTGGCCCTGATAGTCCCCCTCCTTTATTTTTGAAATCTTGTTCTAATACTTTAGCATATCCCATTTACTTACTATTACCATATACCATACCATATACAAATCGTTTTTTACTGGTATCATGCCATCTATTTGGAAGCGATTCTATGTAGTACCAGTGTTCAAGTCCGGTGACGGACACAATGTACAAAATTACAGACCAATCTCTAAGCAGTGTGTCTTAGCAAAAATGTTCGAAAAGATTATATATGATTCCATTTTTCCCTTATTACGTATTGTCGTAATAGAACAACAGCATGGGTTTGTTATCCATAAATCAACTGAATCTAATCTCTGTGAATTGGTACATCGAGTGTCTTTATCTATGGATGAAGGTTTTCAGGTGGATGTTGTGTATACCGACTTTTCCAAGACCTTTGATAAAATTTCTCATTCGATCCTTATAAACAAATTAAAGAAAGTCGGTATACATGGGTGATCACCCATGGCCCATACTTAGGTGGCTATGCTGGTATCTTCTAAATCATAGTCAAGCAGTTACAGTCAAGGGTCATTGTTCGTCTTTCGTTCCTGTTACATCAGGTGTTCCCCAGGGACCTCATCTTGGTCCTTTACTGCTTAATTTATACATAAATGATGTCATCCACATAATTAAATATTCATTTATTCTTCTATACGCAGACGATATGAAAATTTGTAGAAGGATACCGTCATTATCTGATTGCTTACTTTTACAGGAAGATCTTAATATACTAAGCTTATACTGTAAGGAAAATTCTTTATTCTTAAATATTAATAAATGTAGTGTCATCTCTTTCACTCGTAAACGCTATCCTTCTGCATTTGAGTATCGTCTTGATGGTACTGAGATAATTCGAGTGTCTGAGGTTAGAGACCTGGGTATACATCTAAACAACAAACTTATTTTTAATTTACATATCAACAGAACGATAGCTAAAGTATATCGTATGCTTGGTTTTATCTTTAGAATTTTAATAGATTTAAAATAACAAGCACTGTGATCCTTTTGTACCATTCTTTTGTTAGACTCATTCTTGAATACGGTTCTACTGGTTGGAACCCACACTATAAAACATATATTAACCGGTTAGAAGCTGTTCAAAATAAATTTATTAAATTTATACATTTTAATAAACAAACCTTAAATGAATCTAACGATTGTTTTAAAGTATTACCACTCGCTGATAGAAGATTAATCAGAGACCAACTTTTATTATTCAAGATAATTAAAAATCATATGAACTCCCCATTCCTTTTAAGTTGCATTAATTTCAGGTGCCCGCGAAGAGTTATGCGTAATCCTATTCTATTTAATACGCCCATTAATAGAAGCCAGCATGCACAAAATATCTTTTTCAATAGAGCCTGCACCATTTACAATAACTTGTTTGCCAGTTTTGATATTTTCATAAACAATGATGTTAATGATTTTAAAAAGAAACTAATGAAATGTTTTAATTGTGATTAATTTATACGATTTTTTTTAGAATGTAAATTTGTTTTTTTTAATTTAATTTAATTATTATTATTTTTTTAATTTGATTTGAATGATTTTTTTTTAATCTAAAATTTTTAGTATTATATTTTATCATGTGTTTTTATCTTATAAATTTTAATTTTCTCATATGTTATTATTGTCAGTCATCTGTAATTTTTTAATGTGGAAACTTGATTGGAATGTTTAATGTTTGTGAATTTTCTGTTCTGTTTGTTTCCCTAATAAAACTAAATAAATAAATAAAAGTAATAAGACAGCGCGGCGTCGATATCCACCACTGAAAAACGTAATATTTCGACATCAGGTCAAAATTGGAAGTTGGAGGAATATATAGGCATTAAATTTTCTCAATTTATACAGCAAAACTAAAAAAAAACTAATTTTTCATTTTTAGTAAATAATAGTTGGTTTCATTTTCTCCCTCTGACCATAAAACAAAGCGCAGTACAGCGCAACACTCAACACGCAATGTCTGTTTTAACACTAGGTTTTCTCTGCCTACTTTTCTGTATATATTCATCTCTTCTCTATCTCTATATCTTATAAAATAAGAACACATTTCGTCTCTGTCTGGCCTTTCTAAGCGATCTTCTTCTAAACCACCCAACGGATTTTGATGCGGTTTTCACCATTAGGTAGAGTATTTCTCAGGGAAGGTTTATATATAGTTTATTATATGTGATATTTGATATTTTATAGTAATTTGACATAAATATGATAAATGTGCATAAAGTCCTACCCGTTGAGACACTTTCACGCATGCGCTGCCTTAATGGTAAGTCTTACATGAAAATAATGTACTAGAGTATTATTCCTCTTAATAAGATCTACAAAAAAGTTACCGACAGCATATTTGTATCTACTAAGGATAACATACAGTAAGCATATTTCTGTCTAAAAATAGTAATTTAAATATATTTTTTATTGTGAGGGATGTTTGTCCATAATAGTATCAATCCTTATCCTTTTAAATAGTTTATTAATTTTCTACGTTAAACGAAGATAAAATTTGCTCTTTACACTAATTTGAAATTACGAATAGTTTTAGAGAAAAACGCATTTAATTGTTGACACACCGCTCACGCTCACGCCGGCTATAAACCGCAGTTTTGGCGCAAGTTTTATTTATTACCTTACTCTCAGCATATAAATAAGTATATTATTTACGTTGGCCATTTAATGGAGATCAAAACTGTCTTTTACTGTTTTTCATTTTAATAAGTACTTTAGAGGTTGTTACAATATCAAAAAATCCTTGCTGCGAAACGGCTCGCCGCGCGCCATGCGTCCCCCCGCGCCCCGCGACGCGTCCGCCGCGCCCGTCTGCCTTTGTAGCGAAGTAGATTTAGATGCGATTGTACGTATTGGATAATTAGAGTTTAATGTATTATTTCAGCGCGATATATTTAGTTTCATCTTTTTTGATTAATATAATAGTAGGTAGTCTTTTGTTTATCATTTCTTTCGTTTAAGTATCCTGTTGTTTATTTTGTTTACTCTTCTTCTGTTCTTTTATAATTTTTTTTTACCTTTTTAAACATTTCCTTTTTTAATTTATGCCACGAAAAAGTCGTTCATATGTCGTAGAACAAGAAATGAAAATAAAAATCGTTTAAGTCTTACTAATGAAAGCGTAGAAGAGACGGAAATTGGACGGTAATTTAAATATATTTTCTTATTGTAAGGGCTGTGTGTCCATAATGATATTAATCCTTATCCTTTTAAATAAGGCCGGCCGGTAATAAATGAGGCCGGTCGTGGCGCAGCGGCACGAGGTGTGACTGCAAAACCGACTGGTTGTGGGTTCGATCCCCACTCGAGGAGATGAAATATTTACTTAAATTTATATTTCCATTTCTTCGCTCTGGTGTCGAGGTTAAGCGCGGCGTTGAGTTCTGCCACTCAACACGCAATGCCTCCAGAATTTGGCAGAAAGTGGGGAACGGAGTGTCTTAACACTAGGTTCCCTCTGCCTACCCTGCTGTGTGCGGGATACAGCGTGAAGCTAATTTAATTTATTTTATTCTTTTAAATAAGTTCTTAATTTTCTACGTTAAACAAAAATAAACTTTGCTCTTTACAATATTTCGAAATTACAAATAGTTTTAGAGAAAAGCTATATCGACTCATGTTTAACCCTTACTTTCAGTATATATATAAGTATAATAGTTACCTTTTGGCCATTTAATATAGATTAAAATGTTGTTTACTGTTTTTCATTTCAATAAGTACTTTAGAAGATTAGTAGCACAAATTTAAAATTACGGTACTAAAAAGTTCTTGCTGTGTAACGGCTCGCCGCCCACCACGCGTCCCCCCGCGCCCCGCAACCTTTTGCTTATGAAAATGAACCCGCCTGGCTTCTTTCCCCCGGGCATGGAAAGAAGGCCTGGTCATCATGTTGCCCAAGGCTGGGAAGAGCCCGCAGCCTGAGGGATACCGATCTATAACCCTCCTTAGCGTGGTCGCCAAGCTGTTCGAGAAGTTATTCCTCTCACTTCTCCAGTCGCACATCCACCCGCGAAGCGAACAGTTTGGCAAGCGGGTATACCACTCTGGTTATACTACGCCGCAATAGCGATCAACCGAAAGGAGAGTGCAATAGTAGTCTTCTTCGACGTAGCGCGCGTATTCGACCGCGTTGGCACCTGGGCCTACTTCATTAAGTGCTCAGAGCCGGCACCCCCCAGCACGTCGCGCATGTCTTTGCCTCCCTGCCTCAGTGACAGGACATTTTGCGTGAGAGTTGAGAGTTCTAGGTCTAGCAGCGACTCGATCGCTGCCGTTGTTCCCCAGGACAGCATTTTATCACCTGCTCTCTACGCACTATACACTGATAACATCACAACGCCCTAGCGAGTATCACTCAACGAGAAATCCTGCAGGTGGTCCAGAACCTCAACCTCTATCGAGTGACGCAGGCGCCATACTAAATGAGGAACACCACGCATCATCGCAACATAAAAATAGAAAACCTGGAGGTACACATTAGTCGTCTCGCGTCCAACGCAATGTATCACCTGCACCTAAGGAGCAGCACTCCGTGGCATACCCGGCCGCCCGAGGTCAGACGTAAGACTACTTCCAAGGGACTTTCTATTCTCCTCCAAATCCTACTCATGAGCCTTGCATTGAACCTTGGTCGTTTAAGATGGGCCTCCCTCAGGAAACCGAGGGTCTCTCCTGACTGAGTTGACCGCCTAGATGGCATTTGATAATCCTTCCAATTTCATACTGTGTCAACGCCCAGATGTCGTTTGGAGCTACTACGGAGATAGACTAGAGAATGATTCAATTCTGCGCCTGGCTCTATAGCAAAGTTAATTTAGAAGCGTTTGCACGTATTTTGGAGTTATCCAATAATTATAATGTATTTCAACGCGACATATTTGGTTACATCTTTCGTTTAAGTATTTTTGGGTAAGGGAATAGTAGGTAGTCTGTTGTTTATCATTTCTTTCGTTAAAGTTTTCTGCTGTTTGTGTCATTTGTTTAAGTGTGTTTTTTTAAACAATTGGAACATCCTTATTGGAACTACGAAAATGCGGGTTGCATTAAGGTTTAAATAATTTTCACATCTTAAGTGTTTTGCAAACATAGGTACATTACATGAATAATTCAGTAGTTAAAGCGGGCGAAGCCGCGAGCGGGTCGCTAGTATAAAATAAAACAATAAAAATATTTTGTCTGTACATTAAGTAATTTTGACTGAAATGGATATAGAAACACTTAAAAAGAATAATAGAAAGTAAACATTTTTTTTTAATTTCTTGTCTGTCTGTCTATTTGTATGGTTACATTTTTCTTTGAAAGTACAGAACCGATTTACTTAAAAGTTCCACCAATATATATTTGTTTTAACTCAATTTAACATTTAAAGTTTGTTTCATCAAAATCGGTTCATTAAAAAAGTTATCATCATTTGAATGAACTCAAGGCATTAGTTTGCCTGCGAATGTTATATAGCAATCGCGCTGGTAAAATTCTTGGCTAAAGAATTCAAAACATTCGAAACGTCTTGGTTATATGATTATTGATAAAAATATATATTTTTGAAGCACTATTATATAATATTTTATACAATAAATTACTTTAAAATTGATCTGTTAGTGGAGATTACCTTCAGAAATCATAACAGTTAAGTTTAAATCGTAATTAATTCATCACAGAGATAAAGAACGATTTGATCTTCAAAGAAATATCAAGTAAATAACATAACATAAGATTTTGTTCGTTCGCTCGTTTGAAGTAAATCTATATAAAAATGCCTAAAAACATCCCTTCTACGTGTACTCTGTAATTATACATATTTGCCAATTGTACATTTAGCCAATAATATATGTAACTAATTTAAAAACTGCACAGGAGTTAATATGCAACCATTACAATTATTTTACAAAGAATATTATGAATCCTTACTCAAATCAATAATTTAACATTTAAGGCTATTTCTGAGGCAGTAAATTAAATTACTCACTGACATCAGCACATTTCACAGAGTTTTAAAATTATGATGAGACATACATAACAGGTAAAAAGAACGTAATGTTACAAAAATATATACGTACTAGCGACCCGCTCGCGGCTTCGCCCGCTTATACCACAGAATTATTTACTTAACACACTGAATTATGTTCGTGTTTTGATATACCTATTATGTATGTTTGCAGCGCAATGAAGATTTTTTATGAGAAAGTTAAAACCAGATCCACGCTTTATCCCGCCTTTAGCAGGATAGGTAGAGGGAACTTAGTGTTAAGATAATGCGTATAATGTGTGACTGATGTGCGAAATGAAAATATTAATACACAAAATGAAAATATTATTAAATTATAATTCAATCCTCCAAGTGGGGATCGGACCACAACAGACGCGTTACAGCCACAACTTTGTGCTCCTGTGCCGCGACGGCCTTTAACAAAGAAGAGATGAGAAGCGTCAGCGCTCCATTTCACGGAAACAGCATATAGGGTAAAATATTTTAAACCAATATCTAAAGAAATTAAGCAAGATACATCAACAGTGAAGACGTAGGATTTTTTTTCATTTCACGATGTTTATTCATATCTATATTTCGTGTGACGCGGTTACGCATAGATACCAATAACGTAAACACATACTACTACACAAATATTACTAAAATCTTTAGAACTTTGAACTTTGCCGCCAATAACTACGACTCGATTTCGGCGGTTTCCCTTTGATAGGTTTATGTGTGCGTGCGTCGTTCTCGACGATTCGATTTTATTTTACAACGATAATCTTATTATTTATTTTGTTTGAAAAATAACTTTTTTATTTTTTCAATTATATTGCATTTTTTCATACTCATTTGTTTTGATTTTAACATTAAGTTTAATCAGCTTCACGCTATTTTAACAGATGACATTAATATATCTGATACTTTGACTTTAACATGATTATTTAATGTATTTTTTATATATAAAGTCTTGAGAAAGTTCTCTTGAGAAATATATCTACTGTAAATGAATGCAACGTATATATAACGACAATGATTAAAATGTATTGACATCACCGCGTCATCTAAACACAATACAAAGTTTTATAAATTATAAACTCACAATCAGAATCTACTTTCCAAATACATATGCAGTACCCCGGACTTAAGCGGTAGGTGGGACCGAGCGAATGCCGTGTAAGTCGGAGTTAAATTTGCATATAAAGTTTCTTTAATCAGGACCAGAGTTTAAAAAAAAACATAATTTAGAAGAAAAATGTTTAATAAAGTGTAGGATAATAAAAAAAAATACACTGTTATAAATAAGGGGCCGTTCAAGTATTACGTAAGCAGTTTTTTTGCAATTATTGACCCCCCTCCTCCCCTATGTCATCAAAAATAAGCAATCCTCTTACAAATATTTCATTGAAAACGTCAAAAATAAGCAAACCTAAGACCCCCCCGCCCCCCTATAGTGCTTACGTAATACTTGAACGGCCCCTAACCTAAACCGGAGTTAGCTAGTCGAGTTAGAGTTAGAGCTTCATATATTCTAACAATGTTTTTTCACAAATTTTCATTTTTACTTCAGTCTTTAATTATATGTTTACACTCCAAAGACAGTGTTTTTCTTTTCTTGCTATGCTCAAATGACTCATTTTTCGTTCTTTTACGCCCAATATTAATAATCTATCTCCTACGTCAATCTTCGATTGTTCCATACATCTATCCTATCTCTAGATTGGATAGATATATGGAACAATCGAAGATTGACGTAGGAGATAGATTATTAATATTGGGCGTTAAACGACATAATTAAAGATTATAAGTAAAACGCACTGCGCACGTAAAACAATTTCACGCGGAACATGTTTAAACCTGTCGCAAACTGAATACTGAGTGGGCAGAGCGAGAGAGCCGATGCGCGGCTATCAAATTGAAAAACCGCGTATTTCCGAATTCGCGTAAAACGGGGTAGCGTAAGTCGGGGTATTACTGTACTTTTTATTGCAGATATCACCATTTGAGCTAGTCCCGAAAAATATACCTACTTTATTATTTTTGTTAATGTCACCAACGTTAACGTTTAAAACAATAATTATGGTAGACTAAACAACTATTAAGCTAGCTTTTTTCAGCTTCACGCTGTATCCCGCACACAGCAGAGTAGGCAGAGGGAACCTAGTGTTAAGACATTCTGTTCCCTAGTTTCCGCAGAATTCTGTAGGCATTGTGTGCTGAGTAGTGAAACTCAACGCCGCACTTTGCCTCGACACCAGAGCGATGAAATGGAAATATAAATTTAAATAAATATTTAATTTCCTCAAGTGGGAATAGAACCCACAACCAGTTTACACTTTGTGCCACTGTGCCACAAACAGCCTCAATTTACTTTCTTCTTTTAAATTGAGGTTAAATACAATAATCGTAATTTAATTATGTAAAATTTCTATTAACCGACTTCTTAAAAGAGGAGGTCATCAATTCGACTGTATTTTTTATCCTTGTTATCTCAGAACTTTTGACTGTGTGGACCGATTTTGATGATTCTTTTTTTATTTGGAAGCTAGTGTGTCCCGTGTAGTCCTATTTTAATTTAGTTCATTTCCGACACTGGTATCTATGAGAAAAACATATAAATCTCAAATTTACATTAAGTATGTGCGCGATAAATGGACGAATAACTCAATATCAACTCAACCGATTTTAATGATTCTTTTTTTATTAGAAAAGGTACATAAAAAGGATAGTTTGGTGAAAGTTTGGTTAAGTTCAGAGTATGAAATCCGATTGAAATTGAAAAAGTCGATTTTTTTTATTAAAAAATATAATTATGTTATTTTTTCTGGTAAAATTTCTTTGTACTCCAAGATAAAAACTATTCTATAAGTTGCATTAGGCTTTGAACTATTACCATGCTAAAAATAATTTAATTTCATACAGTAGTTATCGGTTAAGTAATTTACATTTTTAAGTTTTTTTTTTTTTTTAATAAAATTATAATGAAATTCAGAATGAAACCCACAAAAAATGTACCTTGAGACCCTAGGCTAATACTATGCAAAAAATCATCAATTTCTGTCTGGTAGTTTTTGCGTGATTGACGAACAAATAAACAGACAGACAGTCAGACAGACAGACAGACAAGAATTCTGCTGAGTGGTTTTTTAGGTTCTATAATCGATATATTAATCGACCTAATTTAGATTTTTTTATATCTTTCATGTACAGAATTGACTTTTCTATCCTTTTATTATATATAGAGATAATAAATAATTAACAAATATCAACATTGGTCGTATTTTTTAACTTAATACAACCAAAAATAGAAATTATGATAATGTATTAAAAAATCATATTACAAGACATTATAGTTGTCAATCAATTCTATTTATTAAATCGATAATCATGTAGTTTAGCAAAGCGGGCGAAGCCGCGGGCGGGCCGCTGTGGTGTATATATATATATATATATATATATATATATATATATATATATATATATATATATATATATATATATATATATATATATATATATATATAAGTAAAAGTAAAGTAAAATACTCTTTATTGTACACCTATTATTACATTAAAATGATGTTCATAATTATCGATATGATAGTACAATAGGCGGCCTTAATGCTAAATGAGCAATCTCTTCCAGGCAACCTTGTGGTAGAGGAGATACTGAATTAAATGGGAAGAGGTGCACTGAGTATATCATAAATTAATAGTATATAAATTAACATATAAATGCAACAATACATACAATAAACTAAATAAAATTAAACCTACACATATTGATACATACATACATACATACATACATATATACATACATACATACATACATACATACATACATACATACATAAATACATACATACGAAAATATATTTATACACATTTATACATACAAATTTATACACATTATGTGGATAAAAAAATATATATACATAATAATTGCATTTGTTAATTTAATTATACTTAGGATTCTAGTGTCATGTAATATTCCTTAAGTCTTTTTTTAAATGTCTTTAAGGTTTTAGCTTGTCTGACTGTTATTGGAAGAGAGTTCCACAAGCGTACGGATTTAACTGCAAAAGAATTTGTGTAAAAGGAAGAAGAGTGGCAAGGAATTTTTAGAGATAAGGTATTCTTGGAGCGAAATGAGAGATCGTGTGATTCACATAAAAACTTGAATCGTTCTTTGAGGGGGATATGAAGGGGAAAACTGATTGAAAAGAATGTTATAGAGAAGACAAAGAATATGTGTATTCCGGCGAAGTCGAATTGGGAGCCACTTGAGCTTTGTACGAAATTCGGAAATGTGGTCATATTTGTGTAGTCCAAATATAAGCCTGATGCAGATATTTTGGAGACGCTCAAGCTTATTTAATTGCTCCTCTTTTAAATCAAGATAACAACAATCAGCATAATCAAGAATTGGTAATAGGAGCGATTGTGCCAGCGCAACTTTAGTAGGAATGGGTAGAAAGTTGCGTAATCGACGTAATGATGCAATAGATGAAAATACTTTACGGCTTAGCTCACTGATTTGTGGCTTCCAAGACAGATGCTGATCAAATATAATTCCAAAATTTTTTACTTTTTCTGTAAAAGGGATTATTACTCCGTCAATCGATATATTAGGTAAGTCGTTTAAAGGAATTTGACAAATAAGCCTTGGGCTACCTATTATAATAGCTTGAGATTTTTTCGGATTAATCACCAAGCCCAGAGATTTGCTCCGTATTGAGATATTTGTGAGTTCTTGAGACAGTGTTGTTATAGCATTCGTAAGATCGTGCAGCGAACACTGACGATATATTTGAAGATCGTCAGCATAAAGGTGATAGGGAGAAGCAAGTTTATGACAAAAATAGTTAATAAAAAGTGAAAATAAAAGAGGAGACAACACGCCACCTTGCGGAACGCCAGCAAGCACCGGGCACCATTCAGAATAGGACTCCTGAATCCGGATACATTTCTTGCGACCATGCAAGTAAGAATGAAACCAATCAATCACTTTAGGAGATATGTTAAGAGAATACATAATTGCCAAAAGGATATCAAAATCTACGGTATTAAATACGTTACTAAAATCAATTAAAATCATCAATGTCACTTGATGATTCTCCATGCCTAAACGAATATCATCTGAGACGTTAACCAATGCAGTAGTCGTACTATGACCAGGCCAGACATTCCGTTCCCCACTTTCTGCCGAATTCTGGAGGCATTGCGTGTTGAGTGGCAGAACTCAACTAAATAAATATAAATATATAATAAACTTAAGTAAATATTTCATCTCCTCGAGTGGAGATCGAACCCACAACCAGTCGGTTGTACAGTCACACTTCGTGCCGCTGCGCCGTGACTGGCCTCAAGTCTAGTCTTCGTAAGACTTTTGAAAAACTAACGTAGCACTTGTCCTCTTTCTCAAGAAAGAAAAAAAAATACAAGCTACTTCTTTACTATTCACAGATGATGAAACATTCGCTAAAACGAAGTCTCCAATATTTATTAAGTTGTAGTCTAATTCCATTTCGTAGTCTTCATACGAACAGATTTCAGTATCTTCATTCTCTTCACAGTAAATTGTCACTTTTTCTTCTGATTCCAAATGCATTTTTGAGTCAGTTTCTTGTGAAGAAAAGTTAATTATAGTTTTGTTTTTCTTTCGCGGTATTTTTTTACATATAATAATATTCAAAAGTGCCCCCTTTATTTTGTTCAAAGCTGCCTCAGTGGTAATTAAAAAATTACAAACCTTTGTTTTTCAAGTAAATGTTTAAAAATTGTAGTGATTTCTAGTTTATTGCATGATATATGAAACACTCTAACTAAAAATGGAAAAAATAAAACCATATACCTTGAATTGGATCCCTGCGATCCTTACGCGTTTATTTAAAAATGTATAAAATTTTACTCAAAATCAAACACTCCTCGTAACTCAACAACTGGCTCTCATATATCAGCGGTGCCAAGTGACACGTGTGCAGATTAGTGCTGCCACTACTCAAAAAAAAAATACCAAAATTTCGTTTTAAAATATCTCTGTTAACACATATTTTCAAAGGTGCCCCTGTTCTAAGCTGCCCCCCTCTCCCCTATACAAAGATTTATGATACTATAATGTAAAAAAAATAGTTTTTAAGTTTTTAAGTTTTTAACCCACCTGCCAGTTGCCAAAAAGAGCTTTTACAAAAAAAGTATACATATCAATCATGTCATAAGCAGTCAAATTACGTAATAAGATTAAAGAAAAAGCAATAATTCATTTTTTTCAATAATTCATTCAATCATAGGCTAGTTAAAAAACCGTAAAAACCATGAAAAAAATATATATATATATAAACCGTAGCGGCCCGCCCGCGACTTCACCCGCTTAAATATATATTTTTTTAATTTCTTGTCTGTCTGTCTGCCTGTCTGTCTATTTGTATGGTTAAAAACTTTCACCAATATATATTTATAGCTATAAAAAACTTTTAGGTAAACGAAATATATAAAGTTGAGGAATCAGTGATATGGGCTGTAGAAGTTGGATACAGGCATATTGACACCGCCGCCATATACTTAAACGAGGAAGAAGTTGGTAAAGCTATAAACAATGTATTGTCTCGAGGTATTGTAAAAAGAGAACATTTGTTTATCACAACTAAGGTAATCTGTTAATAGAGTAAATCTGACATCTAAAAAATACTAACTTAGGAACTAATATGTATTAAAATAAATAATGATCTATTAAAATAGAATCATAAAGAAATGACAACGATTGTCATTTTATATTTGAAAAAAAAAATCAGTAATCTAATCAGTATCAGTAAAAAATCTAATCAGTAGTCATTTATGCTGTAGGTAGCAGGCAGAGGGAACATAATGATAAGACACTCCGTTCCACATTTTCCGCCGAATTTTTTGAGGCATTACGAAGGCAAAAGCCTGGCGTTGAATTCCGCCACTTAACAAAGTGGCGAAACTCAACGCTGGATTTTTGCCTTCGTGTAACACCGAAGAAATGAAAATATTAATGCAGTCCCTTGATTGGGTTTCAGTCACACTCTATAATTTTTTTTTATTTTTATTTTGTGACAATAATTTATTTTGTATTTTTTAATATTTTTATGTGAAATTTAATTAGAAATACAATACAACAATCATGAATCTGCATCTATGACTAGATTTTTTTACAGACATAATTCTGATGTATAAAAATATTTTTTTATACATCAGAATTATGATTAAAACTAAAATATTGTAATGGGCTAATAACCACCTTTTTGGTAATAATTTACTTTCAGCTAAACTTTGGGTACAATAGTTCAATGGTTTTAATAGCCTTGAACGCCTCTTTAACTAAGCTGCAGGTGGACTACGTAGATCTATATCTCATCCATACACCAACTAATTGGGTAAGAGTTCTATGTATCTCTTATCTTATCTTAACTTCACGCTTTATCCCTAGCGGGGTAGTCAGAGAGAACGAAGCGCCGAACGCTACTATCTCTACATATGTATCTCTTTCTACTCGTACTCTCTCTATTGTCATCATCTTCATGCCCTCTGGGGGGTCCCAATGTGTTTTCTAAGGTCAACCGAGGTTTTCCCCTATCTCTCTTACCACTCACTTTTCCATCATAGATCTTTTTGCCAATCTTTCATCACTCATTGGTTTGACGTAGCCAAACCAGCTGAGCACGTGGCTTCATTCTCATCGTCGCATTCTCGCTAGTACGGGCCATTCTGGGTACCAATTAACTAAGCTGACTCCGCATATTCTACGAAGAGATCGCATTTCGACGTCATTCATCTTTCTTACATTCTTCTTCTGTAATACCCACGTTTCGCTGCCGCATAACAGCGCAATTTCCAACACTGCATTGTGTACGGTCAAACGTGTAGCTGTGCTGACGTCTCGCCGTCTGCAGCTTTAGGCTAAGGTTCCGTTAACCCTGTTACCGGCAGCAATACGCTTTTCCACGTCCATCTCGTATCTTCCATCTCTATGATTGTCATACTATATATAGTATAGTTTAAAAATTATTTAGTGTAAAAAATAATGTGTGAAGTCTGGAATCATAGAAAGCTTCACACTTTATCTCTAGCGGACAAAGGTAATGGAGCGGCAAAGATCTCAATCTCGATATCCTCTTCATATATTTAACTACTAAAACCTAAATAAGCTTTATTTTTGAAAGAAACGATGTGTTTTATTGCCCATGATATATTTTAAATAAAGTATAAAAGGCACCAAGCATTACACTGTTCCTAAAAATTTTACTTCTATCTTTAAGATATACCTTCATAATTACGTGAATATATAATTCACGTCAAAATTTTTTGTTTTCCTTGATTATTAATATAAATAAAAAAATCCTTTTTAATTATTTCATCCATAATATTTCACCATTTGTACAGCTAACTCAACAAGATTTCGATATAGAAGACACATGGAAGGGTATGGAGGAAGTCAAAAGAATGGGCTTGGCTAAATCAATTGGCGTTGCAAATTTTAATGGCAGTCATATTAATAAGATACTCAAGAATGGTAGTATTCGACCAGCAGTTAACCAAGTTGAGGTATGTGGTCGGACATGCATTTATAATTTCTTATAGTTGCCATGAACTTATATATATATATATATATATATATATATATATATATATATATATATATATATATATATATATATATATTTTCTATTGGTGATGTAAGGTTGTTCGTACATGTACAAGATATATAAGAGTAATATTTTTAATTTGTATAATATTTAATCATCTGCGTGCGCAATTTGATACTGCGTGCTTGTAAAAATACAAATAAATTATTATAAGACTGTTTCTCAAATTTTTAGGTAAATCCCACTTACGCGAGCTTAGAGTTAGTGGCGTACTGCCAACAAGAAGATATAGTCGTGACATCGTATGGTCCAAATGGATTTTTGGTTCCACGACCACATTTGGACGTTTCTTCTCCACCAGCTATCGACGATCCGATTTTATTGAATTTGGGTAAAAAATATGGGAAAACAGCGCACCAATTATTTATACGTTACTTAGTAAGCTATTTTTTTTGAATTTTAATATCCCATATTGCTTGTAGCACAAGACAATCCGCGTTGTCGTTAGCATAAAGTACCAACCATTACCTAATTTTATTCGCGCAACGGGACTGCAGCTTACCATACACACAATAATTAAGATTTCAATCCTAGCTCAGGACAATGGTTTTATCTGAATTATTTTCATTTATATGCTCTGTATATTTTCCAGATAAAAGCAGCGTTGCTTTCCGCTGTTCAACACGTAAATCGGCGTTAGGTTCTTAGCATTTATCAGTTGGTAAAAAAAAAATCTCGTTCTCTCAACTCTAGTTTTAGAATAAATATTTAAAATTAAAATATATAAAATAATAATAACGATATGGAAAAAAAAATCTACGGACTAAATGTCTCTAGAGTAAAAAGTATGAGTATAGTAAAAATATTAAGCTCTTTCTGCTCTCCAGATACTTCTCTTATATGACAAAGTGTATATCTGCAAAAATATATTAATTTGCGAAAATAAATAATTTTTCTTATTTATTTTCAGATGGATCGCGGTACAGTACCGATTCCAAAATCTTTCACCAAAGAACGCCTATTAGAAAACTTCGATGTACTTGACTTTTTATTTTCTAAACATGAAATATATTTAATGAATGAGTTTAATAAAAATATAAAAATATATGACTTTAATCCGGAAGCCATAGACGCTTTCACTAGATATTACTATGGGCAAACAATTGAAGACTTTTTTGAATCATAAAATTAAAAAAAAATTAAACTTGTATATCTATTGCACTATTTGCTTTCATTTAATTTTAAGCCTTATCTTTTTGATATTACATGTCTGTTTCGCTTATCTATTTCATGTGGTATTTCTTTAAATTTCCTTTTTTCTTTTTGAGAGTGTTAAATTATTCTTTTTGTGTAATCTTGTGTGTTAATTAAATTTGGACATTTGTTCCACAAAATTTTGGAATTTTAATTTTGTTCCATAAATATTAAATAATCCTAAATAGCGTTTTCTCTTACAAACCGCTAATCTAACCTAATGACTTTTTGTTTTTTTATCTTCACACTGTATTCCACACTTAGCAGGGTAGGCAGAGGAAACTCAGGAATCTTATATAAAGACACTCAGTTCCCATTAACAAAAAGTATTTTGCGTGATGAGGGGCGGATCTCAACACCGCACTTTGCGTCATTACAAGAGCGGGAAAATAAACATATTAAATATCTCATTTCTTCGCATCATGATCACGCCTGCTGACAATGTTTTTCTTATTTTAATTGTAAATCAATAAAAAACTAATCTATTAACAAAGTTTTGTGGTCATTATAGTAATATATTCAGAAGCTGTGTTACAGCTTCTGACTATATTACGGGTACGATTCCCACTAATTTCAACATTCTTGTAAGATGTAAGGCGGCGATTAGTTGCGTAACTCATCGTCGACAATGTCTCAGAATCAGGTTAACAGTAGCTTATATACTAGCTCTATATGTCTACTGGTGACTCTTTTATTACAATTTACATTTATCTTCACGCTTTAACCCTATCCGGGTAGTTAGAGAGAAAAGAGCGCCAAACGCTACGGTCTCTACATACATCTTTCGCCTCCATTGTCATCAACCTCTACATACATACCCTCCGAGGGTCCTCATGATTTTTACGTAAGTATCCTTCAGTGTCTTTAATACTGTGTTTTCAAAGGTTAACTAAGGTCTCCCCCTACCTCTCTTACCACTCACTATTCCATCATTTTACCATCATAAGTCTTTTTTTTTAACTCTTTAAACTACTTGTAACGAAAAGCTGCTAGTTTTATTCTGTTTATATTCAAACCAACTCTCTACCAACATATATTAAAACAAGTGAATTATAAGCAAAATAACAAAACGACTGCAAAAGCTAAATTAATATAATCCAGTAACACTCGCGCCATCAATACGAATCCAATGAAAATCATTAATTAAAATCGGTTCATTTGTTTAAGAGTTATAATGGAACAAAGGAACGAAATTCCCCGTAGTCGGGTAATAAATAAATGCATTTAAGTTACGAAAATTTTATTTTCATACAACAAATGTTACTTTACATTACAAAATTCCCTCTTAAGACTAAATTATAATAATATAATTTCAATTTATAATTTATACGGAAAATAGACATAGATCAAAGTATGAACAACCGGTTTAAAATTAATTATACATTTCACGACTGTGGACTACGTGGACTCGTACGTAGTAAGTATATATTAATTTATCTGTGCACAAAATTCTATTCTCATTGACATTTTTTTTTAATTAAGTGTAATTTTGAGTTTTTAATTAAGTAAATTCTGTTATGTTAGGATAATATGAAAAATGTCACAAAAATAAAAAAAATGCAAATTTACAATTTAATTCTATTTATTAAAGAAGAAGCTTTAAAAATTTTGAATTCGAATTATTACTTTTTCTTCCACAGATATTTGTTTGATTTTGTACTGAATGGGAGTTTAAATCTTTAATATATATAATAAAGTAACAAATACTGACTATTTTTTATTTATCACATTTTGTAGGATTTTTATATATGATTTTATTTATCAATATCAAATGAAATGTGACAAGTGTAAAAAGTATGACATGATTTAGTTGCAGTGGTTTCAATTATTAGAAATTAAATTAACTAAATTCGCTCTTGGACAGATACAGTTATAAGATCTTAATTTATTAAACATGATTAAAAAATATATTACAATTTCATTTTATTTAATCATATACTTGAAAATTAATCTATGGCCAACTGCCTAAAAGTTCCATCTATGCCGAAAAGCTCGTCATAGTTAGTAGGTTTTCCAGGCCGGAGGCTTTCGTTCGCGATCAAAGCGTCCTGCGCTTTGAACCAGTCTCTATATTCAATGAGTTTTTGCGTCCATTTTTCTGTGAAAATAATGTTAATTAATTAAATAATTATAAACAAAAAACCATATACAGGCTGGAAGTGTCAGCACCTCTTTAAATGCAACCACAGTTTTAATTAACTACTTTATAAAAACCTAATACAATTTTCCAAACAAAATAAATAATAAAATTATTGTTGTAATATAAAATGCCATTTGTCAAGAACGATGCACGCACACATAAACCTATCAAAGGGAAACCTCCGCATGCGTCTCATTCCGAAATCGAGTCGTAGGTATTGGCGGCAAAGTTCAAAGTTGATTGATCTTTAGTAGTATTTTTGTAGTAGTATGTGTTTACGTTATTGGTATCTATGCGTAACTGCGTCACACGTATTATAGGTATGGATAAACATGGTGAAATGAAAAAAAAATACTACATCTAAATTGTTGAGGTATCGTTATTAATTTCTTTAGGTATAGGTTTAAAATATTTTACCTCTTATGTTGTGCCCGTAAAAGGAGTGCTGATACTTTCAACCTGTATAATCTTGCAATTGTTTTATCTCTTTAAATATAAATAAAACGTTTGCGTTGATTTTAACACGTAAATTGGAAATTTCAGCGTTTTCCCGTTTCCGTAGGAATACCGAAAACACCTTTCTCCCCAACACTCCGTAACTTATCTATATTTCTAAGTCTATTTTCGTCTGTGCGTTGTCTGTCAGTCAATTAGTATTTTTATATAGATAGAGAATATAAATATTATTATATCTAATGTAATATTTTAATTTTTGGGATATGTACATGAACTAGTTTTTTTTAATTATTTATTTTTTCCTTGTGAAATTTGAGTCATTAACCAACCTTGCAACTCATCCATAGTTCCGCAGTCGCCGCCGTATTCTTTTGGTAGCATCTCTTGAGGCACATATTTGTAGAGGTCCTTTACTTCTTTGTGTATGTAAATCTATAAATAAATTGATAAGAAATTACTAATTTCTTATAACATTAAGTTTAATAAGAAATGTAATGATCACATCTACATTAAAATGATCAATACTAATATTATATAGCTCGAGGTTTGTTTGATTTAACTCTTTTTTTGATTTAAATCTTAGGAATTACTGCTAGAAATAAAAAAATGTGTTGAATTGTCCATTTTCCGTTGATGATCTTCTGATCATCAGGTCATGTTACATTTCACTACGATCAGAAAAAACTATAAACAAAGTTGCAAAAACAGTGTAACTTTAGGATTTCGTTGCGTGTTGCGTAGAATTAATTATTTATAGTTGACCAAGCGGGCGAAGCCGCAAGTAAAAGCAAGTTACTATAAATATATCTGTATATGTATGTTTTTTATCATCTTACCCTCTTCCTTATTTTTTCTTTCAGGAATGGTTTCACAAAATTTATAAATCTTTCTACTATTGATGAAGTGTTTATAACGTGGACTTCTTTAAGTTTTACTGGATACGCTTCCTAGAACATGAAAGTGATGTATAAATATAAATTATTTTTGATTGCCTTTTTTACACTTCTTCTGCATATAGTAGAATAGGCAGTGAGAAATAGTAGGTATTGAGATACTCCAGAATATGAGACACTGCGTTTTGAGCGGTGAAACTCAACACCGCACCTACCAAAACGGATAAACGTGTACATATGCACATATGAATATCGACCTCGTTTGCACTGAGCCACAATGTTCTCATTTCTTTTCTATTTTTTATTGTTTTAAGCAGTCAATAGTAAAAGAAAGTTGAACCCTCGTAAATCTTTATTTAACAGATTTGAAGTACTAAGCCGGAATATGAATTAAAGATTAACTTTGTAGCTTCACGCTGTATTCCGTACATAGTAGGATAAGCAGAGTGACCCTCCCGAAATCTAGTGTTAATACACTCCGTTCCCCACTTTCAAATTCATGAGTAGAGTGGCGAAACTCTACTCAATTTTATTCCCCTGAGTAAAAATCGTGTGAGTGAAAGACGCGTCGCGCTTACAGTGGCTTGCTTATGCACCTGCACTTTTTCTATTTCTATTACATATATATGTATAGCTGTATAAATTAGTAACTAAGTAACCTAAGTAAAGATAACTGAATTTTATGTAATTTAGATTGATATATTCTAATTTAGGCCCACCTGAACACAAATCAAGAACTTCTTTATAGTGGAAGGTGAGAGTCTGGCCAAAAGACTAGCTCCTAGAACTGCACCATCCAATACGTAGATGTCTCCAGCGACTCCCTCTACTTCTTCCACCAATCTAACATCTCCGATCATGAGAGCTAGTTTAAGAGTGTCTGTTATTTGCTGACTGTCCAAACCATTGTACAGACCTAAAAAAAATATAGTATAAAGTTTATTCAATTTAAAAGAACCCAATTTCCAAAGTAATGCGCAAAAGTTTCTAATAATCTTTAAGATTTTTGAGTATGTAAATATCATCAGAGGGACGTTCGTTAAGAAAGAAAAACCGTATAAAAATTGTAACTTTTTTTTAATTCAAACTTAGCTTAGCCCTTTCATCTGATACTTCATTTGAACTAGCGTCTTTCATACCAAATTTTGCCCCCTTTTAAGGCTATTATTTTTTAGGATTTAACCACAAATGTATAGTTTTCATTTTTTTTCCTGAACTAGTACAATCTATAGATGTTAGCTGCCAAATTTTATAATTCTAGGTCACGCGGAAGTACTCTACTAATTTTGATTCCCTTTATATTGTCGAAATTCCCGTTTTTTGCAATATAAACAGCCATATCTTTTCTTTTACGTAAACGTAGAAATATTTTTTTCTAGTAGTAGATCACCATCGTAGATTTGAGTATGTAATTTGAATTTCCACTCGATATCTTCAAACTTTCCTGAAATAAAGGCTCTTAACAAACAGACAGACGGACGGACAACAAAGTGACCTGATAATGGTCCTTTTTTCCTTAGGTCAGTAGATGGTGGTAATGTAAAGACACTCAGTTCATCACTTTTCACTGAATTCTGAAGGCATTGTGTGTTGAGTGGCGGAACTCAACACCGCGCTTTGCCTTAACACCAGAGCGAAGAAATGAAAATATTCAATATTTCATTTCCTCACGTGGAAATCGAACCACAGCCTGTCGTGTTAACAGTCACACGCTTGTGGACTGGTATCAAATATCAATCTATTATAAATAAAATAACAAATACAATATTAACAAGATTAATAGTTATGTAGTAGTTCCTTCACAGTAAAACACAATTATGTAAATATCAGATTTATTTTACGTCGTGGTCAAGTGTTTTGCTTCAATGTTTATTCCACGATTGCGGTTTACGTGAGTTGACAGCAAACATCCTTATTGATAAAATAAACTAAAGCGAGATCGACTTAAGAATAGGTTCTTATGGTTTTTTTATTTGTTTTACACTATTTTTTTTATCAGCTTCACGCTGTATCCCGCACACAGCAGGGTAGGCAGAGGGAACCTAGTGTTAAGACACTCTGTTCCCCACTTTCTGTCGGATTCTGGAGGCATTGTGTGTTGAGTGGCAGAGCTCAACGGCGCGCTTTGCCTTGACACCAGAGCGAAGAAATGAAAATATACATTTAAGTAAATATTTCATCTCCTCGAGTGGGAATTGAACCCACAACCAGTTGGTTTTTTACATTATTTATTTATATTATTCGATTTTATTTAATGACTGGTCATCGCCCGCCGTAGGTCTGGATCCAGTTTATTAGTTAAATATCAAGCTTCTGTTAATTATCGGTTGTTTTAATTTTGCTAGTATTCATGACGAGACGAGGGCATGGTGTTTAATTAAGTGTAAATGATATTTAAATTATTGACTTACAATATTATCACAGTACCTACTTATAAATAAATAAAATAAAGATATAAAAAAAGTTTCAGCAGAATTCTTGTCTGTGTGTCTGTTTGTTTGTTTGCCAAACACGCAAAAACTATCGGACAAATATGGATGAATTTTGGTATGGTAATAGCCTAGGTTATTTTTGGGTTTCATAAAAAAAAAATTAAATTAAATTAGCTTCACGCTATATCCCGCACACAGCAGGGTAGGCAGAGGGAACCTAGTGTTAAGACACTCCGTTCCCCACTTTTATTTACATTGTGTATTGAGGTGGTGGAATACAGCGCCGCGCTCTGCCTCGACACGAGAGCAAATAAATGCAAATATAAATTTAAATAAATATTTAATCTCCTCGAGTGGGGATCGAACCCACAGCCACTCGATTTTACAGTCTTATTTTGTGCCTCTGCACCACGACTGGCCAAATGTAATACATATATTATTCATTTTTTTATTAATATCCCAAAGCTAATTAAGAAACCCAAATCTCGAGGCGGTTTTATATTCAATAACGAAAGTTTAACATGAAAGTGGCTCAAGGTCGACGGATATGAGAAATCTTACCTCGGCATATCGTGACTCTTCTGCCGTTGGGTGTGACACCGGCCAGAGGTGGTCCTTGACTAGAAAATAAATAAAATGTCCAAGTAAGAATGTTGATTATTGATATTAATTTAAAGATAACATTTTTAAAATATGTATTATTTCTTGCATGGATTTAGATATATTTTATTCGCAGCTTCACACTGTATCCCGCATATAATAGGTTGGGCAGAGAAAACCTAGTGTTAAAACACTACGTTATCCACTGTTCGCCGAATATGAGACTCAACGGAGCGTCCCTTGGTACTATGATTTGTTTACTGTTGTTAAAATTATTAATTTCTGTGGGAAAAATAGACCCGTTTTTCTACAATCCTGTTCTTTAACCTGTTCGAAAATTAAATTCAGCTACAAATTCAGATTTTGATTTTTAATCTTGGGATAAGTTACTAGAATGTGAGGTCAATAGTAGCGCAGGGGCACAAACTGTGAGTGTAAAATCGACTGGTTGTGGGTTGGATCCCCACTCATGGAAATGTAATATTTATTTTCATATATATTTTCATTTCTTCGCTCTGGTTTCAAGTCAAAGCGGCGTTGAGTTCCGCCACTCAACACGAAATGCCTCTAGAAAGTGTAAAACGGAGTATCTTAACACTCCCAGGTACCCTCTGCTAAGCTGATTCAATATAATTTGATTTTCCAAATATTTTGCTTCCAATTAGACTGGAAGAAATCATTAAAGGTATTAAATTAAATAAAAAAATAAAACATTCCCAGATTGGGATTTGAACCCATTATCTTAGCGGCCTAATCATTGAACGTGCTTAATTCGTCATAATGGTAGACTGATCATAGATTATCTATAAGCATTTGTTATAGGTAAACGTATTGTAGTGTACCAATACGTGTTGGTCATGCATTATCTCACCATCTAGAATATTTACAAAACACACGTCGTAAGTAAACATAAATAATTATATGTTTATGTTTAGTTAAGTTTGTAATGTTATTATGGTATATCTTATAAGATTTTTGAAGTGCGACTATAAGCACAACAGGCTATGGGTTCGATACCCACTTGAGAAAATTATATATTGAATATTTTCATTCCCTCGCTCTAGTAACGAGGCAAGACTCCAGAATTCGTCGGAAAATGGAGAACGGAAGTGTCTTAATGGGAACAGAATGTCTTAATACTAGGATCCCAGGTTCACTCTGCTACCCCGCTACGTGCGGAATACAACGTGAAAAAAAGGTCTACTTGTGAAATGAACTATCTATTACTCTTAAAAATATGATTGCCTTTTCTTTTTTCTATACTGTCTGTGATATCCTCATTATGCAGATCGGTTTCTTCTATCTATGAAGTTTAGTGTTAGTATGTAATAATTCTACTCCAAGAATGAATATAGCAAGGCGTGTTGGTCAAATCTGATCTGATGACTCTCCACCCGACTCGTTCTACTAACCTTGAAAACCTTGAGTGAGTTATGGTAATATCAAAAGACAACTACTTCTAGTAGGTACTTTATTGTCTTGCAAATATGTATAGTATTTTAAAATTAAATTAAGTTAAAAAAATTAAATTAGCTTCACGCTGTATCCCGCACACAGCAGGGTAGGCAGAGGGAACCTAGTGTTAAGACACTCCGTTCCCCACTTTCTGCCGAATTCTGGAGGCATTGCGTGTTGAGTGGCAGAACTCAACGCCGCGCTTAACCTCGACACCAGAGCGAAGAAATGGAAATATAAATTTAAGTAAATATTTCATCTCCTCGAGTGGGAATCGAACCCAGAACCAGTCGGTTTTGCATTCACACCTCGTGCCGCTGCGTCAATATAGTATTTTTAACATAAAAAAAATATTTCTTCGATTTTATATTGGTCAGTAAACTAGGTTTTTCGCATTGAAATACTAAAAAGCGGGGCATATTAAAAAAAAACAGCTTTATGCTGTATCCCGCATACAGCAGAGTAGGCAGAGGTAGCTTAGTGTTACGACACTCCGTTCCTCACCTTCCTCCAAATTTATCGCAACAAAATATTATATTAGATGATATATAAAGCTTCAAATCAAGTTATTATTGAAGCATAACTATTGCTTAATTCGGCCTTCAAAATAATAGTATCATACTATTATTCATTCATTCTTTCGTAATTTGGCAGGAAACATTCTTCATACAAAATTACTATAGTTCGTCATAAAAATGTAAATATTGCGAGCTTGTCGCTGCTGGTAAAAAAAAATTTGCGTAATCTCGTATTGCTTAGTGAGGTTACGCAGTCCATGCGCAGACGCACGCCCTTGAATCGTCCAAGGCTGTGATTGGCTGTGAGTTATTTTTAATAAACGACTTTATTTTCTAAGGCGTAAGATTAATTTTATCTTGTACGTTTTCAACGCTTAAAGGTCCACCATTGCGAACCTTTTATGTAGTGTATAGTAGACATCTTATGTTGTTCTTTTTAAATAGGGTCAAATATTTTATGGTACAAAAGTTGGTAAATAGTTAAAAGTAGCTCCATTATTTTTAATTGATTTCTCGGTAAAAGAACAATGGATATATGAGGAAAAAGTATGAAGAAAATAAAAATTTAATTATTCTAGTCACCATTGTACATGTAATAGACAACTTTTACTATGATTCGCGGATTCAGGCCAGTCATGGCGCAGTGGCACAAGCGTGTGACTGTAAATGCGACAACTTGTGGGTTCGATTTTCACTTGAGGGAATTAAATATTTAATATTCTTATTTCTTTGCTCTGGAATCGAGGCAAACGCGTGGCATTAAGTTTCGCCACTTAACACGCAATGCCTCGAGAATTCGGCGGAAAATAGACAACGTAGTGTCTTAACACTAAGTTCCCTCTGTCTACCCTGCTGTGTGCAGGACACTATGTGAAGCTAGTTTATTTTTATGATTACAGATTATGCTACAACAATCTATCATGGAAACAAGTTTGCGGAGCTGTTAGGAAATCTCAGTTAGACTGGCATTAGTCGATTGGAGGGTCAGTTGTGAAAGGTTCATGCCATTTTGCGTATAATTTAGTAAAATATTTGGATATGTGTATATTTTAGTATAAATTTAAGATTCTGAAGATCTTTATTATTTTATGAATTATATGTATAATTATATTATTATTACAATAGTTATGTGTAAAACAGGCAGGCCGATCGTGTTGCAGGAGCACAAGCGGTCGACTGTAAGCCCGACAGGTTGTGCGTTCGATTTCCACTCAAGGATATGAAATATTTAATACTATAATGTCTTCGCTTAGGCAATGAGGCAAAGCGCGGCGTTGAGTTCCAGCACTCAACCCGCAGTCTCCAGACCTCTCTCCTCTGCCAGTCCTGCTATTTGCTGGATACAGTGTAAAATTTAAAAAATATGTATTTTTTTAACTAACAAATAGTAAATAATTTTAATCTTACAGTTTAGATTTTAAGACTTCTCTCAGTGCAGGAGACGACGCATCTCTGTTGGTGAAGAATTCGGGACACGCCGCTCTCATTGTGAAGTACATATCCAGCTTTCTCTTGCATTTCTCAATAGAAAAGCTACTGCCTCTCAGAAATGTCATTAGCGGTTTATCCTCTGAAATAAATATACAAAAGATATGATATAGATGATCATATAGAAAAGATAGAATATAATAGATTTGGGGCTTTCATAATATATTGGTTGGAATTTTTGAAGAAATTCCTGAAGCTTGTTTATTTTGAAGTTAATTTAAAATAACGTTAAATTTATCATTCAAAAATTATGAAATGTAATATGAGTGAAACAAAAATATAATGTGTCACTCCTTCAAATAGGTTTTGAATTCAAACTTAACGCGTAATTTCCATAGTTATAGAATGATAGGCAAATTGGAGTTGGTGTTGAGACACTCTGTTCCCTCCTTTCCATCAAATTTCGAGACATTTCGTGTCTTATTACCAGAGCGAAAAAATGGTAATCGGTTGAATGAACTGGGTGACACAATTCGAAGAAAAGTAGGGAACGGTCTATTTTAACATTAGGTTCCCATTGCCTTCCCTGCTATATACGTGAAGCTAAAAAAACAGATAAAAGTTAATTAAAATCAACACATACCCCATTCATTAGGGAGATGCGGTTGCTTCCTCAGCCATTCTTTGATAGTAGCCAGGTCTTTGTCTCTAGTTTCAATATCTTCTTTTAACTCTATTCGGATTTTCTTTGATAGCTCCCCCGACGGCTGCACTAGAAGCTCCGATTTCAACTTCATTTTTCTAAACATTTTTTTTTAAATTAATATTTAATTTTTAAAATGAAGTTAAATAATATCTCATATTCATGTAGTAATCTAAACATGTATGTAATAAAGAACGACTTATTATAATGAGAAAAGACGTATTTTAATGTGAGAGATCACTATCAGTAGAAGATTACACCTTCGAATAGGGGTAACAGTTCACACAACAGAGTGTTATGCGAATAAATAATTAGACAATAGTAATCGTCTAAACACAACAGGTTGTGGGTTTGAATCCCCCTCGGGAGAATAAAATATTTAATATTTAGATTTTCTCGCTCTGGAAACGAGTCAGAGTGCGGCGTTGAGTTCCGTCAATCAATACACAATGCCTCTATTTCGGTGGAAGGCGGGGAACGGAAGTGTCTTAATGCGAACGGATGGTCTTAAAACTAGGTTCCCAGTTTCCCTTACTCCACCCTGTTATGAGCGGGATACAGCGTAAAGTTTGAAAAAAAAAATAAACCTATATAATTAGATATACATATTATAAGTGAATTGATTTCTCACGTAACGTCGAATATGAAGTTCCAATTTCTCAATGAACAATATAAAAAATATATGAATAATAAAACGCAAACATCACGTAGAACTAATAAACATTAGCCATTCCGTTGCCAAATATTAGAAACAGTGTAGTAATATTATTATCCTTGGCCTTAAAAAAAGATATATATCTTCGATTAATTCATATAACAATAATTTGATTTGTGTCGTTTATGAAAGACCTAAGCAAATATATATGTCGATAAAATTATTAAAACATTTGGTTTTTCCTATAACAATTTATGAGTATGTATATGTTTTTTTTTATTTTACAATATAGGTATATAGTATAGCAAAAAAACAAGAAATAAATGATGATTATAAGCCCCCGACAGAAAAGGCTCTAAAAAGATAACAAATAACTAGGAAAATGCTGGGAAAACTTCAACCGGTTGAACATATTTTCTTGAATGGCTCAGAACGCTTTATTTGCCGCAATTAGCAATTTTGCAAGCAATTCTATTTGCCTGGACTTTAAAATATAAAGTGGAAAGAAAATCCGTTTCAGTAGGAATTTCGTGTTCTCTTGTCAGTTGGGACACTCCGTTCCCGGTAAGAAACTTGCGTTCCCCATTTCCCGTCTTTCATTTTGATTTCATGGTTCCGAGGCCGTGCAGAAAAATAAAGTCACCCCCACCAACGTTTGATATACACGTATAGTTAATAATATAATGTACACAAATCTAAAAAAATTGATGAACTATTTTTTAAAATTTATATTTCTATTTATTAATACGGAAATGGGGAACGGAGTGTCTTAACACTAGGTTCCCTCTGCCTACCCTGCTATGTACAGGATGCATGAGGCTGATTTGATTTGAAATCTAAAAAATATCACCACAGAAATTGATTTAGCAATAACAATCTCCAATATACACGTGTACAAATAATATAAATATTAATTTACTTAATGACATTTAAATGTTCACATTAGTATACTGTTGTATGGTTAGACTATAATTAAATGAATTATAAATACGTATATCGAGATAATTGAAGAAAATCTCTTCTTACATAATAATATTCTAAAGAAGATCTAATGGTAATCTTGTTTACTTTCATTTTATATGGACAGACGGAAGTTATTAATAATTATTGGGTATAATATATAGGTTATATGTAACATTCATATGAGAAATTCAAATAATTGGTATATTTACCAATCACAATCACAAAAGATTTACTAAAGGAGACCGTTGAAAGAGTAAGCTAAGATTGTGCAAGAAATATTTTTCATATTTTTTTTTACATAAAATCGCTTTAAAATTTTTGTAGATACATATGACATTTTTTTCAGCTTTACGGTCTATCCAGTAACCAGAGGGAACCCAGTGTTAAGACACCACAATCCACACTTTCCTCCGGAATAGGCATTGCGTGTTGAGAAGCGAAACTTAACACCACGCTTTTGGTGTGTTACCAGAGAGAATAAATGACAATATTAAAAAAAAAATCAAAATTAAATCAGCTTCACGAATCGAGCCTGCAACAGTTTATTACAGTCACAAGCTTGTGCCACTGCACCACGACGGCCTCTTTTGACAAATTATTTTGCTAATAATATGAGAAAATAATTAATTATCTATTGTAGTCTAGATATTATATTAGAATTTGGAGATTTTTTTTCTACAAAAAATGTGATAATAAATCTTAGTACCCTTTGTTAAGAAAAAAAAATCAAAACAATTGAAATGCCTAAGAGATTTACCAATGATATTATGATAGAATAGCAAGGTGTGCTTTAATTTGCAAAGCATTGCCGACCAGTGAGGCCCAGCGTTTTTCGTTATAACTCCTTCAAACAATATACAGGTTTTTTTCCGTTTTTCCGCGTATAATCTATAAATATATTATAACCACCTATATACTACCTATATTATACCTACTTATAATAAAATCGTAACTGATTGTTGTCAAGTGTTAACTTATAGAGCATATAATAATGTAGTAGAACCGTGTTGATTAGCGGAACACAACTCCGCGCTTTGCCACGACACCAGAGCGAAGAAATGCAAATATTAAATATTTATTTTCCTCGAAAGAGAAAATCGAACCTACCACTTGCCGTGTTTACAGTCACACGCTTGTACTTTTTTTTTAATGTATTTAAATTATTATTAATTAGTGAGTCAGTTAACTGAATGACTTGTCTTCATAGTATGACTTTTTAATATGGGAATTAACTACTGTAACCGATTTCGACTGAGCATATATCACTTTAATTAGATAAAACTTTAAGAATATTGGTTTTAATCCAATTTTATGTGTTAGCCTCGCAAAAAACTAAACTCATTTTGTAAAGCACGAAATAGTAATCAAAAATAATGATGTTGATGGTTTTCTAGTGTTATTAGTTTAAGTATATAAGTTTCATTGATATGTATTTTTTGGAAATTATCATAATTGCCTAGGCATTTATAATACTCACAAGATTAGCTTAGCTTAAAATTTGTATGAACACTGTTTTTATTGTGATAAGGTGTATACAAAAATTGAAATATTTTATCTTACCTGATAAAAAAATTGTGAGTTAGTAAAGTTTTTTTATAAGGTTTTGTTTTATAGCACACTTTTGTTTTTTTTTTAATTTGAATGCAACAGCAGGTTTAAGCTACAGTATTCCCGTGATCAACGTTTAAAAATCGTATTCTATTTGTAACTTACAAAAAATTTGTAATTTAAGATTATTTAAAGGTAATGTACATTTTTAGTAATAAAAGTATCGTGGTGAGGCTAGTCGTGGTGCAGAGGCCCATACGTGCGTTTGTAAGTCCGATAGGTTGTGGGTTCGATTCCCACTCGAAATGGAATATTTTTGTTCGCGCTCTAGTGACGAGGCAATAGAATTTGACGGAAAGTGGGGAACGGAAGTAGTATAGTACGAATATACAATATAGTACTTTGGCTTCGTGACATCTCTGTTATACGTGACATTAGTAAAGTAAATAGACACGTATATTAATTTCTTTTTACAATCTTCACACATCTCGCATTCTATGACGTAAGCAATAGGTACTTAGATGTTTTTCGGTTTCTCACTTTCAGCTATAGAATGATAGAAGTCTTATAGTTTCCTATCATTCGTGTTTTTTTTGTACAATTATTTTTTCTACGATCATCGCAAAATCAAACCATTGAAAAAAAAAATGTTAAAAAAAAAAGATTTTCTAAATAAGTAAATATTAAAAAAAAAATTTAAAAAGTCAATATTTTTGTTAATCGCTAAATTTCACGACTATTGCTTGCTACTCTGTGTTGTAGTGGGGTCTAAATGCAACAGTTTAGTTTGTTGCTCATATTTGCCCGAAAATTTACATTAAAATATTATATAATCTATTTCAGAACCTTAGTTGATTTTTTGTTGTTATATTATTTACGTACATCCGCTCTTTTTGTTAACTATTGATTTCCGATGTTACATATTATTTTCTTATTTCATTACTAAGACTGCTAACTGACATTAACTCGACAACAATCATCATTAGAAAACGACTGATCATCATTGATCAGTAATATTTTAACAAGAAAAATGCAATTTTTCTTTTTTTACTACAAAATGACAAGTGTCATTAAAATTTTATAACAATAATTATAAGCTCATGATAATTATAGGAAATATATTTTTTAAATTATTTTATTATAGCATGGTGACAATACTATAAAAACACACAACAAATGGCTGTAATTGTATATGATCTATGATAAATTACATAAGTAAAAAAATATATTATCTAATTTATTATCACTAATAAGTACCTGCTACACCGTTAAAAGCAGAAAAAAATTAAAATAATATTTTATTCCTACCCTCTTCTACATTTAGTCATAATACAAAGAAAGTAATAAATCTTTGAAATCAATAAAATTTAAACATATTTTTTTAATTATCGGCCACATTATTTTATTTCAAAACTTTATTTATAATTAAGTATAATTTTGAAGATATAATTCTCATCACTCAATTTAAATAATTAATCAATATAATATTTTATTACAAAACAAAATCCCAAATTTCACGACTGTTGCAATTTCAAAATACTGTTGATAAATTTTCAAAAAAATTGCAACATTAATAAATACCGTCATTTATTTAATATAATCTAAATAATCTAAATAATCATCACAACATATTTAATTTTAATATACAACACTTAAAATGTATTTGAAATATAAAGATAAATCATTTAAAACTATACTTACAATATCAAATCACTGATTTAAATAATTTTAAATAGTGGAACACGCACTCAGCTGCAGCTACAAACTATTACTGACCTCGTATCGCCTCTCTCTGTTGAGAAATGCAACTGACTTGACCTGATGCTGTGTTCACACTGCCGCTGACATCGCATGTGCTACGTTTAAACATATTTTAAACCACTAATAAATCTGAATAGTTTGTATAATAAAGGTTATCTTTTTTTTTTCTTTTTTTTTAGAGGGAACCTGGGAATCTAGTATTATGACACTCCGTTCTCATTAAAACACTTCTTTCCCTCATTTAAGAACATTTTAAATATTTCTTTCCCTCAAATGGGAATCGTCTTAGCGCTAACTGTGACGCTTACAGTCACATGGTTGTGCCCCATCACCACGACGCCTTTTTTTAAAATTGATTTCTATAAGATATGGTAAGAAGTTTGGGATTGACCTCGGGCTAATTTATCCACCAATGAAAAAAAAAAATATATCTTAAAAATTGTCTACTATTACTTTTTTGTGACAAAAATTGAAGGATTGAATTAATTAAAAATATTTTTATAATAGAGATTTTATAAGGAGTAGTCAAAATACTGTGCGAGTTATTGCAAATAAAATTAAATACACACCTTTGGCTGACAGAATCGTATCTGACATTTTAGTTTCGATTATAACTGCTTTCAAAAATACTTGTGTCAAAAATATGCTCACAGAAATCATAATATATATATATATATATATATATATATATATATATATATATATATATATATATATATATATTTTTTCAGCTTCACGCTGTATCTCGCACACAGCAGGGTAGGAAGAGGGAACCTAGTGTTAAGACACTGCGTTCCCCACTTTCCGCCGAATTCTGGACGCATTGCGCGCTGGGTGGCGGAACTCAACACCGCGCTTTTGCCTCGACACTGGTGTGACAGCGAAGAAATGAAAATATAAATGTAAATAAATATTTATATTTCATTTCTTCGAGTGGGGATCGAACCCACAACCAGTCGATTTTACAGTCACAATTTATACTATATTTATAAATATTTGAAATCAATTTCTTAAACAATAAACCATTTCTTCAGAATCAATTTCTTTGCAAATATACGTATAAATTATATTATGAGGCCGGTCGTGGTGCAGGAGCACAAGTGTGTGACTGTAAACGTGATTGGTTGTGGGTTCAATCCCCAATCGAGGAAATGGAGTAATTAATATTGCAATTTTTTGCGCTCTGTTGTTGAGGCAAAGCGTGGCGTTTAATACTAATACACAACACACAATGCCTCCAGAATTAGGCGGAAAGTGGAGAGCGGAGTATCTTAAAACTAAGCTCCCTCTGCTTACCGCAGGGTTCATGCCAAGCAAAGAAAAACCTACTTTTTGCTATACACTAGTATTGAGGCCGGTCGTGGCGCTGCGGCACGAGGTGTGACTGTAAAACCGACTGGTTGTGGGTTCGATCCCCACTCGAGGAGATGAAATATTTACTTAAATTTATATTTCCATTTCTTCGCTCTGGTGTCGAGGTTAAGCGCGGCGTTGAGATTTTACCGAATTCACGAAAGAATTTATAGTCAAAACGATGTGATGAGATGGGCAAATGAAATGTGTGTCAATGTCGCGTTTTGTCTTATTAAAACTAACGAGCGTCTTATTATGGATTGAACGGTATTGGGGATTGAAAAGTGAACCATCACGTTTACAGTCAAGTTATGTTAAAATGACCTCTTTATCAATGGGATGGCATTTCATATGAACCAAAATGGCATTATTTTTTTTTACTTTCATTAGTATATGGGTAGTTCTACAAAGTAAGGACGAAAATGGATCTGTTTTCGGCCTGACATTTTTTATACATTTTAGTCGCGGAATTTGTTCTAATAGCAAGAGTGCAACGTCCTTTAGTATATACTAAGCGAAACAGTCAAAATATTTAATAGTTTTAGATTTATGGCCATTTAAAGAAAATCAAGGCACAGGAAACTGAGTATGTCACCAGGAAACCGAGAGAAACTACAAAACATTATTAAAATCAACATTTGTTTATTATATTTGCTTCTTCATATGAATTTGTAAGTAAATAATAAAATTTAACTTTAAATTTGGCTTGGATACTTACACCTAAACAGTCTTGAACAGGAACTTAGTTATCAAATGATCATTGAGCATTAATTATTTAACGTTATTCTAAATCACAGTATGTAATCTCATTCGAATCTATTTAAAGATAAATTAACAATATTAATGTACGAAATCTACGACTCGACATTTCACTTTCAAAATTATGCTTAAATCTAGTAACAGTAAATATGACATTTCAGTCTCAAAATTATGCTTAAATCTTGTAACAGTAGATAATTAATTTGACAGTATCGTTACAATAATTTTTTTCTTCTTTCTTTTTCTTCTACCAAATAATACCAAACACTGAACCCAGTTATTTCCTGTCATATCTTCTCTGTAGAGAATTCCACAAATAAGGCACTCGCAATCATTAAACTCATAGTTATAATTTTTTTTTTGTTTTTTTTATTATTTTTGATGAACAGCATCTTCAATTTTTCTTTTTTTTGTGTTTTTACATTTCTATCATCTTTTTCTTGTATTAATGTCTCTTGTGATAGATCTGGGGAAAAGGATAGTAGGGTCAATTTGCAAAAGGCATGGTAGCTAAAACCTCTGGATTTTCCAAATTTAACGTAAGATCACTTGCAACACTTATATCATCACGCTGATCGGTTGAATTGTTTGTAATTATGTTGATAATATACAGACTTGTACTTTTAATCTGCTATGAAACTTCCCTTTCATAGACATCATCAAAAATTTGCCTTGATTATGCAGGTATTCTAGCAGACCCATACGGTAGTATGAACACATAATACCCTCGTTGCAAAAACAGCTGAGGGATTTCATTTGTAGCTTTTGTGGCATAAAGGCCCTACCTTGTACTTGGTGGACTTTGAGAGTACCATTAAAAGCAATTAAAGTCTATTGATCAGTCGTAATGAATATTTTCATTTTCTCAATATCAATTTTAGAAACAATAAAAATTGTCACGCCACGACAGCGACTTTGAACGACACCAGAAAACTCTATTAGGTAAGTAACATCAC
Organism: Heliconius himera; assembly: GCA_021202915.1. NCBI lineage: Eukaryota > Metazoa > Arthropoda > Insecta > Lepidoptera > Nymphalidae > Heliconius > Heliconius himera. The sequence goes on along the minus strand of JAJHJA010000170.1, from coordinate 232,730 downwards.
CTCCACATGCTACGACATCATTTGCAGTTCTTTTGCATACGGCGCCTACACCATCTGGTGCTCCTTTGGTTCTCAATTAGACAGGATCCTGAGACCAGGTTCCTGAGAATTTTTGCCTAATATTAAAAAAAACACGTGAATTCTAACATTGGATCAAAATTACGCCTTACTAAGCCTCCGTGTTATCAAATTACGCACTAAAACGCTATAATTACACATATATTTCTTTATTTCATAAAAAACTTGCTTACCAGGATACTGTGAGCTTGATTGATTTTGACGCTACTTCTCTTGCCGACTGACGCGTCCTGGCTAAAGAACGCGCTAGTTTCGTACAGATAAAAGATATTCTTTGTCTCTTTCGTGGTAGGATTCACTAGGCTGAACAGCCATAGCGTACGACAAATAGAATATCGGATATTCACTGATTTAACATTGAACAGGATCCTGATGTGAAATGGTGGGGACAAAATGTAAAGACGATTTTGTAAAAAGTTTTGAGAAATTTTATTACTATTTTATTCTCCCTAAAGAGATAAAATTGTAAATATATCAATTTGGGTTTCAATTATGACCTTCATGTAGAAGTAAGTAAATCACGACACTTTTAGAACTAGATTTCGTTCGAGGGACACGTCAGGATGCTGAGAATTTTGCACTTTGAACAGTAATTTCGTACAGAAAATAATTGTAAATATTTATTATTTTTAGTGACCAAATAAAAACAGTTGTAAATAATAGTATTCAATGGAAATAAATGAGTTTAAAACAATTTGTCATATACATTTGGGCCGAGCCGCACAAAATTCCTTAATTTGTAGAACTACCCATTATACAGGGTGGAAGAGGCAGCGCTCCATTTACGGAAACAGCATATAGGGTAAAATATTTCAAACCTATACCTAAAGAAATTAATTAGGATGCCTCAACAGTTTGGACGTAGGATTTTTTTTTCATTTCACGAATTTTATCCATACCTGTATTTCGTGTGACGCGATTACGTATAGATCCCAATAACATAAACACTTACTACTACAAAAATACTACTAAAGGTTAAACAACTTTGAACTTTATCGCCAATACATACGACTCGATTTCGAAATGAGGCGTGTGCGGCGGTGTTCCTTTGATAGGTTTATGTGTGCATGCGTCATCTTTACAAATGGCGGTTTGTTTTAAAATGACAATTTTATTATTTATTTTGTTTGAAAAAAAAACTTTTTCATTTTTGGGAATTTATTTTTTTCTGAATTATATTAGGCTTTTATAGAGTAGTTAAAACTGTGGTTTCATTTAATGTGGTGCTGACACTTCCACCCTGTATACGAAACTTTGAGATTTTGCAAGCTTTTTTTTAAAGATATTGTCAATACTAGTTTGTGTGTTAAAACTTATTACCAACTGAATGATTTTATAAATAATAATAATGAATATAGCAAATAATGATATAAAAAATATTTTTTAAAATTAAGCCGCGACGCAGCGCGGGTCCGCTAGTTTTGTATTAAGTTATTTGGCTTTTGACTTTCTAGGTCAAAGTAGCAGTAAGCGTGCTTAAGTTTTCTTTTTAAATAGCATACTTTGAACTTCATAATCTCCTGCGGGAACTAGATTTTTTCCCAATGCAATACTTGTTCTTATTTCTTATGATATTTAGTCTGCGGTTGAGATAATTAAATAAATAAAATTAAAAAGTATATGGTATTTTTTTATTTAATATTTGTTCTTATTACTTTTGTTTTATTCTCGTTAATTTTTAGATCTATTTTGCTTTTACTAACAAATGCACTCTCCGAGTCATCTTAAAATCCATTATTTTAAATTAACTTTTCTAAGATTTTATGAAACGTTTTTGATATAATAAGACATATTTATCTGCTAGTTAAGTAATCTATACATGTTGCGATCAATGAACCAATGCATTCTTTGGACCACTTCTTTCTCTTCTCTTCACTTCACTTTCTTCTCCTTCGAAAATTAAGCACATTAGGACATGTTGAGTTGGTTCGTAGGCTTCGATTTTGAACCCTGCAAATGATTCTTAAGCCTCAATATCGTCGAGCCATGCGTTGAGTATTATAGGTTTGTGAATACGGCGATATAAAAACCGGACAACATAAATCTTTGTAAGTATTGTAATATTTTTGATTTCTCTATGTTCACATTTTATATTATTTGGATATTTATTTGCATTTTAGTAGGTTGTTAAAAATGTTTGATTATCTAGTTGCTATCATTGCTCTACCATAATGGATCTATGAATGGACTGGTCCAATGAAAGAAAAAAAGGTAGCCTTAAAGTCTCTTTAATTTTATACTGAAAAATGGTTGCACTAGCGGAGCCTTGCCAAATTGTAATAACATTTCAAGTGTCTATGCTTTTTGGAAAAGACTCTTCACGATCAGCATCGCCATTGGGGTATTGCCGCAGATGGCTTTTCAAAAACCGACCGAACCGAAGTGTTCGCCGACTATGAGTTCATAGTAACTGACGAAGAACCAAATGAGAATATTGAACCTCAGTTTGAGACTTCCTTATCTCAACTAATATTATAAAAAAAAAAAAAAAATCAGCTTCACGCTGTATCCCGCACACAGCAGGGTAGGCAGAGGGAACCCAGTGTTAAGACACTCCCGTTCCCCACTTTCTGCCGATTTCTGGAGGCATTGCGTGTTGAGTGGCAGAACTCAACGCCGCGCTTAACCTTGACACCAGAGCGAAGAAATGGAAATATAAATTTAAGTAAATATTTCATCTCCTCGAGTGGGGATCGAACCCACAACCAGTCAGTTTTACAGTCACACCTCGTGCCGCTGCGCCACGACCGGCCTTTAACTACTACCGGCTTCTACTAATATTATTTTAAGAAAAATAGAATCGTATCTATATTAAGAAAGGATTAAAAATAAATTAATAGTTTTTTTCTATAGTTTATTAAATGTACTATGACACCTCAAAGTTATGTAGTCCAATCATAGCAACCTTCCCCTTTGTCTGACCTTGGTCAGATGTTAACTATGTGCAATATAATGCGTTCACGGTCAGAGAGAACTTAAGTAGAGTAAAATATAGGCTTAGTGTTAAATGAACATTCTAGTGCAGTGCAGTTCGTTTTTTATTTTTTTATTGCAACTGGTTGCAACTGGTGTGAAAGATGTATAAAATCTTCTTTTTACTGTTATTATTTTTATTAGATATACTAGCGGACCCGGACGCGGCTTCGCCCGCTTGAACTCTCTCTCTCTGCCAACTCTGCCAACTCTGCGAACTCTGCCAACTCTGCCAACTCTGCCAACTCTGCCAACTCTGCCAACTCTGCCAACTCTGCCAACTCTGCCAACTCTGCCAACTCTGCCAACTCTGCCAACTCTGCCAACTCTGCCAACTCTGCCAACTCTGCCAACTCTGCCAACTCTGCCAACTCTGCCAACTCTGCCAACTCTGCGAACTCTGCGAACTCTGCGAACTCTGCGAACTCTGCCAACTCTGCCAACTCTGCCAACTCTGCCAACTCTGCCAACTCTGCCAACTCTGCCAACTCTGCGAACTCTGCGAACTCTGCCAACTCTGCCAACTCTGCGAACTCTGCGAACTCTGCGAACTCTGCGAACTCTGCCAACTCTGCGAACTCTGCCAACTCTGCCAACTCTGCCAACTCTGCCAACTCTGCGAACTCTGCGAACTCTGCGAACTCTGCGAACTCTGCGAACTCTGCGAACTCTGCGAACTCTGCGAACTCTGCGAACTCTGCGAACTCTGCGAACTCTGCGAACTCTGCGAACTCTGCGAACTCTGCGAACTCTGCGAACTCTGCGAACTCTGCGAACTCTGCGAACTCTGCGAACTCTGCGAACTCTGCGAACTCTGCGAACTCTGCGAACTCTGCGAACTCTGCGAACTCTGCGAACTCTGCGAACTCTGCGAACTCTGCGAACTCTGCGAACTCTGCGAACTCTGCGAACTCTGCGAACTCTGCGAACTCTGCGAACTCTGCGAACTCTGCGAACTCTGCGAACTCTGCGAACTCTGCGAACTCTGCGAACTCTGCGAACTCTGCGAACTCTGCGAACTCTGCGAACTCTGCGAACTCTGCGAACTCTGCGAACTCTGCGAACTCTGCGAACTCTGCGAACTCTGCGAACTCTGCGAACTCTGCGAACTCTGCGAACTCTGCGAACTCTGCGAACTCTGCGAACTCTGCGAACTCTGCGAACTCTGCGAACTCTGCGAACTCTGCGAACTCTGCGAACTCTGCGAACTCTGCGAACTCTGCGAACTCTGCGAACTCTGCGAACTCTGCGAACTCTGCGAACTCTGCGAACTCTGCGAACTCTGCGAACTCTGCGAACTCTGCGAACTCTGCGAACTCTGCGAACTCTGCGAACTCTGCGAACTCTATTTATTTATTTTATTTATTTTTTTTATTTAAATTTTTAATTTTTTTTTTTTGTTTTAGATTTTTTTATTTTTTTTTTATATATATTAATATTTTTTTGGTGGTGTAGGTAAAGTAACCTAACCTAACCTTCTCTTTCTCCTGACTCGGACTTCTACGTGAATGATATTCGTAAAAAAAATCAGCGATATGTTATAATAAGAGTACCACTATCTAAGTTAAAAATGAAATAAAAGGTAGTTCAACAAAGTAATGTAAATAAACTAAACAGAAGTTTAATTGAGATCTTTATGACTGACCTTTATAGACTTTTATGGATCGTTAAACTTGACTTTAAACCACATTCATAATTACGATAATAATTGATTAATCAATTACTCGAATAGTCGAGGTTATGTGGCAGAGTACGAGTCTCTGAACCACAGCAGAGCCAAGACTTCACGTAGATAATTATAAATAGGTCTTAACCACATTTAGAATTAAAATAACAATTAATTAATCAAATAATTAATTGTCCAAATAGTCGAGGTTAGCCAGTGGTGGAGCACGAGTAGTGCTCCGACCCACACCAGAGCCAAGACTGAATGTACAACGCCCGTGCAGCCTTTTATATCATCGTTCACAAATAAGTTGCAGGGTAGAATAATAAGAATCGATGACGTTATCGCGTCATAGTGGCGTGATGGGTAGGTGTCGTATAGGAATCTATACGTAACCAACATAATATTCCTAACATTAAATAGCATTCCTAATTGTATGTTCTTCCTCTTCCACCCGGACCACCGCAAGGTGTAAACGTGTCTATAGTCTGTGTTATTTTTATTTACATAATAATAAATAAATAAATAAAATCAATTCATCTAAATATATTCTCTTAAAAAAAATTGGAGATTATAAGTTCAAAGGAGTTTTATTGACATTTGATATGTGATATACATAGAGTTCGTACCAAAAAGGAAAATGCACAAAATACGCCAATTAGTGTGGAAACCTCATCTACGTTATTGAGAAACAAAGTCGTAAAATTATGTAAAACTTTTAATACTAACCATCAAAACAAACTCTGTGCCAAGCATCTAGGCCTGCGTTCTTCCTTGGATACTCAGGAATAACTGACAGGATAACTGACTGCCAAAAGATCACGATTGTACTTTCTAGCGCGTGATCTTGTCAAGTCTAAGAGTTATAAATACTGCTGGACAGCCTACGGAAAAGTCTATGTAAGAAAAGGAGACTCATCGCCAATAATACTAATAAAAAATGAAGCTCAAATACATAAATTATTTACAAGGAATGTGACTAGTATCAGCTTCGTCTAATATTTTTTAATATTTATTGATAAAAACGTACTCAGTAAGGATTTCTAATTTATATAATTTATTACTAAAAATGCTGATAATTGTTTTTGTTTTTATATTATTTTACATGTGTTTGTATTGTATTACCTATATAAATTATTGGGCACGCAAAATGATTATCATATTACTCGTACAAGAATTCACGCTTTTTAAAATTAAACAACACACATATAACAAACATATACATACATCTATATTAAAGAGTTGCCGATTGGTATCGAAAATAGCCTACATTTATATGTATTGTAATATTCTTGGGGATGCTTTGGGCTTAATCTTAATCTTTTTACTCTACCTCGAACTTATAAGCACGCTTTCTATTTTTGTAACTTTTAATGGATCATAATCGCTTCTAAATGAACTTAATGAAACAGCGATCTCATATTCTACACAATGTGATTTTGAAGATCTTACAACAAGACAAATATAAAGCTTGTGCACAAAGGTGATTTTACGGTTGTAACGCAAAATATAAGAAGCATTTATAATAATTTTGATGATTTTCAAATAACTTTATCACAATTTAACTTCTGTATTGGTATTTTGATTTTGACAGAATGTAGATTGAATTCAACAAAAGAAGTACCATGTCTCGCTAATTACAATGTATTCACAACATCTCATCATCTTAATCAGAATGACGGTGTTGTTATTTATGTCAAAAAATCTTTGAAAGTGAATATGAAATAAGACTGGAACATGATTCTTGCTTCCAATTAAACATGAATGAAACTATTGTCTTAGCAATTTATAGGTCTCCCTCAAATCCTAATGCAATTAACTTTATTAATTCTTTATATTACCACCTAGAGACTATTAAATTGCACAAAAATATTATAATAACCGGTGATATAAATATAAATATTATCAATAAGCTAAATGAGAATTCGTATGAGTATAATAATAGATATAATTATCTTTTGATGCTATCCACACATGGTCTTCTTTCGGGGCATTGCTTTCCTACCCGAGGTGATAATTGCCTAGACCATTTTATTTTAAAATTAAGGAAAAATAAGTATTCTCCGTACGTTGCAGTAATTAATAGCTTCATAACTGATCATGCTACAATCTTCTTAAAACTTTCTTTATTGAGTAATTACGTCCATGCCCCAAAACAAAAACTTATACTGATTTTAACATGGCTCTTTCAATTTTGATTGAAAAAAAATTACCATCTCTATTAAATTGTGAAGATCCCAATTTACTTATTAAACTCTTAATCGATAAAGTTACCGACTCATTAAAGGAAAGCTCTTATGTTAAGCATATTTTGAACAAAAATCGTACCATAAAACCCTGGATGACCGCTACGATGCATTAGAAATAGAAATAATATGCAAAAGAAAGTTAAAAGTAACCCGGACAGCGAAATTCTATTAATTACCTATAAAAGATATCGTACTCACTGTAATAATTTAATAAAAAAAGTAAAACGCAGATATGATAGAGACCAGTTACTTTCATCAACTAAAAATATTAAAAAACTTTGGCATAAGATTAAAGCAATAGCCCCTTTAAAAGCCTCTAAAACCAATAATGATGGCCTATTAAGCATAAAACCGACGCCTATTGATTCTGTTAATTTCGTTAATAATTATTTTGCAAATATCGGTAAACAGCTTACCGAAAATATACTTCTTAACTTCCCTCATGCCAATAAACCTCCATCTTATATAAAATCAACATTGGTTTCTTTTGTTCTACTTGAGACAGATACTAATGAAATAAAATCGGTTATAATTAATTTAAAATCTGATAGTGCCCCTGGATGGGACAACAATCCTACAACCTTTTTAAAACTAGCTACACATATACTTACCCCGATTATTTGTCATCTAGTGAATCTATGTTTCAAAATAGGAACATTCCCATACCTGTTAAAACAGTCTATAATAATCCCAGTCTACAAAGAGGGTGATTACAGTAATAGATGTATTTGGAACGTATACATTTTGAGAAAATATAAATTTTAAATAATTCAACGCTCCGTCTACCCCGCCCGCCCGCAAGTATAGGCATGAGTCCAGAGGGGGGCGCCCTTGCCGCCGATTTCGCCTTGCAATTTCTCAAAATTATTGAAAATATAAATTATATAATTTATATTGATTATCTTATGGAAAATGCAGGATCATAAAACAATTATAACTGGTATGCGAGCGAAGCCGCGTATGGGCCGCTAGTTACATGTAAGTAAATAATTAAGCAATTAGCAAAATAAAACCAATATAATGTGTTTATTATTTTATTGCTTAAAATTACACTTTTACAGTGAAAAGTAAAAAGACCTATACACTGGATACATATAGTTTTGATAATTTTTTTTTAAATGTATATTTTATATATCAATTACATAACAGAAATATGCTTATATATACTTAAGTTAAATTGCTATTATATACTTAGTAGGCGCTATACAGTTTTAATTGCTATAAACTAATAATGTATATAAAATGTGTACAAAAACATATTTATTAAATATTATGCTAATATATGTATAATATTATGAATATTTATTATAGTTTCATTTATTTGAATACGTAAATACTTATACGATGTTTAATTTTTATTATGATAATTGTATTTATTATTAGAAACTATCTCCGATTTTAATGTTATCAACATAATTTAGTAGTTTTTAAGAAATAATACAGAAATATTGACCAAATTTCATATTTTTAGATTTTTTAAGATTTTAAGATTTTTTTAAAAATAAGGTCATATATGCTTCTGTCGTTTTTGAGAGGTTTTTGTATAGATAATATTTCTATCTAATCTATAGATAGCTGTCTAAATGATCCATCAATGCCAAATAACTCGTCATAGTTCGTTGGTTTTCCAGGTCTGAGCGATTCGTTTACCTTAACATTTTCCTGTTCTTTGAACCAATCTGCATAACCTGCTAACTTCTTCATCCATGCTTCTGTAAATTGAATTTTTTTTTTTCAGATAATCAACTATGCCTCAAATATGGTTGACATATTAAACGGAGTGTCCTAGCAAGTCTTCTGCCTACCCTGCTATGTGAGGCTAGAAATATTTATTTCCAAATATAAAAAAATGGAAGAGCCTGTAGATATAATTGTGTTAATTCAATTTTTCTTTTCAGTTTCACGCTATACCTGAACGATTAAAACACACAGCTCCGAAGGAAAAAATGAAAATATTAATAAATAATAATTTAATATGATATGAGGCCAGTCGTGGCGCAGCGGCACGTAGTGTGACTGAAAACCGACTGGTTGTGGGTTCGATCCCCACTCGAGGAGATGAAATATTTACTTAAATTTATATTTCCATTTCTTCGCTCTGGTGTCGAGGATAAGGCGTTGAGTTTTGCCACTCAACACGCAATGCCTCCATAATTCGGCAGAAAGTGGGGGAACGGAGTGTCTTAATACTAGGTTCTCTCTACCTACCCTGCTGTGTACAGGATACAGCGTGAAGCTGTTTTTTTTTTAAATATGGAATCTAACCCTTAACTGTCGCATTTACAGTCACACGTTTGTACTGCCACTGTGCCACGACGGGCTTACTTTGATTAATTGTATGTACATAATTCATAATCAAATCGATATGCAATGTTTTGAGGTTATTTTATGGAAACCATTCTCTATACTTACGATTAACTTCATCCAGGGAGCATCCAGTACCGCCGTACTCTTGTGGCAGCATGTCCTTAGGTACGTGCTCGTGTAATGTGTTCATATTTGAGTGTATAAATATCTGAAAAGAAGAAAATTTACTGTTGAAAAAATTGTAGGATATAATAAAATTTCATAGAATTATTCTTGCTATTCCAAAAAAAAAATGTGTTAACAGATATCGCTTTTTAAGAAAACATATACCTAAAGATTTGAACGTAGCGGGATTTGAACCCACGTCTCTTTGTGGTTTTTATTTCCTTAGTGTGGAATAACATTTTAAAAATATTAAACGATATCGCTTTTTTAAACTTAAACTTGTTTTGTGGGAAAATGTTATTGTAAAAATTTTTTGATTTTATTAATAAACCTTAGAATTAACCAGCATAAGTTGGTATATGTGGTGTTTAAGTTTCGTTAGTCCCAAATTGGAATGGTAAAAGCAATCAGTATTTCAGGTAAAATTTAGAATTTCCCTGAATATTATTGTTTGATTTTTTTTGTGCTTTTCATTTAATATTTATTTTGAGTGGTTTCTTATATTTCCATATATTTCATTCGCCCAACAAGTGGATGGTAAGTTATTAGGACATCTATCTTGCTGATAGCAGCTAGATGGCTAGTGTTAAGTTCCTCCGTTCCTTTCAGCCGAATTTTGGATGTATTACACGTTGAGCGGCGTAAATCAACGCCGCGCTTTGCCTCGTAACCTGAGCGAGGAAAATGAAAATATTTAATATTTATTTTTTTCGAGTGGCACACGTGCCCCAGCGCCACAACGGCCTCAAATTCTAAAGACTCTTTTTAAAAATACTGATATAAATAATTCCTTTAATAGAACTTTTATTTGGTTAATATACTAATTATTTTTTTATAATTTATGATTGATTCGTAAATCGTGTTTACAACAACAACGCATTCCGTTAACGGAAATTTTTCATTTACTTTTCATTTAAAGGGGTGGAGCTAAATGAAAGAACAAAATGGCCGATATGGGGCGGTTACAATTCCATGAGATTTATGCTAGCCTGGTACTATTTGTATTGATCGCAGAATGCATCTATCTTTGTCATGCTTTGCATAAATAAATAAATTAAGAGTATTATGCGCGTGTTAAAACTCTTTTACGAATATGATGCCCTGGTAGCTCATATTTTCGTTGTGGGAGTAAAGAGGAGAAGGAGATTATTATTTACGTTAATAATTTATTTACGTTATTTTTTTGTTCATAATTTTTTTTTGTATTTATTTCATGATAGGTTGTGGGTATGATTCCTTACCCGAGAAAATGAAATATTTAATATTATCTCGTCTCGGGTAACAAGACAGATCGCGGCGTTCAGTTCCGCCGCTTAACACGCAACGCCTTCAAAATTCGGCGGATAGTGGCCACTGTAAATGTATCTTACTTAATGAGTACGGAACAGCTTAACACTACCAGAGCCACTCTTGTAAAGTAAACGAATAATTCGTTTTTATAGTGCGGAGTGTCTGAACACTAGGTTTCCTCTGCCTATCCTGCTGTATGAAGGTTACAACGTGACGCTAAAAAGTTTTAAGTTTAAAGTGGCAACTATTCTATTTAATACGAGTAAACGTGGAAACTATAAACTCTTGTTCTTAAGTGAGGCATAACTCTTCTGCATAATCGCTTTCCGTCTTTACCAATTTACTTTGTTTTCATAGTATATGTTGTATTTTAATGTAAGATACATATGCATTTTAGAAAAACTTCCTTGACTCCGCCCAAGGGCAGTCAGTGATATAGAGAAGGAAGTACGCCAGAATAGTCTAAGAGCTGGCTGGCTAAATAGCGTCATGTGAAAGGTAAGGTGGGGAAAGGGACCTGGGAGCTTAGTATTAACATAATCGATTCCCGTTTAAAACGCATTGGTTCACCACTTTCCGTTAAATTCTTGAGGCATTGCACATTGAGTGGCGGTATTCAACGCCGCGCATTGGTTATCGTAAATTTTATACCCGAACATATACCCGTGAACGCTGGCGTTCCCCAAGACAGCGTGCTGTCTCCTACGCTGTTTTATGTATCAACGACATGTTAGACGATTCTAGCATTCATTGTTATGCAGATGATAGCACAGTGGACGCTGTTTACTACGGCCGCGCAAGTCTTGTTCTTGTCGAGTGATCCCGGCCTAGAATAGGATCATCCTGGTACTGGTGGTGTCGTAAGAGGTGACTAAAGTACGTGTGGTAGAGTTACGTCGCCAGCAATGGCAACACGCATGGGCAGACTCGACCGGATCATTACCACTCCCGGCATTTAAAACCGGTGTGAAGTGGCTTTATGCCACTGCGTTTTGCATCAGGTAATGCCGAGCTCCGGCGCCCAACCCGCCTTAAAGGCCGGCTACGGACTTATAGCTCCTTTGGTGTTGGGGTTGTGGGCGGTGGTAATCACTTACCATCAGGTGACCCGCACGCTCGTTTGCCTTGTCCTTTTCCATATAAAAAAAGTCTTTCTAGGGACAACGTCGGCCCGTGCCGAAACGAACTTGTGTCTTCAGTTGAGGCATCCCTCGGGAATGTTTTCTCATGGGGTGAAAGGAACTTGGTTCAATTCAATCCGAAGAAGACACAAGTTTCCGCGTTAACCACAAAAAAAATCCCATTTGTCCTATCAACAGTCTTCCAAAACACTCGAGTTCGAGTTTCGAGTGTTTCGAGTGACTGTTAGTATCGCGATCATCTGGAAAGTAAGGCCAAGTAGACCTAAAAGAAACTGTGGGGCCATGAACAGAGTGAGACAGTACTTCACGCCAAAACATCGATTGGCCCTGTATAGGGCCCAGGTTAGGCCTCATATAGAGTGCTGTTGTCATCTCTGGGCTGGTGCACCCCAGTATCACCTTGATCCATTTGATCGCATACAACGCCGTTCGAATCGTCATGGACCCAATGATATACAGGGCTTGACACATTGGCTTTGCGTAGGAATGTACCTCGCTGTGCGTTCTCTACCACATATATCATGGGGAGTGTTCTGGAGAACTGTTTGACCTGTTACCTGCCGCCAAAGTTATTTTTTAACCGCACAGTACAAACTTAAAAATCATCCACACTATCTGGATACGTGGCACTTCACTACTGAGCGGTTTCGGAGGAACTTTGTTCCACGCGCCACTCAATTGTGGAATGGCCTACCTGCAACAGTGTTTCCAGGTTGATATGGGTACCTTCAAAAAGCGCGTCCATCTCCACCATAAAGGCCGGCAACGCACCTGTAGTTCCTCTAGTGTAACACGGGGTCGTGAGCGGCGGTGATCACTTTCCATCATGTGACCCGTACGCTCGTTTGCCTTGTCTTTTTCCATTAAAAAAAAATTGATCAATTCCAATTTTCTACAGACGCCTCTTACACTACCTTTTATTTGTGTGGGTTGATTCAATTTAAACTATTTATTTAGATATAATCTCCTAGTATTCAATGTTTTGAGTTAGGACGACGGTTTGCTACTAACAAACCTTAGTACACGTATACGTATGCATCAAATACTAACTTGTCAGTTGGGAGAGTTGTATAAAATTGCAAATTGAACTACTTCATATGTTATGATCTCCTAGTATTCAATGTTTTGAGTTGGGGTTTACAGTGATAATACTAAGTTTGCTGCTACCAATACAAGATATTACATTTTTATTAACATCGATCAATGTATTTAATTAATTATTTTATTTAATTGATTATTTACTACTATGTCCTAGTATTTAATGTTTCGATTTGGGGGATAAGGAGATAATAAAAGTTGGTCATCAATAAAAAAAATGAATGCATGACAGACTGTTATAATTTATACACTGACTGATATTTAACAATTTCGTAACGATGATAAAAAAATATATAATTTCTTTAAATTAAAAATTATACTAAATTAAATTAGCTTCACGCTGTATCCCGCACACAGCAGGGTAGGCAGAGGGAACTTAGTGTTAAGACACTCCGTTCCCCACTTTCTGCCGGATTGTGGAGGCATTGCGTATTGAGTGGCAGAACTCAACGCCGCGCTTAGCCTCGACACCAGAGCGAAGAAATGGAAATATAAATTTATGTAAATATTTCATCTCCTCGAGTGGGGATCGAACCCACAACCAGTCGGTTTTGCAGTCACACCTCGTGCCGCTGCGCCACGACCGGCCTCTTTCTTTAAAGAAATCAATAATTTAATTAATTAAATTGTAGAACTTTTAGCGTTAAGAAGAACTGAACGTTGAGGCAATTAAACTATTTCTATAGTGATAATATTGTGGTATACTTGGTTTGACAAAGTAATACAAAAAGACTTGTGATGAAATGGGGAGATAAAAATTAACTTTTTAAAATTCCTAAGAAAACGGGAGAAGACGTGATTTTCCATGTTATATCTTATTGTACACATATTAGTCATGTCTTACTCTTATAAAAATGTAGGTTCCATGGTCCCCTCTGCCTACCTTGCTATAAAAGAACCTATAAGCTGCTACGGAGAGGGACATAAAACAGAATAGTCTGAGGTCTAAACGTAAATAACGTCATGTTAAAAGTTAAATAATTTTATTAATTTGTAATAAAAATCCTTTATGATTGCTTTAGAGGAGTATCATATAATAAGATCAGTGGGTCGGCCTACCGCTGAAGTTTATATTAATAAAGATTTTACAGTAGTTTAACTCTGACAAAATATGAGTGATATATATTATAATTGATTTTTTAAAATCGTAACGCCAGTAGAGATAAAATTTATTCTTATAAGTCTATTTCAAGTTTGCTCAATTGTCACGAAATAACTTTAAATGAAATAAAGATCAGAATACTATGCTTTAAATTTTTCTATATTAACTTGTCCAATTCTCAAATTCCAATGCACAAAATTATTTAAGCTTGATTATTAGTTTGAGAGCACTTGGTACCAAAATTTTAACATAGAGAGCTTAGGTAGAATCAGTTAATAGTAAAAAATGATGGATATTTTTACGCATCTGCTGGTAATTGTGAATAACATAATTTTGAATTTAACTTCCTTTAATATTAGTACTTACTTTTTTAGCATAAATGTCAAAATGGAATAATAAATTAAACGACGACGCGACACCCAGCTTTACACAGTTGCCTCTTGTACAATTTTTTTAATTTGCGTGAGTTGATTCAATTTGAACCATCTACTCGCATATGATGTCCTAGTATTCAATGTTTTGGGTTGGGGGATACGGTGATGACATAAAGTTTGTTACCAAAGGACCTCAGTACACGTATATATTAATTATTTTTGATAAATATTGAGTTGCGAGGACTGTACGTATATGACATAAAGTGAACCACTTCGTATATTATGATTTCCTAGTATTCAATGTTTTGAGTTGGGGGATACGGTGATGATAAAAAGTTTGTCAACAAATTAAATCTAGGTGAATAAATAAATATTTTCAAATGCTGTTAAAAAGTAGATTAGAATGGATGTATGTAATTGTATATTGCCTCTCTAGGGATGGTGCCCTAGTATAATCTATTTTGAAGTGTAGGATATTAAAAAAGGTTTGTCGTCATAGAAATCTATCAATATTTAACCTTTGTAAACTTAATTAAAGTTAAGAGTACTGTACGAAGAGTCAATTGAACCATCTCTACGGCTATGTTACTCTAGTACTTAACGTCTTGATGCGTAGGATACGGTAGTAAAAAAAGATTCGTCATGAACGAAATGATAATAATAAGCAAGTATTTATTACTCAATGAACTCTATTGTTGGTAAGATTGTACATGGAGAAAAATTATACTACTAGTCTTGTTATGGTATCCTAGTCTACTCTACTAGTTCTACACTTGGATGCGTACTACGGCAACGCAAAGGTTTCTCTCTCCATAGTTTTGAGGTTTTCAGTAATATTAAAATTGTACATAGCTTAAGCTTAATCGTACATACTTTAAGCTATCTATCTTTCTTGTTATGATACTGATAGAGGATTTGTTAGACAAAGTTCAATCTGTGAGCGTGTATTTCAAAAGGTTCCACAGTTTAACTCTGTGCGACACATTTTGACCATTTAGTCAAAAATTACAATTACAATTATCATGAAATCAAATCTCTGGAATTACCGTGTCATCCACAACGTTCTTGCAAAATTTGAGAGTTTTAGGTGTGATGGTCTAGGAGGAGTAGTAGCATAATAACGAAACACACTCTTGACCATTTTGACAATTATTAGGAAGGATTACTTATGACCACAGCGCCAAATCAAGCCAGACCGTCGTTATTTTATAAAGCCTGAAAGTTCTTGTGCGCAAACACCCAACACTTGTAAGTAAGTTAGTACTATAAGGGAATATGGATCTTGAGCGGTGGTTTCTTTGGCTATTAGGTAACTAAGATGAAAAAACGAAACTGGTTGGATGGTTTATAAAGTTTAATTTGTTAAATTATAAAGTTTAATCTATTTATGTTTCTTGGGAATAATATTAGAAATGTCGTTGTCCATTGCCAGATTAAAAAAAACAAGCGCCTATGAATGTAATATAACTACTAAAGTTAGATGTAGTAACTGACAAGAACAATTTATAATAAGAAGTAATTAATACACATTACTTCTCAAAAATATAATTTGCTCCTAATCTCTATATATAATAAGACAGTAAAATTATTTTGTCTGTACATTTAGTAATTTTGACTGAAATGGATAGAGGGACACTTAAAAAGAATAATAGAAAGCAAAAAGATTTTTTTTTAATTTCTTGTCTGTCTGTCTGTCTGTCGACATATTTTTGTCCGCATTTTTCTTTGAAAGTACTGAACCGATGTACTTGAAAATTTCACCAATTGCTTTGTTTTAACTTAACTACTAAAGTTTAGTTCATCAAAATCGGTTCATTAAAAAAAAAGTTATCGTCATTTGAAAGAAGTCGTAATTAATTCAACACAGAGATAAAGAACGATCTTGAAAGAAATATCAAGCAAATATAATATATGTAACTAATTTAAAAACTGTACAGGAGTTAATATGCAATTATTACAGTTATTTTACAAAGAATATTATGAATCCTTCAAATCAATAATTTAACATTTAAGGCTGTTTCTGAATGAGTAAATTAAATTATTCACTGACGTCAGCACATTTAACAGAGTATATTACATAGGTAAAAAGAACATAAAGTTACAAAAATATATACGTATAATAAATAATTATCTTTATGTATATTTTATAAATATCAAACATCAACAATGGTCGTATTTTTTTATTTAAAACAATCAAAAATTCTTTAACGATAATGTCGTAAAAAAATCATATTAGAAGTCATTATAGTTGTCAATCAATTCTGCTTATTAAATCAATAATCATGTATTTTAAGCGGGCGAAGCCGTGGGCGAGCCGCTAGTATATTAATATTCGCTTAAAGCTTATATATAGTATTTGGGAGTGTCTGCCAGGGGCATGCCATGCTAATATACTGGCAATGGACAACGCCATTTCTAATATTATTCCCAAGAAATATAAATAAATTAAACTTTATACAAAAATAACGAAAGTGAAATACATTTTTTGCATCATAATTACCTAATAATTGCCAAAATATCCATCACCCATGATCCATATTCCCTAATAGTACTCATTGGTGTTGGGTGTATACGCACAGAGATTTTTAGGTTTTATAAAATAACGAAGGGTTGGCTACTATTGACTCTCAAACTTTAAAACATTTTTATCGATTTTCCACTAGAAGGGGTGGAGCGAAATGATAAAAATGAAATGGCCGATATGGGGCGGTCACAATACCATGTGGTTTATGCTGGCCTGGTATTATTCCTATTGATTGTAGGCAGACTATCTTTTATCACGGTGCATACAATAAATAAACAAACCTCCAACACCACAATGCGCATGTGCCGTTGAATCTCTCATATAAATATGTTGCCCTGGTACGTGATGTTTTCTTTGCGGGAGTAAAGAGGAGAAGAAGACCGGTGATCGGAGGATGCGCCGCAGGTGTGGTGGCGCAGTGAATATTTTAATTAAGAACAGTTATTTTTTGATCCATCTAATCCGAAGCCCTTTCGAGACAAAACGCGGCGTTGAGTCCCGCCACTAAGCACATAATGCCTCCAGAATTGGGCACAATATGGGAAACGGAGTGTCTTAAAACTAGGTTCCCTCAGCCTACTCTGCTGTACGCTGGATACAGCGTGACAGTATAAAAATCAACGTAATCTTATTATCCCCTACTATCCAGGTATTGTATGTTTTGGGAGTATAAAGCAGTGAATACAATATATATGTACCTACATAGTGCATACGTATGAAAAAAATCTGTATGTATTTTTTATTAATATGAACAAAACTTCATAAAAAAATACAAATAGTTAGATAAATAAATATATCGGTCTTTAGTATTTGTTAAAAGTTAAACGTAGCTTTAGTTTATGTAATTTTAAACTAGTGAAATATAAGCAAAACCATAACCTCAAGCGGCATCAAGACAAATTCAACGACGTATCATTTATCAAAATCGGTTCACTGGTTTAACTACAAGTGACTAAATATACTACATGCATATATACAAACACGCTAAAAACATAATCCCCTTTTTAGGCTACGCTGAAGTCGGGTAAAAAATCTTAGATTTAGTGATTCAACTACCAAATATTTCGTATGTAAACGGCGACAACAAAATTTGGATTTGGCAAAGTTAGACTATACTACAATTATTAAAAAATATTAAGCAACAACATACAGAAGAAAACGACAAAAAATTGTAAGAAAATACACATATAAAACATTTTACGTGATGTGCTGTCCATTGTTTGTGATATTGTCTGCAAATATGCAAGGAACGAGGTATCTTCAGAAGAAATCCTGATCATCTTCCCTCCCACTACTCCCCAAAAAACCATTATTCTGAACTCTATATTCTATATTTGAATATTTTTTTTTCTCTGTTCAAAAATATTGTTATTTTTTTTAGCGATCTACATATTGTGTCCGCAGTATTATAGCGTATTTTAATGGCGGATGCACTAGTTCAGGAAAACTTACGAGACTCCGCCTTGGGGCGGTACTATGGAGAGGGACGCAAAACAGTATAGTCTAAGGTCTGGTTGTGTCATTGTGTTGAAAATATTTTATTGTTATTTTGTATCAAAGATTATTTCACGTTTTTCCTCTCTCTGCCTAACCCCTGAAATCCAGTTAATGATAATTAAAAATTATTGTAATATAGGTTATAAGTATTTTTTATTATGATTTTTGTGTAAATTTGTTTAGGTAGAGACATTGATCTATTCTAGTGTAATAATTCGTAGTATTAGGATTTTTTTTATTAGGATTCGTTTATCTATTCTATCATTCGTTTCTTAAAATCCAGATATAATAATATTTCTTATGTATAAACTTAGACGTTATAACTTTACAGTCGCCTCCTATACTATTTGTTAATTTGTGCGAGTTCACGTATTTTGAACAACTTATTCAGATATGATGTCCTGGTATTCAATGTTTTGAGTTGGGGGATAAGGTGATGATATAAAGTTTGTCATCCACAGACTTTAACATACCGGTATTATTTAAAGCTACCAACTTGTCAGTTGGGAGGACTGTATGAAGATGCTAATTTAATTTCTTCGTAAATTATGATCTCCTAGTATCCAATGTTTTGAGTTGGGGGATACGGTGATGACAAAAGTTTCGACATCAAACAAAGTAAATAAATTAAATCAATATTGCTGAATTCTCTCACTAAGCTTTACATTCGGAGGTCTGTACATAAATGGATATTATAACCTCTTCTTTAGTTATGATGCTCTAGTATCATTTGTTTTGAAGTGTGGGGTACGGCGATCAAAAAAGGTTAATCAATATAAATAATATATGCACTTGTTAACTTTATAAAACTCAATGAATGCTAGCAATAATGTACGAGGAGAACATTCCATGAATCTATGCTGTCCTAGTATTTAACGTTTCGGTGTGTAGGATACGGTGGTAAAAAAAGATTTGTCCTGCGTTTATTAAGTAATATGTATGCACTTATTGTCCTTAGGAATGTTTTCTCGGAGGAGTACTGTACGTATAGACAAATAACACCACCTGGTCTGTCATGTTGGCCTGGTATTCAGCGATTCGATGTGCGGGATACGGTGACTCAAAAAGGATTATCCTTTATTTATTTATTATATTATTAAAGGATAAGGGATAGCGCGCATTGGTGACTTTTGTCAGGGTGACAATAAATTCTTTGTCACTGTCATGTCACCATGCTTTTCGTTACTGCGCGCACTTGCGGTGACAGTGACGAAATTTTTTACATCTGATAAAATGAATCTCCAAGAGATGGTTGCCTTTTGCACTTATATTAAAAAATAGAAAAAAAGCAAACGTAGAAAAAATAATCGTTTAGGGATTTGTCATAGAGCTACGGCCTCAACTCAATTTAGTCAATCAGTATGTCGTTGTCTATTTCATCTTCATGAAAACACACGTTTTGCCTTGGACATGAAATTGACGCCATTCTTGAAATTAAAATTCGGAGCTGCACGCTGCTGTTTCTTGTTTATGCGGAAGACGACTAGTATGGAAACCGCAAGGTGGAGGGGGCACGAAGTGACATTTAGTTTCTAATGCGCGCACGGGCATACAAACCTATGGACGCGGTGACAGTTGCGTCACCGGCGTGTTGCCATCCCCCGCGGACAAAAAGTCACCCAATTGTCACGTATCCGAATGCACGCACCTTCATTTAGGGTGATGTACACGGTGACAGTGACGCAACAGTCACGGTGACAAAAGTCACCAATGCGCGCTATACCTTATTTATATATTAAGGGTACTTTGCTATTTATTTTATGTAAAAACCATATTGGGAAGGATATACAGATATATTTTAAACCATCTTCTCTATTATGAAATCCTAGTATTGAATGATTCGGTGTGCGGGATACAGTGACGAAAATAGGTTTCGTCATAGCGTTTTGCATTTTCGTATAAAGAAAGTGTTGGCATCTTTTCCATCATGGTATCCTTGTAACCAATGTTTAAATGTTCAGGATAAGGCAATAAAAAAACATTTTGTTTCTTAGGCTACTACTTACTTACTTAGTAGTTATATGAATTAATAAAAAAACTAGTAAATAAAACCCGCTGTTCGTAAAATTCGTAAAAAAAGGACGTCGTGGCGCAGGGGCGCAAGCGTGTGAACGAGGCGGTTCGATTACCATTTGGGGTGATAAAATATTTATATATAATATTTTAATTTCTTCGTTCTGGTCTCGACAAAGTGCGGCGTTGAGTTCCGCCACTTGAGTCGAGACATTGGCGGAAAATGGGAATTGGAAGTATCGTAATGAGATCGGATTATTTTAACACAGTTTCCTTCTGTTTATCTTGCTATGTGCGGGGTAGGGTGTGAAAAGAAGCCATATTTTATCATCTATTATTTATATTATAACATGTACATGTCTTTGGACCCAACAATTATAATATAAACAGTTTCTATATTATTTAACTTCAAACGTCAAACCATTTAAAATTATGTATACTAATATAATAAAGCGGAAGAGTTTGTTTGTTTGTTTGTTTGCTTAAACGCTAAGATCTCTGGATCTACTGGTCGGATTTACTTTGTTTTTGTTTAGTATGAAAGCTGGATTCTTCAGAAGTGCTATAGGCTATATAACATTACATTACACATATATTCTAAATATATTAAAATACTTTCTAATTTGACATTCAATTTATTCCGCCATGTTAATAACAACCGACCGTTGCTAAGCAATGGTTTGCAAAGTTTGTTGTTTTAAGAAAACGTCACCCAAAATGAACTTGCTTGCTTGATATTCATCCTTATATACATAAATATAATAGTCACTTTTAGCATTTTATGTAGATTGAAATTATAGTTTTCTGTATAACATTCTAATAAATAATTAAGATGTCACTGATTCGAAATGATCTAGCCTTCGGCCGGCATAGTATGACCGATGCGAATGGAACGCAGAAATTTTCATACATTTACGAAATATTGTTATTTTTTATGTAATTATTTGCTGTTTATTTATTTAAACTACACTTTGATTCCCTTCTTCTTTTCTTGGTGTGGTGTAAAGTTTGGTCGTGGGCGACATTGCCCGCTACTTTTTATTTAATGTTTATCTACACTATTGAGAATACATTTATATTGAAACACATTTATATTGAAAACTTGCGATTGAAAATTATTTCATCATCAAATTTAATAAAGATAATTTTCGGTTTATATTTATACTAATAAAATAAAGTGGAAGAGTTTGTTTGTTTGTTTGTTTGTTTGTTTGTTTAAACGCTAAGATCTCTGGATCTACTGTTCCGATTTGCTTATTTTTTTTTTGCTTAAAAGCTACGTTTTTCCAGAAGTGCTATAGGCTATGTAATATTAATGTGTACGTATTAGGTAGCCTCTAATAACGAAATAACTATAATAATGAACGCCATCGGATTGCTTTAAGCGCGTGCGCTGCAAATATAGTAAAATATATGTCAGTACATTGTATGGAAGAAATGTTCTATTTTATTAGTTCTAAAAAAAGACCGTGATACGGTATATCTATCTCTTATAAATAAGTCACAATTTTAAAGTTTGGTATTTTGTGGTAAAAAAATAATTGAAAATTGCAAGGTGATATTTCAACGTTTTTAATTTGATAATGATATTGAAACTTACGAGTGAAAATTATTCCATCAATAAGGAATTTTTATGAAGAAATGCTTTGTCTTTTATAGCACGTAATTTGAACGTATATTTTTTGAGAAAATATTAATTTTAAATAATTCAACGCTCCGTTTACGGCCGCAAGTATACATAGGTATGAGTCCAGCGGGGGGCGCCCTTGCCGCCGATTTCGTCCTCGCAAGCAGCCATGTTAGTGCTTGCAGTTTATCAAAATTATTGAATGGATAAATTATATTAATAATTAATAATATAATTTATATTGATTATCTTATGGAAAATGCTGCATAATAAAACAATTACAAGTGGCATGCGAGCGAAGCCGCGAATGGGCCGCTAGTAAATTATAAATGTCTATTATTAAATTAATAACATTTAATCTGATTTATTTAAAATATAATTATTACGTTATAACATAATTTATTAAATTTATTAAATAAAGTTATAAAGTTATAGTTCTTTTTTATAACGTTACAGAGTCGAGAATCTAGAGTCAAGCCACTGCGTCCGACACATTGCGTTTTGGGTGGCGTAACTCAACGCCGTGCTTTCACGAAAGAGTGGAGAAACGAAAACAGTTTATTTTTAAACAATTTAAAGTGTTATTCCACACTTAGGAAAGAAAAATACTTATTTAGAAAACGTATAAAAATTTGAACGCAGCGGGACTCGAACCCGCGCCTCCTGGATTCCAGGATGGATTTCTAAGTGTGGAATAACACTTTAAAAATGTTTAAAAATATTTAAAAAATAGTTTCTCTCTTGCCAAACGATAATTCTTAGTAATTATCTTTGGGTAGCGGAAATTTGTAAAAATCTCCCTACAGCTAACAACATAAATAAGTTATAACAAACGTATAAAAATTTCGACGTAGCTTGGCGAGAACGCATGGCTTAGTGGTCAGAGCGCCTGGTCAGTTTCCAGGAGGCGCGGGTTCGAGTCCCGCTGCGTTCAAATTTTTATACGTTTTCTAAATAAGAAAACACTTTATTTCCCTAAGTGAGAATCGAAATTACAAATATCACTTATAGTTGGATGCGGCACTACTGCGCCACATTGCTTAAAGTTTAGACTATGTGTTCATTAAAATAATATATAACAAAAATATATTATGGTTTTTTACTGATTATTAAAAAATATATCTATCTATAATTATTTGTCAAAATATTAAGCTGTAAGAGAGGTAGGGAGAGATCTCGGTTGACCTTCAAAAACACAGTATCAAAGATACTGGAGGAAGGTCACTTAAAAAGCATGAGGTCCCCCCGGAGGGCATGTATGAAGAAATTGATGACAATGGACGAGGTGGAAGACGATGTAGAGACCGTAACGAACTCAATTGAGAAATTAACCACATCATGCCAGTCCAGCAAATTTAATTCCCACTGTATTTTAAAACCCTAAAACACTGAATAGAAACTTAGTGGGAAATAGGGAACAAAGTGCCTCAATACTAGATTTCCTCTGCTTACCCTGCTATAGGCGGGATACAGCCTTAAATAGTTTATTTTAAAAAAAACTTACTCTATTTTTTATCTTATCCTTCAGGAAAGGTTTGACGAAATTTATGATGCTCTCCACCACGGGCGATGTATTCACAATGTGTATTTCTTTTAACTTAATAGGATACGCCTCCTGAAATATATTCATATAAATAAAAAATAAGTAATAAATTGGTAATATCTAAAACTTAAATAAATTTGCGTAATTTCTCACTATGGTAAATATACAAACGCAGACAAAAACCATAGAAGCGCGATCGGGTTCCCCCACTGAGGGTTCCGTACAATAATTGGAGATCTCGAGCTTTTTCTGAAATTCATTCAGGCTTTGCTTAGAAAGAGCCCTTTCATCTGATATCTAACTGAAACGTCGTGGCCTTAATAGCAAATTTTGCCACCCTTTTAAAGGCTAAGGTATTTTTTTTTTAAAATTTAAGATTTAATTACAAATGTAATATAGTTTTCAGATTTTTCCCTAAACTAGTACTACCTGTAGATGCTAAATTTCATAATTCTAGGTTAATAGGAAGTACCCTATGCATTTTGATTTCCTTCATAGTGTCGAAATATGCGTTTTTACGATATTAATGGCCATATATATTTTTTAATGTAAATGTAGAATTTGTTTTTTCAGGAAATCATGGGGCTGCATATTTGAGTGTTGAATGGTTTGAATTTCAACTCGATATCTCCAAACGTTCCTGAGTTAAGAGGCAGACAGACAGACGGACAACAAAGTGATCCTATAAGGGTTTCTTTTTACCTTAAAAAGTAAGGAACCCTAAAAATTAAATTAAATAAAAAAAACACTATTGTATTTTGGTGAGTTTCAGGCGAGTATAATTTAGTATAGTATAATTTTGTTGAACTAAAAAAAAAGAAATAGCTTTCAATGTACAGATATGTTTTTAAAATGATAATAATATGATTATAACACAAAAAAAAACTAGATTTGAAAATAAATAATTGTATAGTTCAAACAAGCGAAGCCACGAGAAAACCACATTAAAATCTGATGGATATTTCGAAAGAATTCATATTATATAAACATATAAATAAATCAATATAACTAACCTGTACACAAATCAAGAATTTCTTTACAGCGGATGGAGATATTTTAGCTAAATGGGCAGCTGTGACTACTGAAGCATCTAAGATGTATATATCTCCACCAACACCCTCCAGTTCTTCTTTGAGGCGGACATCCCCAATCATTAATGCTATTTTCAAAATGTTGTTCAGTTTATCCGCATCTATATCTTTGTCGAGTCCTGAGATATAAAGAATAGAGATAATTATATAGAGATATTTATATAAAGAGAAATATTTTTTTTTTGTTGTTTTTTTTTTATGTGAGTGTCTTAACAGTGCTCTTAACTCTGCCATGTGCGGGGTGCTTAAATATAAAAAAAATATATGAAAATAAAAAAGGATTGACGTGTGGAACTCGACGCTGCCTCTTTTTCTGCCAGAGTGGATTAGTAATCAAAATAATAACATTTCCCCGATTGGGGTTCGAACCCACAAAAGTCGTCGTTGCAAACTGAAGATATATAAAAATTAAAAATCAGCTTCACGCTGTATCCCGCACAAAGCAGGGTAGGCAGATGGAACCCAGTGTTAAGACACTCCGTTCCCCACTTCCCTCCGAATTCTGGGGGCTTTGCTTGCTGTGGCGGAACTCAACGCCGCGCTTTGCCTCGACACCAGAGCGAAGAAATGAAAATATAAATGTAAATAAATAGTTCACTTCCTCGAGTGGGGATCGAACCCACAACTAGTCGATTTTACAGTCACACTTTGTGCCCCTGCGCCACGACCGGCCTCAACTGAAGATATATCATTATATTAAAGTGCCTTCTAAAAATTATTAATATTATATTTTATCAAAATATGCAATCTTTGTAATATAAGAATAAATAAATAAATTAAAAACGTATTAAAAAGATTTCATTAACTTAAAACTTGGTTTTCATTTGAAATAATAAAATTATAGAACTTATATTCCATTAAGCATATATTTACATCTCGTTAAGTCATTTTCTTGTAATGACTCGCGGTGACTACGCACGCGATACTGATATTTATGATAGTGTACTGTTTTTATCGTAAGTAAAACCAGACATGTTTTTATATTCATCAATGTAGTGTTAAGACACTTCGTTCCCCACTTTCTGCATAATTATGGAGGCATTGCGTGATCACATCAGAGCGAAGAAATGAAAATATAAGAAATAAATGGTTATTTCCTTAAGTGGGAATCAAACCCACAACCAGCCGCGTTACTTGTCACATTTTGCCCCTGAGCCACGACTGGCCTCTAAAAAAAATATTGTTATTGCGAAATAAAAAAATAATATTTTTTTGTATGTAATACTATTATTTAAGTAAATCTGTCTAAGTAGTAGCGGTTCTAAGTTCTTTATTCATCGTGTTTCTTTGTTTATCGTGATTTTAATATACATATGAAGGCAATTTTTAAGATATGATCAACGTGTGATAACTTCTTAAAGAACGTTTTAAGATTTTTTTCTACAAAACAAACAAAAATTTTCTACTCTTGTAAATGTCTGAGATGAGGCCAATCGTGGCGCAAGCGTTCAACTGTAAACGTGAAATGTTGTAGGTTCGATTCCCACTCGAGGACATGAAATATTTCTCGCTCTGGTAACGAGACAAACGCGGCGTTGATTTCTGGCACTCAACACTCAATACCTCCAATTCCGGCGGAAAGTGGGTTCCCAGGTTCCCTCTGCCTTTCCCATTATGTGACGGATACACCGTATAGCTAAAAAAAATACTGAGATCATTTATTGTTTATTTTGTTACTAAAATTATATGTGTTATTACCTCGACATATTGTGACCCGACGCCCGTTTGACGTCAATCCTGGCAGAGGAGCGCCTTGTCTACAATGAAATGAATTTTAAGTACAAAAGCATATTGTTCTTTTTTTTACTGGAAATGAATATCTACAGTATAAAAAAAAACCAGAAACACACACACATTTAAATGTGCATACATTGACTTTGTATGTACATTTTTAAAATTCATTAATAGGAAAAATATATTTATTAATAATATTTAAGATAGATATTAAACTTATATAAGATTAATTTCCATTATATTATAGGTAGAGATTTCTGACTTTCCGCAACGCCTTTGCGTCGTCACCAGAGCGAAGAAATGAAAATATTAGGTATTTCACTCACCCACGCGAGAATCAAACCGACAAGCGTCGTGTCAACAGTCGCACTCTTGTGCCCCTGCGCCACGACGGCCTCAAACTTTTTAAATTTAATTGCTATTTATTAAATGTATTGCACTAGCTAATCCAGTTACAATTATAATAATATAACATTAAACTATACATTATCTTGTGTATAAGCCAGTAGTGGCGCAAAGTTTATTTCTTCGCTCTGGTGTCGAGGCTAAGCGCGGTGTTAAGATCCGCCACATAACCCGCAGTGCTTCCAGATTTCAGTGGAAAGTGTATGAGTGTGTAAACACAAAGCCACTTCTGCCTACACTACTATATGCGGGATACAGGGTAAAGGTAAAAATTATATATATTATACAGTTTTGACATCAAAGAACAGCTTTCCTCGGTTAGCAAATTATGATGATTACGACGAGTCTGTCAACATATTGCCAAATTCGAACATACACTAAGAATGTTGAAGCACTTAAAAATAAAACGACCACTAAGTATTTACTTACGCTTTTGCAATAACCTCTGATAAATCCGGCTTAGTGACGTCTCTGTTGGTGAAGAATTCAGGGCAGGCCGCCCTCATGGTGAAGTACATATCCAATTTTTTTTTACATTTCTCCAAAGAAAAACTGCAGCCTCGAAGGAAAGTCATGATACGACCGTCATCTGGAAAAACCGGATTATTGTTTACAAACTAGTAATTGCAATAATTTTTCTTTAAATTGCATTTTGTGGAATTTCCGTAGTAAATACGTAATACTATTGTTTTGCGTAATAAAGTTTAAAAATAAAAATTTAAGAAAATTGATAGATTGACAGATTTGAGATTTAATTGTCAGTTTGATTTTTCTTTTTTTGACCTAATGTTGTTAGTTTGGAACCTAGTGTTAAGACTCTCTGTTCCAAAATTGTCAGTGATTTTCGAAACACGAAAACCATACCAAAAACTAAAATATATGAAGAAATGAATATACATTATATATACAAAAAAAATTAGTTACGTTTATTGTAACAATCTCATAAAATTTAATAATTCTTCAAGGTCTCTTTAATTAATTATACCTTTTTTGCACCTACAACTATTTTCCACGTGCACAAAAAGAATTTAGTGTATTTAATTTTCCGCTTATTAAAGACAAACTTTTTTTTGAGGGTAAAATTTTCATCATAGTTTCTCTAAAGAAAATATAAATGAATATAATCAATCCCCCGGATGGCGATCGAACCCATCACCTATATATATATAGAACAATAGTAAACATAAGTAACAAACCCCATTCATTTGGCAAATGTGGTTGTTTCTTCAGCCAATCTTTTATAGCGGCAAGGTCTCTATCTCTTGTGTTTAAATCCTCGTTTAGCTCTACACGTATCTTCTTCCACATCTCGCCCGTAGGCTGGATTAGGGTTGCCACTGATGCCATATTGTTTTACTAAAATAAAAAGTAAGTTTATAAAATAAATTAAATTAGCTTCACGCTATATCCCGCACACAGCAGGGTAGGCAGTGGGAACCTAGTGTTAAGACACTCCGTTCCCCACTTTCTGCCGAATTCTGGAGGCATTGCGTGTTGAGTGGCAGAACTCAACGCCGCGCTTAACCTCGGCACCAGAGCGAAGAAATGGAAATATAAATTTAAGTAAATATTTCATCTCCTCGAGTGGGAATTGAACCCACAACCAGTCGGTTTTGCAGTCACACCTCGTGCCGCTGCGCCACGACCGGCCTCAAAGAATAAAAATTTAAGAAAATTGATTGATTGACAGAAAGTTTATGTTAAAAAGTAAGTTTATGTTATTACTTAATAGTATTAGAGGCCGTTGTGACACAGGGGCACGTGTAAAACTGTAAATGCGACGTTTGTGGGCTCAATTCCCCCTGAAATAAAAAAAATAATATTTTTATTTCCTCAATCGCTCTGGTAAGAAGGAAGCAAGAAGTTGAGTTTCGTCAAAAAATCGGCGGTTTTTTTTAAATCACTGTCGTTTTAATTATATTAGTTTTTTATAGAGTAGTTGAAACTGTAGTTTCATTTAAAGTAGTGATGATAAAAATACTCTTTATAAGAAAAAATGTTATTGGATAGAACCTCATATCAATATTTTTTTATTATTTTGTCTGTTTATTTGTTTGTCTGTGCGCTTGTTTCAAGCTAATTTCAGAAACTATTTAACCGATTTACATGGAGTTTTCACATTCATTATATTATAGCAAATTTCGCTTAACATTTAGTATTTGTTTTATTTCAAACAGTTCACAAGTTACTTCAGAATAAAAAGTTGCATGGAAAAATATTACTAGAGAATGAGTGTTTTATTGAAGTGATTTAAGCTATCAATATATGGATTTTATGTTTAAAATGATAATATAGAAAATAAGTAATTGCGTAGCACAAGCGGGCGAAACCGCGTAGGCCACTGGTAATAAATATATCTAAATTAATCTGTACTCACGTTTGGTAAAACAATAGTTGTACCGAAAAGTTACTCTACTAAGGCACATCGTAAATATAATCAGCTTCACGCTGTATCCCGCACACAGCAGGGAGGCAGAGGGAACCTAGTGTAAAGACATTTCGTTCCCCACTCGCCGTGTTCTGAAGGCATTGCCTGTTGAGTGGCCGAACTTAACGCCGCACTTTGCCTCGACACCATAGCGAAGAAATGAAAATATAAATATTTCATTTCCTCCAGTGGGGATCGAACACACAACCAGTCGATTTTACAGTCACACTTTCAGTCCCTGCGCCACGACTGGCCTCTATCGTAAATATAATATCTACATATACAGGATGGAAGCGTCAGCGCTCCTTTTACGGTTACAGCATATAGGGTAAAATACTTTAAACCCATACCTAAAGAAATTAATCAAGATACTTCAACAGTTTAGACGTAGGATTTTTTTTTCATTTCACGATGTTTGTCCATACCTGTATTTCGTTTGACGGAGTTGCGAATAGATACCAATAACGTAAACACATACTATTACGAAAATACTACTGAAGGTTAAACAACTTTAAACTTTGCCGCCAATACCTACGACTCGATATCGGAATGAGGCGTATGTGGCGGTTTTTTATGTTGCGTGCGTCGTTCTTGACAAATGGCGTTTTATTTTACCACGATAATTTTATTATTTACTAGAGGGCACGCGCAGCTTCGCCCGCGTATTTGCACCCTTAGGGGTGACTTCTCAAAAAAAACCACGAAACACGTGTCCAATAAAATATTTTTTATAAAAATCGGTGGCGATTTAAAGATTTTTCCGTATAAACTTTCAACCCCTTATTTGGACCCTTAGGGGGTGAATTCTAAAAAACCATGAAACACGTGTTCAATAAAATGTTTTTAAGAGTCTGAATTTCAAATTTTATAAAAATCGGTGCCGATTTAATTTTTTTTCCATACAAACTTTCAACCCCAATTTCATCCCTTTAGGGTTAAAATTTTTCAAATTCCCTTCTTAGTGGAGGTCCAGAATATGAAAATAAACAACTGCCCAAATTTCACGTTTCTACCATCAGCGGTTACGGCTCTGCGTGCGTCTTACCTCAGTCAGTCAGCACAAGTCCTTTTATATATATAGATTTTGTTTAAAAAAATCACTTTTCGAATGAATCATGAATCAGCTTCACGCTGTATCCCGCACACAGCAGGGTAAGCAGAGGGAATCTAGTGTTAAGACACCCCGTTCCGTCCTTTTCATTTTTGGTGAAAAATAAAATAATTGTATTTGGCTTTTATAAAGTAGTTATACTGTGGTTTCATTTAAAATGGTGCTGACAAAAACACTCTGTATAATATTGATAATAATAATTTAAAGTGATGATTTAAAATTCTCAATCAAATATAACTCATTCTAGAATGGCCATCTTGCGTGAGAATTGACACTATAAAGTGTTAAGTACCATATGAGAATGACTGACAGTGATTATCCTTCCATAATTTTTAATTTATTTGTATTTGCTTGTGAAATATTGTACATTGAGGCCTTTGTCGGCAGCGTCAGAAAAAATATTTTTTAATTTCTTCATTTTAGTAATAAAACAAAGCACGGCGTTGAGTTATGCTGCACAACACGAAAAATCTAGAAACTTGTGGGTCGCAAACTGGAGAAAGAAGTATCTTATGACTAGGTTGTCTCTGCCTACCCTGTTATAAATGGGATACGGCCTGAAGCAAAAAAAAAAAACATTTACAAAAAGTAATAATACGCTTTTATCAGCTTCGGTCGTAAGTATGTATGTATGTACTTATGTGTGTTTGTTACGGATATCGGATGAATTTGAAATTTTGCATACTTATCAAGGACCGATAACAACGCAATAATATGAAAAATGTTAGTCAAATGCGAGTCAGACTCACATCGACAGTTCCGTACCAATTTACGGATAGAAAGACAACGGGAATTACAACTTATAATAAATATTAAATAAAAATAAACTACACATTTTTAAAAATCGCTTACTAAAAAATAATAAAAAATATAAATAATAGTAAAGAAAAAAACTAAAAAACACATTTTCTACAAAATCACTAAAAAGTTAAAATTATATTGACTTTTTCACAAAACCGTGTTTTTTTTTTCAACTATTATTTATATATTATTGACTTGCATAATTCATACTGACCTTTTCGATTAGCTCCTAAGCTACATTAAGCAAGCCATTAAGCCGCTTAAACTGTGGTCTTACCAAATATTTTCAGTACTAACGAAATAAAAGAAAAAACAAATGACCACTATTGATTAAATACAGCAAGTAGTTTCTTAAGCGGAAAGTAACGTGTATTGCAATCGGTGTTTCGCAAATCGATGCAGTAGAACTAGACGACATTCCACTATTTAGTTTAGTAATCGAGCCTTTTTAGTACTTTTACTTTCCTACTTCACACTTCAATGAGTTTTTTTATATAATAGTTTGATTTTAGTAGAAAAAAAATAAAATGTATAATAAAAGAGGCGCTTGTATAGCGCAGCGGCACAAAGTGTGACTGTAAAATCGACTGGTTATGGGTTCGATCCCCACTCGAGGAGATGAAATATTTACTTAAATTTATATTTCCATTTCTTCGCTCTGGTGTCGAGGCTAAGCGCGGCGTTGAGAACTGCCACTCAACACGCAATGCCTCCAGAATTCGGCAGAAAGTGGGGAACGGAGTGTATTAACACAAGGTTCCCTCTGCCTACCCTGCTGTGTGCGAGATACAGCGTGAAGCTGATTTAATAGAGGCCAGTCGCGACGCAGGGGCACAAGTGAGTGACTGTAAACATTTCTGGTTGTGGGATCGGTCATCACTCGAGGAACTTAAATATTTAATATTTTAATTACTTCGCTCTGGTGTCGAGACAAAGCGCGGCGTTGGGTTTCGCCAATCAACACGCAATGCCTCCAGAATTCGGTGGTCAATAGTGAATGGAGTGTCTTAACACTACGTTCTCTCTGCCTATCCTGCTATGAGCGGGATAAAGCGTGAAGCTACAAGAAAACAAAAAGGCAAAAGTATAATATAATTTTGATCGGTCTATTCATTTGAGATTTTATTTTTTTTTTACCCCGCAGATAGCAAGCACTGAGGGAAAAGTTGGTGCTAAGATTCTCTGTTTGATAACAGATATTCTCTGATGAGAGAAACGAAAATAGTTCAAAGCCTCGAGTGGAGACTTAGCCCACAACTATCAAATTTACAGCCTTATAACACAAAAACTTTAAGATTGAAATTTTCTACGGAAAACATTCAAATAGCCTAAATTTATTTTACATCCTTTAAATCTCATTCAGCTTTCAATAATTTGTTTAAATAATAAATAATGAATTTAGAATACCATATTGTTCGTTTACAATTGCCCAATACTTTTTTTGCTTCACATAGCAGTGTATATGTGCAGTTATCCTGATATATAGACTATATTACTTTAAAGTTTTATCTAAATTCGTAGAGTAGAGTTTGCATTAAAGTGAAACAAATATCTATCCTCACAAACACTCACTTTTATAATTTTAGTAAAATATTTTTATCATTATAGTTCCTTTTATAGCATTTCCACTAAAATATGTAAGATAAATTTTGACCATTTTTCGTTATTGCGGCTACGCTGGTAGGTCTGTATATTTTTTTTCAATCAGTAAATGCTTAAAGTGTGTTACCTATTCTGCCAATTTAGGCCCCTATTTATAAATTGCTCTCAGTCTGAGATCGATCTTGAGGTGCCGTTTCTATTCAAAGATATATAGTTTATGAATTAAAATGGCATTTGAAGATCGATCTCAAATTTGTAAGCTATTTATAAATACAGGCTTTAAATTATTATCGCATATTTTATGATTATTTTAAACAGTATTCAATATTTTTTTACCATTTATCCGTTGTTTCATTTTACTCATAATAAATATTAAATAGAAATGTAAATAAAAACTATATATAAAATACTGAATTAATAATAGTTTAAAATAACATTTTGCATTTATATTTTACATTAAAGTGAGTAATTTAAAACAATTGAAATACGTACGTATAGAGCATAGAGTTAAAATTTGTAAGGGCACATGATATGAATTTAAATGTTTTATCCTTATAGTTCAAGACCAAACGTGGTGTCTATTGTTTACGAAACATAACTACAGACGTAATACGACATAATTAGCATATAATATCTACACTATAATAACCTATATAGGCACATACTTCAAGAAATCCTTTTGGAATCGGAAATTAATTTTTATGAGTTTAAATGCTTTTTTTCAATTTTATGTCATCCCAAAAATAACACACAGAAAGCCATTGATAGTGGACAACGACCTAAAATAGTTCAAATAGCCGAATATGGACAATACATTTAAGGTATCGATATTTACAATAAATATCGATCGATACTTTAAAATTTGACACTTGAGAATTGATAAACATTGACATGTATTGAGAGAATGTTTGTATATTTTCATAGTATTCTTTCTATGATAGCACTTTTCTATTCAATTACATATTTACAAAACTATACAACAAATTATCGTCGATTAAAAATGCAGTTTCTAAACAGCTTAACTCGATATGAACACAAAAATTATATTACTATATTATAAAATTTTTCAACAGAAAAGAATTAAGATATGCATTTTTAACTAAGAAAACCAATAATAAACCTAGAGAAAAATTAATACCACAACTACTTACAATTATACGCGGTGCAAGCGACAACACGCACGGACGGACAAGAAGCGGACTGAACTCTTAGATCTTGAAGCTACTTCACGGTGCTCTTTGAGCCTTCGTAAGGTTGCGACATTGATACTGAATACAGCCTTTATATATCATCAGCTACGTCACATCCTGCTCTTTTCATAATAATTTTAATTTTTTGAATTTTATATGAGATTTTTTTTGTTGTATTAAAAAAAATAGTCCAAATACAATTAGTTGTGGCTTTGATTTAATTGTTTTATGATTATGTATAACTTTTTTGTTATAATGAAATAACATAACATAGGGGAAGCGTTATTTGAATAAATTAAATATTTATAATCATCAATTTATCAAGATTTGTTTAATAATTTTAACATAGCACAACGTGATGCTTATTTAATTTTAACGATATCCAAAAGTTTAAGAAGATATACATATATTATACAAGAGGATTTAAAATTTTTTAAATATGAATTAATAGTGGGCGCACGCAGTTTCGCCCGCTTATTTGCACTCTTAGGAGTGAATTCTAAAAAAACCATGAAACACGTGTTCAATAAAATATTTTTACCAGTCTGAATTTAAAATTTTATGAAAATCGGTGCTGATTTACATTTTTTTCCATACAAACTTTCAATCCCTTCTTAGTGGATGTCCAGATTATGAAAAGAAACATCTGCCCAAATTTCACGTTTCTACGCACAGTGGTTACGGCTGTGCGTGCGTCTTACCTCAGTCAGTCAGGTACATGTCCTTTTATATATATAGATAGATTATTAAAATTATAAAACAAACACTCTTCCGAGGTTGGGACAAGGGTCCAACCCATCAGTGGCTAGGGCTCCAGAGAGAGTAACCTCCTCAAAATTTGTCCTGTCTCAAGTAAAACTACTTTCTGCATCAGGTTCTTGATCCAATAACTAAGCGATAACCTCTTAAGATGTTGGTCGAGGTTCTTCACTATGAAATCGCTAACTAAAACCACTATGGTACAATGATAGTCGCATTGACATCCCATATGGCAGTAATTTTATGGACTAAATCCAAATATTTCGATAGTTTTTCGTTTTCGGCGTTTAGGATCATATGGGATAGTAATGTCAACAATCACTACGCGGCTCGCCTCGGTCTACTAGTAATTTATCAGGTCTATTGGCAACAATATAACTGTTAGCAATAATAGATAGGTCCCAGTAGAGCAAAGCACAGCTATTTTCAAAAACAGACGTGGAATTTTACCTATAGGAAGGCACTTCTAATTCCACAAGACCATATTGAAGAGCAAGTTGCTAATGCAAGTATCTTGGCCACTTGATTGCGTCTATGCAAATACTCACCATTATCAAGATGAGAACAACCAGAGACAAAATGTTTGAAGGTCTCCCTAGGACAATGACACGCTCGACAGATGTCAATAGTATCATCTTTCATAATATTTCTCTGGTAGTTTCGTGTCTTGATAACGTCATCCATAATTGCACAGACAAAATCTTCAGTTTCCACGATAAGATCCCCTAACTGTAACCAAAATCAGAAGGAAGCAGTATCCATAACCGGGTCCACTATGGCTATATGAAATCTACCATGCAGCTCCTTGCAGCAGTTGAATACATGAAATATTGAAAAATTTCAATTTAAACTTTTCATATGAAAAAGTACAAAATTTTTGTTTCATATTGTGCTCAGACTCGGGAACTCCTCGATTTCTAACAGAATATGAATAGCTCTGTTATAAAAAGCCTATTACAAAACTAGAGCTCGTGTAAAAATGCCAGCAGAGCATAGTTAAAAATTCGATTTGTTGAAAAATAAAAATAAAAACGTATAATGTCGCAAATTTACAAATTGAGGCAAATTCGTTTCCTTTTCTAAGATGATTTGAAAATGTAATATTAATTTATTTATATGTCATATATTATTTTACTGATGCTATTTTTTACTGTAACGTTTACTGAGTGAAAAATTACAAGTTGCGTGTATTGTAATTACACTTATTTTTATGTGTTGCTATATTTAGTTTAATGTAGACGGTCTCTATTAAAAATACGTTCTATGATGAAAATTGTTTACACGTTTTTGATTGATAATTGAGAGGAAAGAGGTAGAAAGTTGAGAGGGAAGAGGTTGATGACAGTGGACGAGGCGAAAGAGATATGTAGAGACCGTAACGTCTGGCGCTCCGTTCTCTCTGACTACTCCGCTAGGGATATAGCGTTAAGCTAAGTTAAGATTGATAATTGATAGATATTAAGCAATTGAGGGATAAACATTTTAACATAGTTGATAAATGACTATAAGATTTTATTCTTAGATTATAGATTCAGGTAGAATTTCGTTTTTTTTTCATTGTCTTAGTCGGATCTCGTTTTACCTTTTTATACTAGGAACCCTAAAAAGGCTAAGCTATAATCTAGGAATTAGGATTTTTCGTTTGCCTTGTCCTTTCTATAATAAAGCATCAATTGTTTTGAACATATTTTGTATGTTAAAATATTAATTTATATATTTTTTGCAGTAGCTATATAATTAACATAAAAGTAACTTGTATGTTAAAATTTGTTTTTTTTTTTGCGTTCTAGAAAATCAAGAACACCAGTTACCTAATAAAATTTTATAAAAAAAATGTTTTCTTTTTATATTTTAAATTTTTAAAGAATGGTAATGCTCAAATATAATTAGTAATTTTGTAATAATAACTACTAATTATTTTTTTTTATTATATATTAAGGGCAAGGTTGCGCTTGAAATTATTTTTTCATTAGAGTCAAGACACCGTTTTCAGCTTTCTGCTCGAAGTCGAGACACTGCGGATTGAGTGACGGAACCCAACGCCGTAAAGCATTCACACGAGAGGAAATCGAAATCTAGAACAAACGATATTATTATATCAGACGTGTCCTACTGAATCACGATGGCTCTTTTTTTTAGAGTCACGTTGTATCCCGCACATAAAAGGATAAAAAGAGTTAATATTAAGACACTCAGCAAGAAACTTCCGTTCCCCACTCTTCATTAATATTAATATTTCTAATATACATTTATCTAGTATTTATTTGAATTAGATAAACTACTAAAATCAAAACAAGGAAATGGAGAATACTTAAAATTTCAATCCAGATAAGTATTAGTTGCTACTAAATTTTAATTTTGATATAATTTGTTCCTGTAATTAATATGGCTCTATCCATAGGATCCATAGGAGACAATCATCCACGAAGACGCACCCCACTATTTTTAAACTAAGGAGAATGCAGGAATAGCAAGATACGAGAATCTGTTCTAGAATCATCAAGCATACAGCAGGGTAGGCAAAGGGAACCTAGTATTAAGATACGCCGTTCCCCACTTTCTGCCAAATTTTTCGAGGCATAGCATATTGAGTGGTGGAACTCAACGCCGGGCTTTTGCCTTGGTTACCCAGAGCAAAGAAATTAAAATGTTAGGAAATTATAATTCATTCCCTCAAGAGGAGACAACTGTTGCGTTAAAACACACCCTTGCGCCACGACGGCCTCAATTATACGGAAAGATTGACAGATAGATAAATGGATAGACATATATTTTCTTTCATTTTGTATATAGGTAAAATAAAAGCAAAAAAAAAACACTCGAATAAACTTCTTCCTTTTAAAAACTATACTTTTGGTTTATATTACTTAGTAACATATTTTACGAGGCCGAGGTTAAGCGCGGCGTTGAGTTCTGCCACTCAACACGCAATGCCTCCAGAATTCGGCAGAAAGTGGGGAACGGAGTGTCTTAACACTAGGTTCCCTCTGCCTACCCTGCTGTGTGCGGGATATAGCGTGAAGCTAATTTAATTTTATTTTTTTTAACATATTTTAGCTTAACTTAGATACAGTAACTTAGCTGCTGTTTTAAATATCATTTTACATTTTTTTAACAATCAATCTTAAAAGACTGGTTGAGATTGATGTAAGAGACAAGGGTCATGGTTTTTAGTTATTTTGTTTGAAATGAAGGATAAATTCCCATTTTTCAGATGTTTTCTATTATTTGTATTGTAAGTTACTTTTTGAGAAATTTCATAATTGTTGGTGAAACGTGAACCGACATTTAAACGCTCACTTATATTTTGATTACATTGATCATTTAAAGCTTATCTTTTTTCTGTGCTCCAAGGGACTGTAAACCTGAATAATATTAGATAGTCATTTGAGCTTGATATCTCCACGCATCTTGAGATAAATGGTTTTGACAGACAGACGTACAAAAAGACATATAACAAAGTGATCCTACAAAGTTTATTTTATTTGAAGTTCTTTCTTACGGAAGAAAGAGAGGATGACGGAGATACGGAACCCTAAAAAAAATCAGCTTCACACTGCATCCCATATCTAACAGGATAGACAGAGGGAACCTAGCGCTAAGGTACTTCGTTCCTCACTTACATATCATCATAAATATTAAATAAAACTGGCCTTAGAAGTACTTATCTAATTTTCCAACTGCAATAAGATTCATTATCGACAGTACGCACAGTCACCTACTTAAAGCTATACGTAATGGATTTGGACATTTTGTAGTTTGGACCATTTCCTCGCTCTGATTATTTTACTTCTTACAATGTATTGTGAATGAGATAAAAATAATAATAAAATGACTTGAAATGATTCATCTTATTAAAAAGATTAGTTCTATAAAATAATAATTCATATAAAAAAGGTGGGGTATATGTCGTGGCACTGGGGAACGAATGTGCGACTATCCTACATACTATATGCGGAATACAGCGTGAAGCGAAAAAAAATTAAAATGAATTAAAATTAATGTATGAAAGAAAATAGGCAATGTAGGCAGATTGCTTTTGAAGCATTCCAGAGTCACGTTTAAACCAAAACACAGGGAACTAGGGTTTCATAACCGTATAGGAAGTTCAGGATTTAGCTGTCCCTTTTTCTCATCATACAATATTAGAAAACGGGATATACTGCAAGATAGATTGCACTTTAATTTTTGTAATTTAAGTCTCAGATTGAGTTGTACAGCAAAAATCAATGATACTCGGAGTGGGTATGCCCATAATGGATTTGACAAGTATTTAATGAAGTTTAAGCTTTTTCTTTAAATTAATGTTTATTTTTCATCTTCTTTTTCGGACTTCACTTTTTCATTAAGTTAATGTTTATTTTGCATTCACTTGGAAATATCATGTATTGGTTAGTTTTTTTTTAAATTTGCCCAAAATGTATATAATTTCACTGGTATTATAATTGAAAAAATATAAAATGATAAGTAGAAAAAACGTAATTCCATCATGGACGCTCATTATCTAAAGATTTTTTTTTGGGTTTGGTGTGAACCTTCGTCTTTACAAATTGAACGTACTTCCGATCTCTTCTCTCCATCTAATCAATTTTAAAATTATATTTTTTAATATAAATTTAATAACTATTACTATAAGGAACTAAATTCAAGCGGTAACCGCTTTACGCTTCTACTGCTAGACTTTAGTTCACAAGAGTATTTTATTACAGTAGTTGTTAAGTTGGGGAATGGGGTGTTGTAGGTTCCCTCTGCCTACCCTGCTGTGTGCGGGATACAGCGTGAAACTGATAGTTTCTAAGTATATTAATATTTTCTTTATATTTTTATGACATATATACATACATATATACACACATATACATACATATATACATGCATAGTATAAATAGTAAGTAGTATTAGTCGTTAAGTTTTTAAACTAGTAGAATGAAGTTAATTTATATTATATATCATATTTGTATATGATATAAAGTTAATCGAACCATTCATAGTGACGTAAATTGTGATTGTGCTTGCGGTGTATATACATTTGAATCATAACCCGATTTCTTTTTCAGCTTCACGCTGTATCCTGTATATTGTAAATAGAATACACTATACATACATACATTTTCTGTCATACAAAAATAAGGAATGGAGTGACTTATCACTCAATATTGATAACTTTTTGTACTCCATATATTTATCTGTTTTGTTCAAGCTTCCACTCCCACATTTTATAAATTTTAATTTAATAAAAAAAAAACAAATTTATCTATTTTATTTTATTTAAAAAAAGATTACAAATACATTTAACATTACATAATAAGAAGCAACTGCTTTGGTTGAATACATTATAAAATGAATGAAATGAAGATAGTGTGGAGCTGTTCAGAAGTTATTAATAGTTTTACTGTAAAAAAAATGTATATATAGATACATTTTCTATATTTATTTACGCGAAACCTCAAGTAGCTATGGATCATGCAATTGGTAATAAACTAATTTTATGTTTTTAACAAAAGAATACTAAATATTAATTAAGTTTTTTTACTAATCTATGACTAACTGACGGAAAGAACCGTCAATACCAAATAGTTCGTCGTAGTTGGTAGGCTTTCCAGGTCTTAAAGACTCCTCAGCCTTTAAGCTCTCTTGCTGTGTGAACCAGTCCTTATATTCATCTAGTTTCTTGACCCATGCATCTGAAAATTTTTATAATTTACGTGTTTTTAATTATTTGCATAGTTTATAATGTTAAGCTAAGTTGATATTATATAAAAAAATGGAAAAAAATGTATTTAAATAAAAATGGTAGCATAAGGGGATATATAATAAAATAAATAAATAAGTTAAATATAACAAAAATTTCATCATTTGTACTCGTGTATTACTTTTAGCAGAACGGTCTATTTAATTTTAAAAAATCGTATATTTTTTGAATGGAATATTATTCTAAAAAAAGTCAGCAGTGTTTTCATTTTCAATTGCAATATTTCACCGCATTTCTTAATTGTTTCTAAACATTTTAAATATTGAAATGGCAAACTTAGTGTAATACTTTGAAATACATACTATGGATATCATTCATAGGTCCAGCTTTTCCACCATATTCTTCAGGTAGAAGTTCTTGAGGAACGTACTTGTATAGGTCCTTAACGTCACTGTGGATGAAAATCTGAAAACATAATACAAATATATTGTATACTTCTATATGAGTGTGATATTTTTAGTATTTTTAGTGCTCTATGTCCATAACATTTATATAATGTCTCTACTATTAATACTATTAAGCTATGAGACTGCTAATAAGTATTAGAAGACGTTGTCATGTCTTAATAAATTAGTATATATTAATAGTCTTTCAAATCAGCTTCACGCTGTATCCCGCACACTGCATGGTAGACAAAGGGAACCTAGTGTTAAGACACTTCGTTCCCCACTTTCTGCCGTTTCCTGGAGGCATTGCGTGTTGAGTGGCAGAACTCAACGCCGAACGAAATATAAATTTAAGTTAATATTTCATCTCCTCGAGTGGGGATCGAACCCACAACCAGTCGGTTTTACAGTCACACTTTGTGCCCCTGCGCCACGACTGGCCTCCTCAGGGAAAGATCACCACTCGAAGGAATGAAAAATTTAATACTTTCATTTCTTCACTCTAATAACGAGACCAAGGGCGGTGTTGAGCTCCTCCAAGAATTTTAAGGAAAGTGGGGAACAGAAGTGTCTTAATAGGGACGGAGTGTCTTAACACTAGGTCCCAGGTTAGTTCTGCTTACTTTGGGTGATACAAGGTGAAGCTAAACAAATATGGTTTTTTATATTTAAGATATACATATAAACTAATGCTTGTCCCTTTTCATTACTCAGCAAGGTAACAAATCTCCTTTGAGAAATGTGAAACTAGCAAAGCTAAATTTTATATAGAATTTTATTTGAGTTCACTAGACTTACTCGTTCTCTTATCTTCTCCTTCAGGAAAGGCTTCACAAAGTTGACGATCTTATCAACCAGTGGTGATATATTTATGACATGGACCTGCTTCAATTTTACTGGGTACGCCTCCTGTTCATAATAAAAGTAGTAGACATTAAACATGACGTCTTTTAGGTTTTAAAAAATATATGGCCTATATGCCCTTTATAACGGCAAAAAAAGTTTCTAAAATAATCATTTTCAGTCATTAATTATAATTGCTATAATATTAACGTCAAAGGTTGTGATTTCGATTCCCTTTCAAGGAAATTAAATATTTTATGTTTTGTAACGAAGCGTGGCATTGATATCCGACACACCTTTATGGTAACGGAGTGTCTTAACACTAGGTTCCCAGATTCCCTTTATCCTCACTGTTATGTGTGGGATACAGCGCAAAGTTTAAAAAAGATCCTGCTTACTTTAAATATTATCCTACTATTACAATGGGATAAGTAAAATTATATTACCTGGACACAAACTAAGAACTTCTTGACCAAAGTTGGTGTAAATTTGGCAAAATGAGTAGGAGTAGCGACGGAAGCATCCAAGATGTAAATATCTCCAGCTACACCTTCCTTCTCTTCCATCAATCTAACGTCACCAAGCATAAGGGCCAGCTTGAAAGCGTTGGCAACATTTGGAGTTTGGACTTCTTTTTCAATACCTACAAGAAATGAGATATGTATTTTCTAATTATTATTATCGACGAATTTGAACAATTTTAAATTTAGATAGAATTTTTTGATTTTAAATATAATAGCTTATATCCAAATTATTCAAAATATTTACGTAAGCCTGTATTATCGTGATGCATATGCTATATTATATGTTATATATTTAAAGAATTTATTCTCAAAAAAGAAATACAACTTCACTTACATGAGAACAATACAATAAATGTAACAATTTACATCGCCAAGTACGCAGTTAAAGAAATAAAATATTGACCATAGTTTATAATATTTGCAAGTTGTTTAATCGCCGTAGAAATTGATATTCTCTAAAATATATTTTGAGAGTTGAGACTTAAATTCGTTAACTGAGTTTACATTTTTCACAGACGCGGGCAATTTGTTATAAAGTTATCTCATATAATATTATCGTAAAATTATGTCTAAATCCGTTCAGTAATTTTATTTTTTAAAAATAGAACAAACATCCTCACAAATTTTTAAATTTAAAATCTCTCTTTGTTTTAAATCTCTATATATTTTATATTTCTAGAATAAAAAAGATTAATTTGCTGATGTTTTAATGTGGTTACCTTTCATAAGGATGACTCGGCGACCATCAGGGGTGAGACCTGGCATTGGTGGCATTTGGCTGAAAGCACAGCGAAAAAACTATAGCACAAATTTATTTTGTATCTTTCGCGCCTTAATAGAATGAAATAAAGTTAATAATAAAACATTTTGTTAAGTAATATCTCATTCTCAATTTGATTCTCATTCAATCTCTTTTTTGTGCAAGAGGGAATTTATTTAACAGTGTACTTACTTTCTATGTGCCCTATTAAATAAGTTTGGATTTACACAGTAAATATAGGTTCAAATAAACACCTACTGTAGAAGATTTTTTTGCGTCACGCTGTGCTCACAGCAGACGATGGGAACCTAGTATTAAAACACTCTGTTCTTCATTTTTGTTTATGGCAGAACTCAATGCCGGCGCTTTGCCTCAACACTAGAGCGAAGATATTAAAATATTCCATTACTTACAGTAACTCGCTTGTGCCCGTGCACCTCTTCTCCTATATCTAGTTTTTTTTTGTACAATCAAATCCAAATCTTACACAATCTTGATAATCTCCTGTAGCTCAGGGCGGTTGACATCTCGGTCGTTGAAGAACTCTGGTACAGCCGAACGCATGGTGAAGTACATGTCCAGCTTACGCTTGCACTTCTCAAGGGAAAACTTGCACCCCCTGAGGAAGGTCATTATACGTTGATCGTCTGGAAAAAATAGATATATTTTTTATTTTTTTATATTTTATTGGTTAGAGGTCAGTCGTGGCGCAGGACATAAGCGAGTGACTGTAAATATAATAGGTGGTGAGTTCGATTTCCACTCGAAGAAATTAAATATTTTCAATTAATTGCTCTGATGGTAAAGTTTAGCGTTGAGTTCATCCACTCGACACGTAATGCCGCAATGTAGTTTATTAACACCAACCTCTTTCTGCCTACCCTAGCAGACAGAGGTATTAGAGCTTAAGAAGATGCTATGTGAAACTGTTTACTTCTAAAACGGACCCCAGAAAAACATTAATCAATGCCAGATAGAACGAGGTCTTTGAGCTTGCTATTAAATATTTGCAATTTAATACATTTTATAGTTTCAAAAAAAAAATTGTTACCAAATTCATCAGGTAGATGGGGCTCTTTCTTCAGCCATTCCTTGATATGAGCCAGGTCTTGATCTTTTGTGTCAGCGTTTTCGTTTAATTCTTCGCGAATTTTCTTCCACATCTCTCCTGATGGCTGTTCGAGTGTCATCTTGGGTTCTGGTTCTAAAACAAAAGAAAAAAATACAATTAATACTTAGAAATCAATAGAATATCTAGTTATACGCTGTATCGTGCATTTAGCGGGGTAGGCAGAGGGATCCGAGTGAGAGATTCAGCGTGAAGTTAAAAAAAAAATTATACACCAACATATTTTTATTATTTATTAAAAACAGTATTATTTGCTTAAAATTCTACTATTATCTAAGTGTTCAAATAAAAAAAATATATAATGGCGGCTTAGCCAGCTATAGTGATGTTAAGAAACCGCAATATTATAATTTCGTCACTACGTCATTACGCTAACAGCTAAGTTTCATAACTCCATTGTAGACCTTGAATGTACGTTTGTCACATAACAATAAACAATAACATTATACAATGCATATACAAATATAAGTTGAATTGCTTATTTCAATAAAGTGCAGCGTTAAGTTCCGCCACTATCTCTTTGCTACTGCGCCACGATATTGAAGACAAAATCGTTAATATATGCTATGTATTTATTGTTA
The DNA here is from genome assembly GCA_021202915.1 of Heliconius himera. Lineage (NCBI taxonomy): Eukaryota > Metazoa > Arthropoda > Insecta > Lepidoptera > Nymphalidae > Heliconius > Heliconius himera. Next base: position 187,986 of record JAJHJA010000170.1, on the reverse strand, counting down.
TAAAAAAATATCAATTACTAAGTATCAGGTAATAGCAATAAAAGAAAACCTGAGCTACTTTAATTCTCCATATTAAAATACATATTTAAATTTAACAAATGACAGCCTCATTCGACACAATTTAACTTTCTTAAAAAAAACGAAATCCGCAGTTAAGCAGCGGAACGCGCGAAACTTTCAGCTTTCACTGTTTAGGAAACGGTTTCTGTCACGAGAGGTGCTCTAATAAATGTATAACGTGATTTCGAAATTACGTATTAAATAAAAGTCGTGCTTCTTGGTATGCGATAATACTTAATTATTTTTTTAGGTTCCCATACAGTTCCGTTTTCTATTTTACACTGAATTCTGGAGGCAATGGAAATAACTAAGTTTAGTCCAAATTTTTAAAATAATCCCATAAAGTCTTATTGCCTTCTTCAATAAATCGAAAAATTATTAACGCGTTTATCCAAACTATGTATTTTTTTAGTTTACGCCCGTATTCCACATATTGCAGGGTGTCTACTCTGCTCCTAAGAATGAACCTAGTAACCTATTGTTAAGACATTTCTGTTACCCACTTTACATCAAATTTTGGAGGATTGAGTGTTGTGTGGCAGAACTTTCACTGTTTAATAAACGATTTCTGCCACGAGAGATGCTCTAGTAAACGTATAATGTGATATCGAAATGACGTGTTAAAGAAAACTCGTGCTTCTTAAAAAAAAGAAAAAAAAAGACTAGTGTTAAGACTAGGAATAGATGTTAAGGAAGCATTGCGTGTTGAGTGGCGGTGGAATCAACTTCATGCTTTGCCTCTTATCTGGTAAGGGGGCAAAGCGCGACGTTGTTTCCGGGAGGCGAGGAATTGAAAATAATAAATATTTCATCTCCTCGACTGGGAATAGAACCCAGAACCTGTCACGTTTACGGGCGCACGCTTGTACTCCTTTGTCACTACTGACCTCAAATAATAATTTTAATAAATAATATTAATTGAAGCAAAAATTGACTTTGCCAATATTTAAATTATTCTGTATTAGCGCCATCTAGTACTGAATCTATGAAACACGAACTAAATCGTGTGTCTGTAACAACTTAACTAGGAGACGGTGAGACCACAAACTTACATTGAGCCTTGCGTACTAACGTATAGATGGTGGTGCTATTAATTCAATCATAAAAAAAATCAAAAACTAAAAAAAATTTTCAATATTTGCTTTATTATTAGCATTTTTACGTTCGCTTATTTTTAATTTAAAAAAACGTGCTAAATGTTCCTTCTTGGAAACCGTTCAAGCGTTCCACTAAGCTATATGTTTGTATGAACTTATGGCATAGTGGTTAGAATGTTTGGATATTTACGAAAAAGTATTGTGCCAAAATAAATTTTGTGCCAAAGTATTGTGCCAAAATAATTTTTTTTTACCATCTAGCGTTAAGTTTTAAGAAATATCTTAATTATTGACACGTTACATTTCCTTCATATCCTGTTTTACGGAAAAAAGGACGCAGTTTATTTTTATTATAACTGAACATCCATATAACATTCTCACTTTATACTAATAGAAATTAATTTAAAATTTTACAATTACCTATAAACCAAAATCTCTGTTGAAATCCTAACAAATGAATGTTGTATTTAACATTAGTTCACTGACTCCAACATAAGATTGCATTGCCTCACGATATCTAATAATGCTCTATAATTTTACTATTTTAATGCAGACTAAATTAGTTACCGTTAAGAAATTATGTGTTTTTTTTTACATTTTGTTATACTTATACTTTATATTACTTATAATAATAACATAGTTATTCGAATAAGAATAGTTTTTATAAAACTATACTATTTTTAAGATTTCCTATATATTACGTATGCTACATCAATCTAATATGTAATGATAGAGGAAAAGGAGGTCGTAAGATTCACCTAATTTCTTTTGTAAGTTAATATTTCTGAATGTGTTTTTCAAGTAAAAATTTGAAAAACAGATTCAGAAATATATATAGTACATATATAATGTTAAAAAGAGTAAAAAATATATAATATAAAAAAATCTTTCCAGGCGATATATCGAAAAATCTTTTCTCAGTGTTCTCTTATTACAAACTCTACGAGGAACATACGAGCCAAGTTTATTTTTTCGGTACCTTTGGTTTCTTATGTGGCTTGTCTGTCAATGCTTAATTAGTAACGGAAGAGAACTATATGTACGTATGAAAGTGGAAAAATTTAAGAAAGTTATATATATATTTGAAAAATAAAAACCGGTTTAACGGTAATAATTTACGGTGTTAAATAAAATATATCAGGCCAGTCGTGGCGCAGGGGCACAAAGTGTGACTGTAAAATCGACTGGTTGTGGGTTCGATCCCCACTCGAGGAGATGAAATATTTTACTTAAATTTATATTTCCATTTCTTCGCTCTGGTGCCTGAAATTCGGCAGAAGGTGGGGAACGAAGTGTCTTTATACTAGGTTCCCTCTGCCTACCCTGCTGTGTGCAATATGAAGCTGATTATTAAGTAAAATATATAATTAAGATACACGCCAGCGCATCCAGCCAAGTAAAATACTATACTTTTAAGCCTTTACTCTCTCTTAACTCGTAATCTAATTAGTGTACATGAATAAAATTTTGCATATTTGTTAAAACTCTATCTAATAATCGATATAAAATTTCAGTAATTTAACCCAAATTAATGTTTAAAAATCAAATTTTTTTTTTCATCATTTGAATTCATCGAAATTTTTATACGCTTGTCTTGTGCAACTTTCGACGTAGCTTGATGAGAACGTATGGCTCAGTGGTCAGAGCACCTGGTCGGTTACCAGGAGGCGCGGGTTCGAGTCCCGCTACGTTCAAATTTTTATACGTTTTCTTATTAAGTACTTTTCTTTCCTAAGTGTGGAATAACACTTTAAAAATGTTAAAAATATTTAATAAATAACATTATCTCTTGCCAGACGATAATTCTTAGTAATTATCTTTGGGTAGCGGAAATTTGTAAAAATCTCCCTACAAAAATGCTAATAACATAAATAAGTTGTAACAAGCGTATAAATAAAATCCAGGGGCGGGTTTGAGTTCCACTACGTTTAAAATTTTCATACATCTTCTAAATAAGTACTGTTGAGATATCTTGATTAATTTCTTTAGGTATGGATTTGAAATATTTTACCCTATATGCTGCTCCCGTAAAATGAGCGCAGACACTACCAACCTATATATATAAATTATTTATAATTACTCTTATTGTTTATAATGTGATCGTACCTACCATATAAATTATGATAATTTCAATAATCTAACTCGATCGAAAAGTTCTTAAAGAATAAAAAAAAATAAAAGAGACTTTGCGCAATCCTAAGCTTATACAATGGAAAAATTACCATTTCTTTTAAGATTTACATAGATTAGTGAGTCTCTAGAAACAAGAGTACCTACTTGAAAATTTAAATATTGAACCCTATTTTATATACATATTTAGTTTTTTAATGACGATTAAAACTATAAATGGATCTGATCAGATTATATTTGCACAATTAGCTCTCTTTCTGATATACATTGCAGCGGTTTTGTAATAATATTTTATTCATTTATATTATTTTTATTTTTTGCCTCACAATGTATCCCGCAAATAGAAGGTTCCCTGTACCTACCCTACAGGGAACCTGGGGACCTATGGATAAGACTGTCCACTTCCCAATTCCCACATAATTCTGGAGGCATTGTGAACTGAGTGGCAGAACTCAACGTTGCGACTTTGTGAATTTGCTTCGACATCAGAGCGAAGAAATTAAAATATTAAATACTTCATTCCCTTTAATGGGAATGGAAGCCACAACCTTGTGCCCCCTGGTTCAAAGCTTAATTTAAAATTTTACGTATGGTTAATCATGAATATGTATAATTTTTTAGGACTTTCTTGTATATGTAAAGTAGTAGATATAAAATTAAAATCTCAACAATTTGATCTATAGATCTTGATATGAACCAATAAAATCTTTTTTATTTTTATCACATTCATATTTCCATATGATATAGTCTCTCCAGATTTCGAATTCATAATATTGTATTAAAATTCAAACAGTAATAGTATGAGTATATTTTTCAGCTTAAAGCTATAATAAAATAAACATAAAGCTTTATTGACTTTACCTATTATTAATTAAATAATAATAAATGCTGCAATAAGAAAGTTACGTGAGCGTTTTCTTGACAACTATTTTTTTACAACTATTTTCTCGCTCGTTCTTGTTAGACCATTGACTCTTGGCATACTGGGACATTTATGACTGTTAAAGCTACGGTTGTGGGTTCGATATTCACTCGCTAAAATGCTTATATTGAAAATATTATTGTTATTTCCCTACTTTGGTAGGTTATTGTATTGAGTTCCACCATTTAACAAGTAATAGATTAGCAACTATAGATGTATGTACATTAGGTTCCATCGGTTTACTTTACTGCGCAGGAGAAAGCGTGAAGTTGTTAATTAGACAATTGGCCATCTTATGAATGAGGCGGAAAATGGGGAACGGAAGTGTCTGATTGGGGTACGGGATATCTTGGCACTAGGCCCCCAGGTTCCCTCAGCATACTCTGCTATGTTAAGGGTACAGCGTGAAGCTAAAGAAACGTAAGATTATTTTTTCATGAAATATTTTTTTATATGAAAAATTACTATGAAATAATCATGATTCTTTTTTGTATATATCATCATAATATTTTATTAAAAATAATAACAAAATAACACATTTACTAGCAAATATGATATATAAATTATGTAATTAAATATGTTATGTTAATTATTACATTGTTATACTAAAAATAAATATTACAACAATAACAATAGGAAAAAAATAAAAAAAAAAATATAATCACTGTAACAACGCCAGTGCATTATAAGCCGAGCGACTGGTCTCATGCAGTTTCTCTGACAGGCCAATGGCCTGAGAGTGATTCATACTATACTGTCACGTATCAATGTAAATAAAAAAATTATGATTTGCATCCATTACACGTAAATAGTACGGTCTATTTATGATATAAATATTTATTAATATTAGGCCAGTCGTGGCGCAGCGGCACGAGGTGTGTAAAAACGGTTGGTTGTGGGTTCAATCCCCACTCGAGGAGATGAAATATTTACTTAAATTTATATTTCCATTTCTTCGCTCTGGTACCGAGGTTAAGCATAGCGTTGAGTTCTGCCACTCAACATGCAATGCCTCCAGAATTCGGCAGAAAGTGGGGAACGGAGTGTCTTAATACTAGGTTCCCTCTGCTTACCCTGCTGTGTGCGGGATACAGCGTGAATCTGATTAATATTATAAATGAATTTCACCTTTATGCGCGGCCCACGCGCGGCTTCGCCCGCTTGATTGTATAAATATTTACTTGATATTATGTAAGTATATTTAGGGAAAATTGGTTGATTATTTATTAATATGATATGAACGCGGTTTTGCTCGCATAAATCCTGATCCCGCAGAAATTTCGATATAAAAATTGAAGGCTTATTAAAATTAATTAAATTTATTCGGAGATTAGCCCTTACACACATAAAGGCATACAAAAATTTTTAAATTGTTTATGTTTAATATCGTGTAAATATACGGCTATTTTGAAATCACAGCCAAACACTCCAATCTTATTATTATATATATAATAGAATATCACACGTATATCAGTTACATTTTAATTTATTTTTATGTTAATTTAAATCTTAACACGTTTTGTTTTATTTTTTTAAATTGATGCTTAATGTTTGACAGCTAGGTACTGAGTGGTTTGGGGAATGGGAAAAGAAAAATGTTTCTATTATTTTCCTTTTAATTTTTACGGTCTTTTTTTTCAATAGCAACCTTCTTTGCCTCTTAACAAAAGTATGAAAAAAATATATATTTAGATTAATTACATGATGTTGATGATGATATGATATATACCTAGTATTAAAATGTTACTGTATGTAAAAAAATAAGTTTACATTATTACTTTTTTGACATAAAAAAAAATTGTGGAATTTTTAAAATTGGCTCTATATTAATAAATTTACTGTTGTTGTTAGGTGTAAACTAACTCTACTCTTAATTTACAACAAACTAACTACAGGATTATACGAAAAAAAAATCTATAAAATCTCACAATTACACATTTCTTACCGCAAAATCCGTAGAAGATCCGTAGAAAAAAAACACTACACGTAAACGTGAAAAAAAAAAAAAAAATAATCACCTTTGTAATGGAATATCAAATCACTCGCCAAACTCTCTACGACGGTAACACTCTCACTTGAACGCAACGTTTTCGAAGTTTTTAAAGACTAAGAAAATATAATAAAAGATAAATATCTTTTTGTTCTACTATTTATATTGTAGGTAAGACGCGTCAGCTTCACCGCCTCGAATGCGTTGAAGACTTCGTGCAGGCAGCTTATATTATTTCGTTACGCGCTCTGAATACGATAGGTAGGGTTTATATTTTAAGATTTTGGACGTAAGTATGAATTTGTGTATTTCATTATTCCATTTTTTTTCAGGTTCACGCTGTATCCCACAAACAGCAGCATTCTGGAGGCATTGCGTGTTAAGTGGCAGAACTCAACGCCGTGCTTTGCCTCGACATCAGAGCGAATAAATTGAAATATAAATTTAGATAAATATTTCATCTCCTCGAGCGGGGATCGAACCCACAACCAGTCGGTTTTACAGTCACATTTTGTGCCACTGCGCCACTTACATATGAAGATTTCAATTAATCTTTATTAATATTTTAGAGTAGACAACCAAATTCCTAATATACTCTATATTAATATAGCCACTAGAATAAGTTAAATTACATAAAAGTTCTTAGCTTTTTAAAAAATAAGTTCAATAACTAAAGCCCGACAAATGATAATCATGCTCTAAAACATATAAAACAAGAAAATATTCTCACTTGAAATTGTTACTTACAAACACGTAATATCTAAATTTTTAATAATTTAATACGTATGCATTGTGATTTTCAGAAGACAGCCGTGGTCGCGTACAACTTTCACTTTCAGGAACCTGGAGGTACCTGTCCTAATTCAAACAGGCCTTCCTGTTAGATCCTGGAGGTATCAGATTATCTATGTTATTGTTATTGGAAACGTTTTTTTATAATATACTTATAACATGTTTACCAATAGTCCTTTATCAAATTCGTATATTAAGAATATTTGCAGGAAAAAATATGCTTAGCTCATATATACGAAATGTAATTTTAGAAATTTAATTCCCAATTCGATAATGGTCCATTCAAGCGTGAAAATGGTAACAAAAATATATATTTTGAAATGGGCTCAGTCCGACCTTTAATTTGACACCAAATACAACATAAGGGGCCGTTCAAGTATTACGTAAGCACTGTAGGGGGGCGGGGGGGTCTTGGGTTTGCTTATTTTTGACGTTTTGAATGAAATATTTGTAAAAGGATTGCTTATTTTTGATGACATAGGGGAGGGGGGGATCAATAATTGCAAAAAAAATGCTTACGTAATACTTGAACGGCCCCTAAATATAAAAATGATTTTTCTTTAGTTTACAATTTTTGTCCTCTAAAGGACACCGCAATCAATTAAATATGACGTCATAACCAGCGGATAATTGAGACTCTTCCAATAATATCCCATTTGTCAGATTATAAGTATTTAAGAAGAATAAGGGAACAAAAGAACATACTTACATATATATGGATCGAAATCATAACCCTCCTTTTTGTTTCGGTATAGTCGGGTAAAAAGTAATTAAAAATAACATGTTAAACATTGTTTTACAAAAAAAAAAGAATTCGTGTTTTAAATGCTTAGCCAACTGAAACTACGGTAGCTAGAGTTAATTATAAAGTTGTATATTTTTCAAACTATAACATGTAACCAAATATTAATGAGATTTAATTACATATTAACAATTAATCTAATTATATATTAAAATAAATTAAAATTGGCTTGTTTACCTAAAGTCATATCACACACTGATATCGTCAGATACACATCTCATACACATAAAAAATGTAATTGATCAATATCTGTTCATTGAACATATGTGAGAAAATCTACCATGATAGTAAGTTTTTATTAAATTTAAAACTAAAAAGTATTGCACATTTTAGTTTTAAGTGTAAGAAAAAACAACTTTTTCTAACTAAATATTATTGGTAACGAAAACTATATTCTATTGCGTCTTTATCTTTTTTATTATCTGTAAATATATATATCTATACAATATTATTTTGTTTAGTTTCACGCTATGTTACCATAGACATAGCAGAGTAGGCAGTTTCTTACTGTCTAGATCTAAGACACTTCATTTTCTAATAAATTTTCGAGCCTGTTATATGCAGTATAACGAAGGATGCAGTTTTAGCTTTTTTAGTGTAACACTATAAATATTTTAAACTGCCCCGGAGTGTATGTACAATACCGTTATATATAGTATAAAAGCTTTTGACCCAAATTTAGATTTGATGCAGATTTTTTGGTTTCACTGAGGCCTTATATTAGACTCTTCCAGGTTTGACTATAAAATACATCAAAATTATTGAGACCAGTCAAGGTGCAGGAGCAAAAAGTGTGATTGTAAATGCGACAGGGTGTAGGTACGATTCCCACTGGAGGAAATGTAATATTTATTGTCTTCATTTATTCGCTCCTCGTGAAGGGGCAAAGCGCGGCGTTGACGGCAATGCTTCCAGAATCCGGCGAAAGAGGGAAACGGAGTGTCTTAACACTAGTTTCCCTCTGGCTACCCTGCTGTTCGGGATACAGAGTATATTTCAAAGCATTTTTTATCATGTAAAAAGTTTGCAAGCATTTAAAACAGACATATTTCACCTACTTGCTATGGATAATTAACAAATTCCGCAACATAAATCAGATTAGACGGGCGTTCATTAAAATTCGGTTCATTATGAGATGATTCGTTTTAATTACACAAAATTTTATACTTTCTCGTGAGTTACTGTAAATTAATTTGCTTTATAATCTCGTTGGTAGTTGTTGAAGTCAATCTTTGGAAGGAGCTTAGTGTTAGGATTTTCCGTTGTTTACTTTCCAACAGAATTTGAAAAAAAAGATTTTTTTTTCATGTATGAAGATTTAAGTCATGACGAATGCGCTTTCAGTTAGATGTACTGCGCCTCGGTCATTTAAATATAATATTAGCTTCACGTCAACGCAAATAGCAGGGTAGGTAGAAGGAACGTAACATTAAGCCACTCCGTTCCCCACTTTCTGTCGAATTCCCCACTTTCTGTAGCGGGACTTAACGTCGCGCTTTGCCTTGTTGCTAGAGCGACAAAATGAAAATATGAAATATTTAATTTCCTATAGTGGGAATCGAAAGCACAACCGTCGCATTTTCGGTCACATGCTAGTGCCACTGCGCCACGACGGCAAATAATATTAATTACATAATTTTTTGTTATTACTTGCTTATTTTTTTATAAGTATATTAAACTTGATTCAAAGGTCACATTTCTTTGTTTATATTTATTGAATATTTTAATTAATGTTTTTGTTATTTTTTAAGTGTCGAGCACGGAGTTATACGAGATCGTTGACTTTTACCTTTTAATTAATATTTTGTATGAAGTAACTATCATAAGAGGTTGGCCTATAAAAATAATTTTAAATATCACAGATAATAAAAAAAATATTTCTCTTAGCTAATTTAATTTATTTATTTTAGTTAAAAAATCAAGAACACGCTAAGAATTTATTCAATTCCATTAGCAGGACTTTGTTATAAGGAGTTTTATTATAATACTAGAGAGCGCGCGCGGCTTTGCCCGCTTATTAGGAGTGAATTCTAAAAAAACCACGAAACACGTGTTCAATAAAATATTTTTAACAGTCTGAATTTAAATTTTTATAAAAATCGATGGCAATTTAAAGATTTTTCCATATAAACTTTCAATCCCTTATTTGAACCCTTAGAGGGTGAATTATTAAAAACCATGAAACACGTGTTCAATAAAATGTTTTTAAGAGTCTGAATTTCAAATTTTATAAAAATCGGTGCAGATTATTTTAATTTTCCATATAAACTTTCAACCCCTATTTCATCCCTTTAGGGTTAAAATTTTTCAAATTCCCTTCTTAGTGGATGTCCAGAATATGAAAATAAACATCTGCCCAAATTTCACGTTTCTACCATCAGCGGTTACGGCTCTGCGTGCGTCTTACCTCAGTCAGTCAGCACAAGTCCTTTTATACAGGGTGGAAGAGGCAGCGCTCCATTTACGGAAACAGCATATAGGGTAAAATATTTCAAACCTATACTTAAAGAAATTAATCAAGATGCCTCAACAGTTTGGACGTAGGATTTTTTTTTCATTTCACGATTTTTATCCATACCTGTATTTCGTGTGACGCGATTACGTATAGATCCCAATAACATAAACACTTACTACTACAAAAATACTACTAAAGGTTAAACAACTTTGAACTTTATCGCCAATACATACGACTCGATTTCGAAATGAGGCGTGTGCGGCGGTGTTCATTTGATAGGTTTATGTGTGCGTGCGTCATCCTTACAAATGGCGTTTTGTTTTAAAATGACAATTTTATTATTTATTTTGTTTGAAAAAAAAACTTTTTCATTTTTGGGAATTTATTTTTTTCTGAATTATATTAGGCTTTTATAGAGTAGTTAAAACTGTGGTTTCATTTAATGCGGTGCTGACACTTCCACCCTGTATATATAGACTAGCTTGCACCAAAAATAGATTTTACGTAAAAAAATAATATAATGCCTCCAGAATTCGGCACAAAATGGGAAACCGAGTATCTTAACACTAAGTTCCCTCTGCCTACCCTGCTGTATGCGGGATACAGCTTGAAGCTTATTTATTTGTTTTTAAAATCATATAAATACACTAGAGGGCGCGCACGGTTTCGCCCGCTTATTAGGAGTGAATTCTAAAAAAACCACGAAACACGTGTTCAATAAAATATTTTTAACAGTCTGAATTTAATTTTTTATAAAAATCGGTGGCAATTTAAAGATTATTCCATATAAACTTTCAACCCTTAGGGGGTGAATTCTTAAAAACCATGAAATACGTATTCAATGAAATATTTTTAAGAGTCTGAATTTCAAATTTTATAAAAATCGGTACAGATTATTTAAATTTTCCATACAAACTTTCAGCCCCTATTTCATCCCTTTAGGGTTAAAATTTTTCAAATTCCCTTCTTAGTGGATGTCCAGAATATAAAAATAAACATCTGCCCAAATTTCACGTTTCTGCCATCAGCGGCTACGGCTCTGCGTGCGTCTTACCTCAGTCAGTCAGCACAAGTCCTTTTATATATATAGATTATATCTCGACTCTAGACGAATCTAACGAGCTTAAACTCTACTCTTAATTTATAAGTATAACAAAGTTTCTTCTATCACCTTTCGACTTTAATATCAGCTCAGTTCGACAGTCTAATTTCATTAATATTTTCATTATATCACTCTGATAATAAAGCAAAAACTCGGCGTTGAGTTCCTCCACTTAACACGTAATACCTCGATTTTGACGGAGTGTCTTGACCCTAGTATTCCAGTGCCCTCTGCCTTCCCTGCAGTGTTTCATACAACTTCAAAAGGAAAAAAATAATACTATAAAGCTGCATAGCTGTCGAGAGGCCGATAGCCGTTTGAACCGGCATGTCCTTGAGTCCAGATCGGCAATCGTCACGTAGGGCACTCTCCAGCTCGATAGACCGACGACCTGAAGTAGGTATTGTAAAGTTCTTTTGAATGATAATTAGTGTAGCAGTCGGTGTCAGCCGCTATATGATCATGATGTGTTTTTTTTTTATGGAAAAGGACAAGGCAAACGAGAGTTCAGGTCACCTGATGGTAAGTGACTACCGCCGCCCACGACCCCGTGCAACACCAGAGGAGCTCCATGTGCGTTGCAGGCCTTTAAGGTGAGTTGTGCGCCGGAGCCCAGCATTACCTGATGCGAAACGCAGTGGCATAAAGCCACTACTTAACGCCAGTTTTAAATGCCGGGGGTGGTAATGATCCGGTCGAGTCTGCCATTGTGCGTGTTGCCATTACTTGCGACGTGACTCTACTACGCGTACTTTAGTCGCCTCTTACGACACCACCAGTACCAGGATGATCCTATTATAGGCCGGGATCACACGGCCCAAAACTGTGTCCAAGAGTCAAGTATATTTGAAAAAAAATCGAACTGTTTGAAATGTTCAGTACCTCACAATAAACGCTTCATATTTTCAGCAGTTTACGTCTGAAAAGCTTGGATGTAATTTCCACGTACTTGCAAATATACGAGCGTACTGGAACGCATAAAATCTTACAAGTGTACATAGTACTTACATACTTTAATGTCCGAAATTTATGTCAGAATTTCTTATATCTTTAATTAGTACTAGCGTCCCGATCGCGGCTTCGCCCGCGAAATTATGAAAGTATTCGTGTTTTATTTGTATTTCTGTAGTGTACTTATAAAGACTAATAATATTAAAGTTTTAGTGCCTGGGGTTACATTATCGTAACTTCTTTAGGAAATAAAAAAGTATAACTTAAGACACTATACATTAAGACATTTCTGTCCCCCACTTTCCAGAAGAAAGAATTAAGGATTAGTTAATGGCGTAACTCAACACCGCGCTTTGCCTTAACACTACCACACTCATAAACATCAATATATATTTAAAATTAATGAAAAATGACATAACCGTCTACATCGTCTACCCTTTGTGATCGATCATTCCGTGACCAAGCCGCCATCACCGCCGCACACTCTTATGATACCATCTAAAGTATTTATTTTGATAAAGATGAATACCAAATTATAGAAAATCCATTAACAATAACCCGATAAATTTAAATTAAATATATTATAATGGTTACTGTGGCTCACTACTACTCACCTGCAGAGATAAACATATAACTACCGTTAGTGAAATATGTTTCTAAAACATTTTTTTTTATATATCTCATAAGGTTAAGTCAGCGCACACCATGTAAGCGTACAGGAAGCTCATTGTGGGCGCCCTTTTCTTAAAACAACAAAATTTTCTTAAGACGCTTGCTTAGCGACTGTTGTTATTAGCATGGAAGAATAAATTGCATGTCAAATTGAAAAGTATCAAGATCAACAATAAAAAGATCAAGAAAATTATATTACAAATAAGAGAAAAAAAAGAATAACCTATGTCCATCTCAAGACCCTCAAGTATCTTTATATGAAATTTATATAATTTAAAGAGTAGACTGGAGGAATTAAAAAAATCTCGAATACAAAATTATTTATTTGGATAAGGATTAATATAAAGGTATGGATAGCATTCTTTGATTATAGTAGGTATGTCTATCTAATATTAAACTGTAAAATAATTGTCTTTAAGTCAAAACTACAATTGTAGAGCATATGGAATCGCAAAGTATTTTTTAGATATGAACGTATTCTTTAATTTTGTGGAATATTTTTTTGTTCCATCTTCAACAGTTTCTGCAGCGCATGCGATGCAATACATTTTATCCCTACTATACTTTATTCACTACAAACATACACACATACAAATTTTTCCTTTCTTTATAATAGTATTGAATACTGATATAAATAAGTGTAGTGATGTGATAGTGATAAAAAATTTATAGACACCTAGACAAATGTCACTTACATTAAATTATCACTTGAACGTCACATTTTTTAATAGCTCTTTATTTGTTTTAATAATAATAGTTACTTTAGGTCGCCTTTGAAATCGCAGCCTCTGATGCTAGATCGTGCTTAAAAGTAGAATAAAGTCTTTCTTTTTTTTTGATCGTATCTCTATGATTTTTTTTGGCAAAAGAATTTGAAATAAATTTCAAGGATATGTCTCATCATCATCTTCCCAGGAGTATCCACACTTTTGTGCCTAATGATTAGTGAAAATAATGTGCATAATATCTAAAAGAATAATCTTTGCTTCAATATACCATAAATAGGGTTACAATTCTTTCTATATTTCGTTGTCCACTTTCACTGTGTAAATGTGGCAGAACACGTACACTTTGCTTTACTCGTGTAGAAAATGAACTCACAACCTCCGCGTTTACAGACCGTCAGTAATTCCACTAATGCGACATGATGATTTTTATGTTACACATAATATACTCAGCAGAGTAGGGAGATGGTCCTAGTATTAAGACACTCCGTTCCCCACTTTCCGCCAAATTCTAGAGGTATTGAGAGGTGGAACACCACCACGATGTTCCTGTAAACCAGGGCGAAGAAATGAACCCACAAACTGTTGAAAGTCACTTGTTGAAATTATTATAAGCTGTTTTTATAACAGTTAATAAACAATAACCTAAACACTTATTTCATGAATTAGTAAATATCTATTCACATAAAAATAAAACCTCGTCGTTTTATGTACATGAGCAAATGTATTATTGAGAGCATTTATCTGTATTTTTATTTTTTTTGTCAGCTTGTCAGTTATTTTATTTATTTGTCTGTGTGTATGAGTACGCTAACCTCAGAAAAGTCCTAAAATGATAATATTATTAGACCACGAAAGTAATTCAGATTGAAAAATAAATAATTTTGTAGCACAAGCAGATGAAGACGCTTGCGGGTGTAGATAATACAAAAATTGTAAATATTTAGTACAAAAAAATATTTTTTGGTAAATTATCCAAATAACTAACCATCACTTTTAATGTACAGAGGAGATGCTATCAAATCAGTTATAATAAATATATACAAGTATAAATAGAACACCTTTCGCCTCGCCTTAGTAACGGTCTATATAACTGCAAATCTAACTATAGAGCGATCACGTTTACTTCCAGCAACAGTTATCGATTACATTTTAACTTGCTTTATACTAGCATTTTTTTATTCTTTTAATAGAAAACTTTTTTATATCCATGTTTTTAAATCCAATTGATTTTTTTGTTACTTTTAAATTATAGTAAATGTGTTTAACATAATTTAAAAGTAACCTAGTGTTAAGACACTTCGTTCACATTGAGATATTTCGTTTCTCACTTTCTAAATTCTGGAGGAATTGCGTGGTGAGTGGTGCAGCTTAACGCCGCGCTTTTGCGTCGTTACCAGAGTGAGATAATGAAAATGTTAAATATTTAATTTCCTGCAATAGAAATTGAACCCACAACCAGTCATACGCTTGTGCCCCTAGGATTAGCCTCATAATCAATTACAAAGGCGACATTAGTACGCTCATATCAATTCGTTCGATAGAGAGAGGAGCTCAGATAGTAGAGATGATCGTGTTTATTTTTAAAGAACCCTTTGGGTTTTTTGGGACGCAAATCCCAGGGACTACCCTGTGCACCCAACATTAGGTTCCGCACTGGCGCGGTAAATTGTATATGGAATGCTAAGTAGTTTTATTTCACTTCTCAAAAATATTCTTAATCTCTTTAATGTCAATGTCATTTATCTAGAAGGCAAAGAGCAATGATAAGAGTATATTGACTAAAATCTCTCAGATTCTTTATATTTAAAACACTATTGCATAATTTTCCCAAACTATATTTAAACTGAATTACATAATTTTCTTATATTTTCTTATACCGATATTTAAAATAAATACGACATTTTTTTGAAAGAGACCAAATTGTTGTGACGATGACTTCCTGCGGCCATCATTCGAAAATTTTAACATTATTTCGCTTTCATGCATACTAAATTACATTTTAAATAATGTTTCTCAACATTACAAATGATTTTTTAAAATGTGAAAATCTTAACACCGCCGTAACCACAGTCTGACCAAAACTGCGTAACTTTCAAATCGTATATCGGTAACGTTTACAACCCCTGATTACATTTTCACACTATTATATTCCATATTACATAGATATTAAAGTGTATTTTCCCGTGTATTAAAACAAAGTTATCTTCAAAATCAAGCGTGCATAGTAAAATCGTATTTATGTATTTGTAAATAAGTATTATTTTTGTAAATTCTATTTAACTGTGCTATGAGATTGGCAGAAACGGGTCCATAATAGATATAAGTTAGAAATTCCTAATGACTGTGAGTCATCGGATCATACCACCGACAATTATTGACTGTTTCCATTGTCGGACGGCAATTTATTTTATACTAGCGACCCACTCGCGGCTTCGCCCGCTTAAACTACTGAATTATTTACCTAATATACTGAATTGCGTTCCTTAAACAAACGACACAAACAACAGAATATTTAAATGGTAAAAATCATAAGCAACGTAGTAGGTAGTCTACTTATTATTCTTTTATGTAAAAATATTTAAACGAAAGATGAAACCAACTATGTTGCGCTGAAATAATATATTATAATTATTTAAAGAGCTCCAAAATACGTGCAATTGCTTCTAAACCTACTTTACTATAGAGCTAGCATTGAAGCATTCTCTCGTCCAGCTCCATTCTTCTGGCGCTGGAGAACGGCATCAAGGCCGTCTGGCCGTGGTCTCGAGAGGCAACCATCAATATGGGTGCATCGTTAGGGGGCCCTTTGGCCCTAGGACTGTGTACCTGCCCTAGACCAGATACAGAGAGAGTTTTTTGGTGGTATTGGAAGGATGATCAAATGTCACCTGAGCGGTAAGCTTAGCCAGTTGAAACACTCAGTCAGGGAGGCCCAACTTAAGGCCGTGCGTTGGGATGTCATCAGTATATAATTCGTAGAGGGCAGGTGACAAAATGCGGCCTTGGTGAATTCCGGCAGCGATCGAGTGGCTGCTACACTCTCCACTATCTTGTGTCTGATAAATGCTCTATCAGGTAAGTAGTCGGTAAGAACATGCGCGACGTGATAGTGCCGGCCCTGAGCACTTTATAAAGTAGCCCCGTATAACACACACGGCCGAAAGCAGGTGCTACGTCGAGGAACTATTGCACTCTCCTTTCGGTTAATCGCTACTACAGCGTAGTGACCCGCTCTGGCCACCTGCAGAGTAGTTGAGTGCCCGCTCGCCAAACTATTTGCTTCGTGGTGCTGGAGAAGTGGTAGGAATAACTTCTTGAATAACTTCACCATCGCGCTGATGAGCCTCCTTCTACACCCGGGGGAAAGGAGCCAGGTGGCCGTGGCGGATGCACTTTTATAAGAAAAACAACGGGTGGCGGGCGTCGAGCTATATGGCGCAGCAAACATTTTTAGTAATGTAATTTTAAATTAATGTCATTTTATTAAAATTAAAAACAGTAAATGACAGTTTTTATCTACATTAAATGGTCGATATTAATAATATGCTGTGAGTAAGGGATAAATGAAACATCAGTCGATACAGCTGTGTATAGCCTGCGTTATGTATTTATAATGACAATTAAAGACGGACGGACGGACAACAAAGTGATCCTATAAGGATTCCGTTGCATATTTATAAAGGTAAACTGTAATTGTGCGCACACTGCAAACGTAATTTTTCCCACATAAATTCCGGGTTAAAATATAGATTATATATTAGTAGTAATACAATAATAAATCACTATCTATCATACACAAATTGCGAGAACTACGTGGCTGCTTGAGAAAGTCTCAACTTATATTGGAGAATATTAAACATTGAAATCTCGGTCTATATTATTATCATATAGTGTTGAGTTTTTTCTGTCATCACAAAAACAATCATTGAAAACTTAAGATTTTCACTTTCTGCGCAATTTATGCTTTGAGTAGCTTTGGCGCTTTGCCTTTTGTCACGCTTAAAGTCACACGCTTGTGCCACTGTGTCAGGACGGCATCATTAAGTAATTTAAGGCTTTTGGGCATTTATTTGATTTTGCCCTTTTTTTTTCGAACTTGAACTTTATGTTGTTAGCCCTACTGGTTTTTACAGCGACATCGGGTGGGGAGGGAAGATGCTTCTCTGTCTCGGAAAAGTTTGCAATCACTGCTTGTAAGGATGCTGATGGCGGTAAGGTCGTCCCCTGCGGGACGTGAATCTTGCCTTGCGGCAGCCGAAGAGACTGGATTTGGGTCGCAAAATTTGTTGTATTTTAAGAAAAATATTTAGGTATACGGTATTTAAGCTAATTAGCAACATAAAATAAATATTTAAAAGTATTAAAACTAAAAGTGCAAAACGGTGCGGGGACGCAAGGGAAGCGTGGCGGACGGCGAATCGTTTCATAGCAAGGATTTTTTGGTAATGTAATTTCTTGTAAATTTCTGTAAAGGACATTTTGATCAACACCAAATGGCCAAGACAACTAATATACTTATTTATATGCTGAGAGTAAGGGATGAATGAAACATGAGCTAAAACTGCGGTTTATAGCTGGCGTGATGTGTCAACAATTAAATGCATTTTTCTCTAAAACTACAAACTAAAAGAGCAAATTTTATCTTCGTTTAACGTAAAAAAATAATAAAATATTTAAAAGGATAAGGATTGATACCATTATGGACAAACATCCCTCACAATAAAAAAATGTATTCAAATTAATATTTTCAGACAGAAATATGCTCACTGTATGTTATCCTTAGAAGATACGAATATGCTGTCGCTGACTTTTTTGTAAATCTTATTAGGAGGAAGAGGAATTTAGTACGTTGTTTTCATGTAGGACTTACCATTAAAGTAGCGCATCCGTGAAAGTGTCTCAACGGGTAGGACTTTATACACATTTATCATATTTATGTCAAATTACATTAAAATATACATATAATAAACTATATATAAACCTTCCCTAAGAAATACTCTACCTAACGGTGAACTGCATCAAAATCCGTTGGGTGGTTTAGAAGAAGAAGAGTTAGAAAGGCCAGACTGAGGGGGAAGGCGTTCTTATTTTGTAATATAAAGAGATAGAGATAGGACAATGTTTTATCCCATCATTAATAGTATCCGCAGCGCATGCTATGGCAGATTTCTTATGATTTATAATCTATCGAGAAACTACATACTCTTTTTATGCTTTCACAATAATACATATATTTTGAGATGCCCCTCTGTACTACGATGGCGGCTCTGTTCTAGTCAATTTGCACATTTTCCTTTGAAAATTAGTGGCATAATCGGTTGTCTTCATAATTTTAGTAATATCGATGCATCTCCCCCCACCCCGCAGAGTTACTCGCTACGGTGCGCAAGGCCACACGGCACACACTCCGCATTTTTTATTATTACATGATTTTCTTTAGAGTGATATTTTTAAATTCGTTATATCTTTTGCATGAAATGTCCGATTTTGTTAATTTAAAAAGTTCTTTACACATATTGAAATTATCTTTAATAAAATATCATTTAATAGAATAAGGACTAATGCAGAGGTACGAATAAAATGGTTTGATTATTGCCGGCACTTTCATCAACTTATAAAATATAAAAAAGTAGTTATATTGTCATAACTACAGTAGTTGGACATATGGTATCGCGGACTTTTTTATAGATATTGATGCGTTCTATAATACTGTAGAACATTATTTTGTTCTATCATCAATAGTTTTCGCAGCGCACGCGATGATAAAATTTTTTAGCTGAATTTCTTCACACCTTGGGTTACATTATTGCATTTTTCTTAGGGTTCCTATTTTTTTTGAAAATGTAATATAGCCTATGTGGGACAGTGAAGATGCAGCTTTCTAATAGGGAAAGAATTTTTGAAATCGGTCCGGTAGTTTTTGTGTGAAAACAATACAAACATACATACAAAAATACAAATCTTACCTCTTTATAATATTAGTATAGATGAGATACTCGATAATATTTTAAAAATATATGTAGCAATAATTCAAAATATGGGTTCGATTGATTAAGCTATGTTATTTTGATGATTTCAACAATTTTTTTAGCTTTACACTGTATCCTATATATAGTAGGGTAGGCTGTAGGAATATGGGAACCTAGTCGTAAGACATTTCCGTTCCTCACTTTCCACCGAATTTTGGAGGCACAGGGGGTTCAGTGGTGGGTCGTTTCTAGAGCGAGGAAATTAAAATATTAAATATCTCATTCCCCGAGTGGAAATCGAACCCACAACCGTTATGTTTACAGTCACGCTTGTGCCTATGCACACGATTGCCTCAGTTTAACAACAGTAACACGTTAATTACTATCTAATTTAATGAAAATACACATAATTTCATATATTTAACTTTTATTCTCGCGTATTCTCTGATATCAAAGATATCAGGTATACAGACATTTCGACGTGTTCAGTCGCAGTTTAACACCGCACCCAGTCCTATAAAAAGAAAATATCTATTTTAAATAATTTTAGAAATGGAGATCGAATCTCTCAAAACACACAAGCGTGTGACTGTCAACGCGACAGGTTGTGAGTTTAATACCCAACTCGAGAAAATTAAACATTTAAGATTTTCATTTCTTCGCTCTGGTGTCGAGGCAAAACGCGGCGTTGTGTTCAGCCACTTAACACGCAATGTCTCCAGAATTCGGTGAAATGTGAGGAGCGGAGTGTCTTAACACTAAGCTCCTTCTGCCTACCCCGCTACACGCGGGATACAGGATGCAGCTGAAAATAGGAAAAAAAATATAACAAATTATTCGTTTTCGTTTGGAAACGGTACTTAAAATTTCGTAAGCGTTGCGTGTCATGATGTGCAAGTTACAAGTAAGTAAGCGCACGCGCGGCTTGTTTTTTTTTAAAGCTGTTACAATTCATCTACTATTGTAATGTTTTAAAACACGATTTCATTTATACACTAATCATAATTTTATATAAAAAAATAAATCTATACAAAAAATTTAACAAAATATAGAATTTGTAGGGCCAGTCATGGCTCAGGGGCATAAGTATGTGACTGTAAACAAGACTGGTTGTGGATTCGATCCTCGCTCAAGGAAATTAATTATTATTTAAATATTAATATTTTAATTTCTTTGCTCTGGCCGATACCAAGGCAAAAGCCCGGCGTTTAGTTCCGCCGTTCAACAGGCAATACCTCAAAAAATTACACTACATATACACACTACATTACGCTCCCTATGCCCCTACCCTGCTATGTGCGGGATACAGCGTGAAGCTGATTTAATTTTATTTTTACATTGCGGAGACAATTTAATAGTTTTCGCAACTCCGGAGACAAAAACGAAAATACTCTTATTTACATGTAAATAATTTGAAATTGAAACCACAACAAGCGCACACTCAAAAACATCCCTCAGTCACAACGTCGTCCCTATCTATCATCAATCATTTCAATGCTATATTTTTAGCTACAAGGTTTACAAGGCTTACAATGTAGGCATATGACTATCCTGCTTTGGAATCGAGGAAAGTTGCAGCATTGAGTTCCGCCACTCAATATACAATACCTTAAGAAAATAAAAATAAAAATTAAATTAAATTAGCTTCACGCTGTATCCCGCACACAGCAGGGTAGGCAGAGGGAACCTAGTGTTAAGACACTCCGTTCCCCTCTTTCTGCCGAATTCTGGAGGCATTGCGTGTTGAGTGGCAGAATTCAACGCCGCGCTTTGCCTCGACACCAGAGCTAAGAAATGGAAATATAAATTTAAGTAAATATTTCATCTCCTCGAGTGGGAATCGAACCCACAACCAGTCGGTTTTACAGTCACACCTCGTGCCGCTGCGCCACGACTGGCCTCAATACCTTAAGAATTTAGCATAAAATGAGAAACGGAAAGTTTTACCGCTAGGTAACCCAGGTTCCTTTTACCTACATGCTACGCACAGGATACATCTTGTAATTCGCATTCATCATGATTGATGATCGTGGTTGGAGGTGGTCATACGAGCACGAATGCATTCCTGCCATCGATTGAATGAGTGAGCTATATGATAGGAATTTGTGAGCGATATTCCTACTCTTTAGTTGGTCGGTCCATCGGGCTGGGGATCGGGGACGTTATCCCTTGCCTTCAGTATTCCCAACAACGACTAACCGTTCCAAATTTTCGCCTCTTCTCATTATAATTATGGCCAAAACAGCAAATAAACCGTTGCTCAATTATTGAAGAGAGACGTGTCTTTATTTTAAGTTCCGATAGTATGGACTCATTTGTGCGTTTCGCAGTCCAAAGTATTCATAACATACACCACATTTCAAAGGCATCAATGTGTTGCTTCTCTCTACTTTTGATGGTCCAAGTTTCAGCTCCATAACCAAATATAGGAAACACAAGGGCACGCATAAATCGCACCTTTAGTGTTCCTGGAAATTCAACGACTTTGCCAGATTTTGCGAAGACATGTCATGGCATCATTGGCCATACTCATTCGTCTTTTAGTTTTGGGGGCACAGCTGCCATCGTTGCATATCATTGAACCCAAATAGAGTTCGCCCAGTATATAAAGATCCAATTCCTACGTAACTCCTGTTGGCAGTGTACAAGTTCAATCAACCGATGAGATGACCCGGAGCACCCATATGTTTTAAAACAGATCACAGTTTTGCCCATTACACGCAGTCAAATGCTTTATGTGTCAATAAAGCAGAGAACTACTGTACTCAATAAAGCAGAAAATCACTAGATTATTAAATTTAGGGCTTTTTTCAATAATTGCCGAACTTTCAAGGATTTGCCTATCTAGAAAATGCTTCAGGTGCTGATTTAATATATAAAGCAGGATCTTGCCTGCGTGAGGTATTAACGCTAGGGTTCGATAGTTTCCACAATTTTTTGTTGAGCCCTTCTTATGAAGTGGGATAAATACTGACTCACACCATTCCTCAGGCCAAGCACCCAACTTCCATACAAGGTTACACAGCTTGGTTACTGACGCGAGACGCGCAGTAATTTCTCCAACGCTCCAGTATATGATCCAATTCAGTTAAAAGATTTCCATCTTTATCACTCTCTTTTTTATCAGTCTCGCTCCCGTCAGTACTTTGAGCTTTTGATGCAGATCTTTTGTCTCATTCCTTAGGGAGTGCTGTTCTAGGTCTGCACAAATGTTGTTGATATAAGCGTTATAATCTTGTCTACATCTCCTTTGTACTTCGACATTTAGTTAAGAGTATTTTTAAACATGTTTAAAGTGTTATTCCACACTTAGGAAAGAAAAATACTTATTTAGAAAACGTATAAAAATTTGAACATAGCGGGACTCGAACCCCGCGCCTCCTGGAAACCGACCAGCCGCTCTGACCACTAAGCCATACGTTCTCATCAAGCGACGTCGACATTTTTATTCGCTTGTTACAACTTATTTATGTTGTTAGCATCTCTGTAGGGAGATTTTTCCAAATTTCCGCTACCCAAAGATAATTACTAAAAATTATCGTTTGACAAGAGAGAATACTATTTTTTAAAAAAGTGTTATTCCACACTTAGCAAAGGAAAATACTTATTTAGTTGTGTTGTAGCTTGTTTCTAAATAAGTAGTTGAGAGTATCTTTCAGATTTTACTCTGTTAGACAATCCACTCTGCTTCAAATCCCGACGTTCTTTTATGACATTACCCGAGTCAAAAGAGATGGGCGTGTTTTCAAGGGCATAATTTTTCGCTGCCTGAACTGCACTTTCGGTGTCTCAGTGTATTCCACAAAGCATTACTATCTACGATATCTGTAAACAAATCTCTTTCTCATATGTCTCTAAATGTACGTTCTTTAGCTTTGGAATTAGTTTTGATTTCACCACTCTCTTCAGGCGCAAATCCTTTATTCCTTAAAATAACGGAATCCTAATCATTAATAATTACAAAATGATTTTCATGTAAAATGTTGATAAGATCGAGTCTCGAGCTGTCAAAAAGTTATTAGGACTCATATAGAGTAAAGTCTGTAATTCTACACGCTCTACCTCTATGTACAAACCTAAACCGTTCATACTCTACACTTTACCTAGTCAACATTTATATCATGGCCATTTTATTATTTAAACAGGATAGAAAACACTAAATTGCACAACAAACAATTTACAGGATCTTAAAATTAACAAACACAACGAACAAAGGCGATCGTTGGATGCGATTTCTTCCCGGCAACGGAAAGAGGATGCAATGTATAAGCATAATCGAATTTAGCTACTACTTAACATTTTATAATTATGATGATTTAATTTAAAATCATTATAAAATATAATCATTATAATTATAAAATGATTTAAATATAAGACTGCACCAATATTCATATTGTTCTTGAACCAGCCGTTAAGTCGGAAAGGTAGGTAGGTTTAAGATCTTGGATCCGTTATGCAGGAGTCTGGAGGCATCAATCACGATGTCTATCACCGGGTTAGCGTCGACCAAAAATATAATTGCATTTCATTTTTTATTCAGCTTCACGCTGTATCTCGCATGTAACCGGGTAGGCAGAGGGAGCCTAGTGTTAAGACACTCCGTTCCCCACTTTCTGCTGAATTTTGGAAGTATTGCAAGTTGTGTGGCGGAACTGCACAGCGCTGCGCGCCTGGATACCAGAGCGACCATTTCCTTGAGTGGGAATCGAACCCACAACCTACCGTGTTTACACGCACACGCCGAGACTGGCCACTTTTTGTTCCAATTAATATAATTAAGTTATAATTAATTTCTTTTCTATAATTAAAGTCCTTAATATATATTTAAACACAATAATTTTTCTCATCTTATAATTATTTATTTTTTAAGAAACGATTTTTTTTCAGCGTAACTCAGCGTCCTGAAAAGACGAAGATCAAGCTCAAATGTGGGCATTGGAAAACCATATGTCTAGTGGGCGAGGGCTGATTGGTGGTGATGATAATGGATGATGGACATTTTTATGTAACATAACTATTTAAAACCTTAGCGCAGGCGAGGCCGCCGAGGCGCTGTGGTTAAAGCGGGAAACGCTACGGACATCCGAAGCGCCAGGGTTCAATCTCCACTTTCTGTGGCTCAGATACTCAACACGCGATGTCTGGAGAATTCGGTGGGAAGTGGGGAGGTAAAGTGTCTTATTGGGAATGGAGTGTCTTAACACTATGTTCCCACGTTTTCTTCGTTTACCATATGCGGAATACAGGTGAAGCTAAAAAATACTCCAAAAATTGAATGCTTTCGAGAAAAACAGTCGTAAAATATCTAATAATTAATATTCATTTAGTGAAAGTTACATTTTCTGCTAGTATCACTCTGTACTGCACTGCACACAGCAGCACTCTTACATATAGATAAATATTATATTTGTTGATATTGACATGAGTCGATTCGATTTTAAATCCATAACTTGATTCTAAATGTAGGCAAAATGAACATTGAATTATAATATTCCTATTAAACACAGCAACTTGTATACACACATGTAAGTCTGTGTGTGCATCATGCTAAGTAAAACTTCCTAGAACAATAGAAATGAATTATCTGAAATTCTAAAGAAGTGACCATAAGAGAGTAAAAAAAACGAATAATTTTATAGACAACCATAATGTTTAATGAATAATTCTAGTATTGTAGAATTGTAGGAACTTAAAAACCATCTTGATGATCCGTCCGTTCGTTGAACGCGTGGTACAGTGTAAAGTGACGTTTATGGGTTTGATTCTCAGTAGGGGGAAACTATTATCTATAGTTTCCCCCTACTGAGAACTAGTGAACTAGAGGAACTAGAGAGAAGACAAAGCGGTGCATTGAGTTTCGGATCTCAACATGCAAAGTCTCTAAAATAGAATATTCAACGAAAAAATTGAAGCTAAAAAAAGTACAAATAAATAAGATCTCAGACATTGAAGGAGAATGTTAATACGAATTTTGATGAGACCCCTTTAAGCCCGTACTTGTGAAATGCAAGGTAGTTCCTTTCTTAGGAATAGTTTATTATTTCGATTTCCCTTAAACAAAAAAGATAACAATAACAAATGGTGATAACAAAAAAAGTAATCAAATGCGAGTCGAATTCACATACCGTGGGTTCCGTGCAATTTTTGGATTGCATGTCAACGGGAAACACCATTCGAAGTTGACAAGCTTAAGTTTACGGATGTATGCACTCATTTTATGCATAAATGAAGAATTGTACTGAACACTAATTTTATATGAAATATCTTAACATTTTCACTTTTTGGATTTTTTTGTTTATTTATATACTGCAAATTATGACTTCTTGCCAAATTTCATAATTGTAGATCCACTGGAAGTACTCCATAGGTTTTGATTGCGCGGTCTTGAGACAAATGCTGTTAAAAGACGGACACACGGACAACAAAGTGAATACTATAATTATTCCGCGTTTGCCTTTCGAAACGTACGGAAACTTTGTTAAAATAATGATCATTTACGTCTATTGAATAAATTAATTTTACGGCCCAGGAATTATTATCTATATATATAAAAGGACATGTACCTGACTGACTGAGGTAAGACGCACGCACGGCCGTTACCGCCGATGGTAAAAACGTGAAATTTTAACAGATGTTTATTTTCATAATCTGGACATCCACTAAGAAGGGATTTTGAAAAATGTTAACCTTAAAAGGATGAAATAGGGGTTGAAAGTTTGTATGGATTTTTTTTTAAATCGATTTTTATAAAATTGGAAATTCAGACTCTTAAAAATATTTCATTGAATACGTGTTTCATGGTTTTTTAGAATTCACCCTCTAAGGGTTGAAAGTTTATATGGAAAAATCTCTCGCCACCGATTTTTATAAAAATTTAAATTTAAATTTTTTTGATTAAATTTTTTAAAAATTTGATTATTTTTTTTATAAAAATATTTTATTGAACACCCCTAAGTGTGCAAATAAGCGGGCGACGCTGCGCGCGCCCACTAGTGAGAAATAAAATCAGTTTTGGTCGTGAGCCTGTCGTACATATAGCTAGCAAGAACAGCTTATATAAATATAACATTAAAAATATTAGTTGGCAATAGAAATAGCATAAAAAATTGTTATTAATGTCCATAAAACAAAAAAAAATCCTGGTTACCATTTAGTTATTAGTGCAAATCGGATTGCGTGCTCATGTCGACTAGTGGCGTTCGTTGTGCCTTTTATTTATTTGTATGAACTAAAAGACTAAATGTTCTCTATTCAGTTGTAATAAGAGCTATATGAATATACTTGTTTTTATTTGATGAAGAAGTTGAAGCAATCGCAAGGATGAGTGCTTCTGTGTCGGGCCCTTGTATTGTTATGAAATTTTGTTTTGATAAAAATATATTCTAGTTGAGTATTTGCGATTTTATATCCTGTTTGAAAATATTCTAAGTTATTTATAATCACTTTCCGCTTCTTTTTTTTGTTTTTGGGTTGGTGGTGATATTTATCAAAGGCAGGGCACAAAGTGTCACACTTTAAATCGACTGGTTGTGGGTTCGATCCGGACTCGAGGAGATGAAATATTTACTTAAACATATTTTTCCATTTTCTTCGCTCTGATGTCGAGAGGCAAAACGCGGCGTTGAGTTCTGCCACTCAACACGCAATGCCTCCAGAATTCGGCAAAAAGTGGGGAACGGAGTGTCTTAACACTAGGTTCCCTCTGCCTACCCTGATGTGTGCGGGATACCGCGTGAAGCTAATTTTGAATTACTTTATCAATTTATATTAAAAGTAGGTATAGGGGACCTAGTGCTAAGACATTCCCTGTTTCCCACTTTTCGAGACATTGTGTGTTATATGGTGGAATTTAACACCGCGTTTTCTCTTACTACCAAAGCGAGGAAATGAAAATAACTTATTTAACTATGTGAGAATCAAACCCACACACAACTGTATCGTTACGACATAACGGCCTCAATACAACATACATTTATTATAAATGTAAATATAAGTAAAAATAAACAGTCTAACAAGAAAATACATTCATAAAATTAAATATGTATACAAAACGCTACATTTTTCAACGAATGAGTATTTAGAAAGTTCATACAGATACCTCTTAGTTTTAATTAAACTTCCTTAATGTAAATGAGTTATAAAGTAAATGAAAAAATATTTTCATGTGTTCTTATTGAGGCCAGTCGTGGCGTGGCACAAAGTGTGACTGTAAAACCGACTGGTTGTGGGTTCGATCCCCGCTCGAGGAGGTAAATATTTACTTAAATTTATTTTTCCATTTTCTTCGCTATGATGTCAAAGCAAAGCGCGGCGTTGAGTTCTGTCACTCAATGCCTCCAGAATTCGATAGAAAGTGGGGATCGGAGTTTCTTAACACTAGGTTCCCTCTGCCTACCCTGCTGTGTGCGAAATACAGTGTGAAACTGAAGATTTCTTTATCTTTTGCTGTAAAAAAATATGTTTGTAGATTAATTGTAATTTTCTTTCCGCTCGTTCTCGCAACAGGGAACCTAGTGTTAAGTAAGTTAAGGTTAACGTTTAACATAACCAGAAATGAAGTGGCTTAACACTAAGTTACCTGTACAATATACTACATACATTGTAACTTTTACTTAGTTTGAGATTCGAGTTACCCTTCAGTTTACTAATCATGCAAATTTTCGAAAATTTTGGTTTTTTATATAAATTAAACAGAATCAGTGTTGTAGAATGTTGCCGCCACAATAAAATATATTAATAAATATTATTTTGCATGAAATAATATACAAGTTTATCTATGTTTCATAATAATCTATAAATATTTACTATATATTTTTAAAAAATAATTACAGTAATGTAGGCAAGTACATATTATGTCGAGCATTTATTTATAAACCACTGGTTTCTTTGTCAAATGTGTAGTTATTATGACCAAACTTTGTGAGATGAAAGTAAATATTTATTAATATTATTATATTAAACCTGAGGTTCGTGGGTTCGATTCGCTTGAAGGGATGAATTTTTTTCATTTACTTGCTCTGGTTATGATGCACTGCAATATTTCGAAATTAGAGCGGAAGTTTGGGATAAACATATCTTGAATCAGCATAAAAAAACACTATGAAAGCGAGATTTTTAAACATATTTTTTAAACATTTTTTTATGAGTTTATTGTGTGATAAATAGATATATTTGCAGGCAGCTATATGACACGTCGTGGTGCAGGGGCACAAGTGTTGGACTATGAACGCGGCTGGTTGTGGGTTCGAATTACTCGAGGAAATAAAATATTTATTTGAATGGATATTTTCATTTCTTCGCTCTGGTGTCGAGGTAATGAACGCCGTTGAGTTCTTGTTGTTAAACTGAGGCAATCGTGGGGCATTAGCACAAGCGTGACTGTAAACGTAACGGTTGTGGGTTCGATTTCCACTCGAGGAAATGTAATATTTAATATTTATATTTTCTTCGTTCTGGTGCCGAGGCAGAGCGCGTCGTTGAGTTCCACCACTCAACACACAATAACACAGTAGGGAAAGCAGAGGGAACCTAGTGTTAAGACACTCCGTTCCCTACCTTTCGCCTCCAGAATTCGGCGAAAGGTAGGGAACGGAGTGTCTTAACACTAGGTTCCCTCTGCTTTCCCTACTGTGTACGGGATACAGCGTGATGCTTAAAAAATACTTATGTAAAATTTAATTACTTTTAAGTTTATGTTAAGCTTAGTTAATAGTGGCAGTAGAGTAGGTATGGTCGGCCTGTGGTCAGAAAATCAGATAGAAGAATAGAAAGTACTTCGCGGTTTACGAAGTAAGGCGGCGTTTCACTTATTATCTTAAGTTACATATTATAATACGTACTAAATAATTGGATTATATATATTTTTTTAATAAATTTAATATGGAGGCCGTCGTGGCGCAGGACACAAGAGTGTTCGCGAGTGTACGCGACGGTTGTGAGTTCGATCTCCACTCCGTTCCCATGAAGATATTTTCCACTTTCCATCGAATCCTCCAGGCATTGTAAATTGTGTGGCAAAATTAAACGCCGTGTTTTTACCTGGCACCTGGCGTAGAAATGAAAACATTAAATATTTCGCTCCCTGTACTGGGAATCGAACCTACAATCGTCGCACAGGCGCACTCCAGTGCCCCTGCGCCACGATGTCAAGTAAATTATAATGAAAAGAGAAAATAAATATTTAAAATTAGAAAATAATTGCGAAACCTCTCTGCAATTTAGTTGGGGCAAGTCGTGAAGTGTGAAGCCAAATGCTCAGAATACCTCCTTTCACCTGTACCTATAAAAGCCGCGCTTAAACCGCATTTGAAAATTTTGCACCGTTGTGGATGTCATTTTTTTAACCATTTTCGAAGTGGGTACATAATGTTATATAATAACTTATGACAGTAGTTCATATTGCTGTCCTTCCAATAATTTTGTTTTTGGTTGTAGCAACTTAGTACATAAATGTAAAAATATTTATTTTTTATAAAAAAAAATCGAAATCTTCGAAAAGTAACTCACGTCGCAGCAGCACAAGCTTAAAGTTGTAACCACGAAGGTCATAGGTTCAACAATAGGTTCCCAGGTACCTTCTGCTACACACTCGAATATTTTAGATCGAGTCTTTGATAGCAAACCTAATTAATCTTTATAATTATTTTACATCTAAAATTCGTAGTCGTATTTACGGGTGAATGACAAACAAAGTTAAATAAAAAATATTATTCATCCAATATTTCCTTTCCCTTGATTCAACGGTATGTATTATTGATAATAGCGATCAAACGGAAATTTGTTACAAATGACCGTCACACAATGCAATGAGCACAGTCGAGCGGAAAGTGACTTAAACGAAGCATAAAAACCATTTAGGTGGATTGCTTTGTGCATTTTCATTTGAAGGAGAGAATTTAATTTTACTAACATAAATTATGATGACTGTCTGTAGCATTCGGTTTAATGTATTGTAGTTTACTGTAATGTATTGTGGATTTAATTTTTTTAGCTTGACGTTGCCAACATAGAACAGGTTATTTAGAGGGAACCTGGTATTAAGAGAGACTGATCTCCAGATTCCGCCGAATTGAGTGAGAGAAGAGACACTGAGGGTTGTATGATGGAGCTCAACGCCGCACTTCATCTACTTAAGCAGAAAATGAAAATAAATTACATACTTATACTTATCAAATAATTGATCTTACAATGCAGTATTTCTTATATAAATTCCAGAAACATTCTATAAATATAACACACTTTAACTACTGACATCTGACTTATTTTGCTGCTTTCGAATGAAATATGTTTAAAATTCCATTCCAAATTACTAAGCTTTTTTCGTTTTATTTATTTCAAATAATCGAATACTCTAGCTTTTCTTTCTATATTTAAACTTCGCTTGATTAGACAGCTTTAAAAGGTGGCGGATTCAAATCCCTAGTATATATTTATAATTATCAAAAAAATCCTAATTGAAGAATAAAACTCATCTTTTCTACACTCAGAAGTATAATATTGAAAATTTAATAAGTTCTATCATATAATAAAATAAATATAAAATATTTTCATTTAATCGCTCTTGTGTCGATATAAAGCGCGGCGTTGATTTCCGCCACTTAACACGCAACGCTTCTAGAATTCCGCAGAAAGTGGGCAGAGGGTCTTAATATTAGGCTCTCTCAGCTTATCCTGCTACATGCGGGATAAAGCGTGAAGCTAAAAAAAATTAGGCCAGATTAGACCAATCAATAGTCTTGAGAGTTCTTATTAGGCCTATTAAGTAACCTTGCATTGTACGGATCTACATATATCCCGTGGGCTCTATTGTATCTATGTAAATAAGAAATATAGAAGACCCGGCGTCTGAATACCGTTTTGTATGAATATGAAGTACGTGACAAATTTTTGAATTTGTAAGGAAACCGTATGACCGATAGGATTGTATAGGTCTTCGGTAAGGTCTTCTGAGACTTTATTACTTTGCCTATCTTTATATTACTTTTTATTATGTGACTATTTTTTTTTTGCTGGTATGCTAATGAGGCTTAATGTTTATTGCCCATTTTTTCTCTTTCAGATAGTAGAGTAGGCAGAGAGAATCTAGTGTTAAGACACTCTGTTTCCATTGAGATACTTCCGTTGTCCACTTTCCACTGAAATCTAGAGGCATTGCATATTGAGTGAACTCAAGATGAAGTGACTCAACTCTGTCGCGTTACCAGAGCGAGAAAGTGAAAATATTAAATTTTTCAGTCTCCCAAGTGGGAATCGAACCCACATCCATCGCGTTTACAGTCAGTCACTTGTCCACAACGAACTCAATCTTACTTTTAGCATTTTTTATTCTTATCAATAATAAATTAAATAATGTTAGCCTTATTATTTACCACATTATTATTATCATTTGTATGCATAGAGCTTAATGGCGTCATACCGTAAAGTCTCTCTGGAGTATTATGTCTCCAGATAATATGCTTATCCATTAATAGAATAGTATAAATATATTTAAACTTAGCTTGTATCTAAACATAGGGTCTATATTCTATTTTAGTGCAGAAGCCAGTGTGGTAGTTTTTATTCTCTTATCTTTTTTGGTTCACTTGTTAATATCATAAAATTTCATAAAAATAGGAAGTACTCTGTATGTTTTGATTAGGCGGTGAGTTTCATATAAAATGCAGCAAAAAATACTTATAAACGCTCTTCGGTTTTTATGCTCCAAGGGAACATCGACCTGAATATTTGATATTTATTTTTCTGTCTATTTCGAGATAAATAATCTTAACAGACGGAAATATGGACGATAACATGATGCTATAAGAGTTAAGATACGGGACCCTAAAAATAAAAAAATAATAATAAAATTGCTTGAATTTTATTGTCTTTACTAGGGAGACTAGAGTATCGAGAAAATATTTTAAAGCGTGTTTTGTAGCTTGTGACTCGATTTTATGAAATTTATGATATCTTTCTTATAATTTTTAAAGTACACGAAAAGATTTAGTCTACAAAATATTGAGAAAAATATACAATACGAGTATATTTATAACTTTTATTAAATGAAATGACTTCAAATTCAAGTTTAATTTTTAATGAAATTTAATAAATAAATATAATTAAAGTTCATTGAACTGAGCTTTTACCAAAACTTATGTATATCGTTATAGTGAATGAAACGGATTCTGTTATTATTTTTTTATTATAAGTTTTTTGCCGTATCCTACATATAGGCATATGAAACTTAGTGTTAAGACTCTCCGTTCCACAATTTATGAGACGTGCGTGTTGAGTGGCGAAACGCAAAGATCGCATTTTGTCTTCTTACCAGAGCGATGAAATAAAAACAATTATGAGTGAGAATTAAGCCCACAACCGTAGCAACTACAGTCAGACACTTGCCCTGTCCCGTTGCGCCACAACGACCCTATTTTATAGATTTAAGTTTATTATGGACTTTCTGACATTTTTAAACATTTGTAAGTGTTATTCCACACTTAGGAAAGAAAAATACTTATTTAGAAAACGTATAAAAATTTGAACGCAGCGGGACTCGAACCCGCGCCTCCTGGAAACCGACCAGGCGCTCTGACCACTAAGCCATGCGTTCTCGCCAAGCTACGTCGAAATTTTTATACGCTTGTTACAACTTATTTATGTTGTTAGCATCTCGCGTCGCATGGCTTAGTGGTCAGAGCGCCTGGTCGGTTTCCAGGAGGCGCGGGTTCGAGTCCTGCTGCGTTTAAATTTTTATACGTTTTCTAAATAAATATTTTTCTTTCCTAAGTGTGGAATAATGTGGGGGTCCAAGATGGAAGGCTTGCTCGCAGCGACCCCTGCCAGCCCTTACGAGGGCTGCAACGTTCCATCCGCCACGTGCACCTCGAGAGAGCGCACTGATAGGGCGTCCCCCCAAGGCGACGCGCACCAGTGCGTCCCCGCTGGTGTGACAAGTGGCGACGAATGCGGCGTTGGGGACCGCCACCCAACACGCCATGTCCGGAACGGCGGGAGGTGGAGGACGGAGCTACAAATAGCTACGTGGAATGTAAGAGGAGGGATGGAAGAAAAGATGAATGAATTATTAGATGTGATGGATGATAGAGATTTGGATGTCGTTTGTGTGACAGAGACCAAGCGAAAGGGCAATGACACGACCGATTTGCCGGGCAGTCGGGTCGCTTTCTGGGCCGGCGTACCAGAGAGCGAGCGGGGCTTTCAAGGTGTAGGTGTGTTATTGTCCTCTCGATTGGTTAGTGCAGCGGTTGAGTACAAGGCGATCAACCCGAGACTGCTTTGGGTTCGCTTCAAGCTGGGGTTAACAAGAGTATTCTTGTTAGTGGCGTATGCGCCAGTATCCTCAGCTCTATTAAGCGAACTCGAGGAGTTTTGGGAGAGTGTCAGGGATGTTCTAGGTAGCGTTAGAGGGAATGAAAAATAAATAATATGTGGCGATTTGAACGGATGGGTCGGAACTGCGCGAAGCGGTTACGAGGGAGTGTTAGGTCAGTATGGTGACAAGAGAATAAATGAGGCTGGAAAGCTTATATTGGAAATTTGCAAGGAAAGGAATTTGTTTGTGGCAAACACTATGTTTGACCACAAACAAATTCACATGTATACATGGGAGCGAACGGAAGGGAAAAGTATGATTGATTTATTCCTAGTGGATCAGCGTATTCGAAGCCAAGTCATGGACACACGAGTGTTTAGGGGTTCTGATCTGGGAACAGACCACTATCTAGTCGTTGCTAGAATAAGGGGTCTATTCGCGGGTTGGCGCAATTACACGAGGTGTCCAGACTTGGAGTCGAATTACCGCATAAGAAGCTGGAAGCTTCAAGATCCACCGACTAGAAAGGAATATCAAGAAAGAGTTTCCAAAAAGCTAGACAGCAGTGAATCTGGAAATGGAAATATTGAAGTATGCTGGCAGAACCTTAGGGATTGTATGAAGGAAGCAGCGATAGAGGTATGTGGTAAAGGTAAAAGGGGCTTTAGCAAAAAGCGTGATGAATGGTGGGATGATGAAGTGCAAGATGCAGTAGAAAGAAAGAAGAAGGCATGGCAGGACTATAAAGCCTCTGGTAAAGATAAAAGTATGAGAGAGATAAAAAAGAAAGAGTATAAGCTGCAAAAGCACCAGACGAAAGTACTGATCAAGATGAAGCGTGAAAAGGCAGAGAATGAAAGAGATGAAAGGTTAACGAACAACTTCAAGGAAAATACGAAGCTTTTCTGGAGAGAAGTTAGTGTTTCTCGAGGTTGCTCGTTAGCCTGTAGAATGAAAGGGGTGCTTTCGAAGAACGGTGAAATTCTAACAGAACAACCACACGTTTTGCAGCGATGGGCGGAATTCTACAAGGAGATGTATGAATGTGATGACGCCTCAGTCTCAAGTAGCAGCGAAACGCTGAGTCTTGATGTAGCTGATGGCGAAATCAGTGTAAAAGAAGTTGAGAGTGCAATACGAAGTCTGAAATGTGGTAAGTCAGCGGGAGCAGATGGAGTTACTGCCGAGATGATCAAATATGGTGGGCCACGCGTCTTGGACTTGTTCTGGTTTTTGTGCAATTTGTGCTGGAAATCAGGGGAGGTCCCAGACGATTGGCGAGGTGCGGTCATCGTGCCTTTGTATAAAGGCAAAGGTTCACAGATAGACTGCGCAAGCCATAGGGCTATCAGTTTGATTAGCTTAGGTAGTAAAGTTTATGCTAAAGTTTTAGCGAGAAGAATGCAGGAGAGATCTGAAAGGTTGTTGTGGGAGGCCCAAGGGGGCTTTAGACCTGGAAGAGGGTGTACGGATCAGATCTTTTCCCTCCGCATGATCACGGAAAAATTTTTGGCCGTTAACCAAAAAGTTTTCTGTGCTTTTGTGGACTTGGAAAAGGCGTTTGACAGAGTTGTTAGAGCGAAATTATGGGAGATACTACCCCGGTACAATGTGAGCGGACCCTTGCTGCAGGCTGTAAAGTCTCTTTACAGAGATCACTCAGCCTGCGTGCGAGTAGGAGCTGGCATGTCGCCCTGGTTTGACATCCGATCGGGTGTTAAACAAGGTTGCGCCATGTCAGCTTGGTTGTTCAATTTGTATTTGGATAGCTGTCTCCAAGGAGTGAAACAAAGTGATATGGGAGTGAAAGTAGGTGACCTGAATGTGAATTGCCTGCTGTACGCAGATGATGCAGTGCTTATTGCATCATCAGAATGCGAGTTGCAGGCATTGGTCACCACTCTGAAAGAAGGGTGTGAATATAATGGTCTAAGCCTCAATGTGAATAAGACAAAGGTTCTGATTTTTGAAAGAGATGAAGAAAGGACGGAATGCAAGATCAGTGTAAATAGTATGATATTAGAACAAGTGAATGAAGTGGTATACTTGGGAAGTATGTTCAGTAGAGATGGAAGATACGAGATGGATGTGGAAAGGCGTATTGCTGCCGGTAACAAGGTTAACGGAGCCTTAGCTGCATTGATGAGACGGCGAAACGTCAGCACAGCTGCGCGTTTGGCCGTACACAATGCAGTTTTGGTACCGACTCTGTTATACGGCAGCGAAACGTGGGTATTACAGAAGAAGAATGAAAGAAAGATGAATGCTGTGGAGATGCGATCTCTTCGTAGGATATGCGGAGTCAGCTTAGCTGATCGAATCCGCAATGAAGAGGTACACAGAATGGCAGGTACTAGCGAGGATGTCACGGTGAGAATGAAGAAGAACGTGCTCAGCTGGTTTGGGCACGTCGAACGAATGAGTGATGAAAGAATGGCAAAAAAGATTTATGATGGAAAAGTGAGCGGTAAGAGAGGTAGGGGGAGACCTCGGTTGACCTTCGAAAACACAGTATCAAAGATACTGGAGGAAGGTCACGTAAAAAGCATGAGGACCCCCCGAAGGGCATGTATGAAGAGGTTGATGACAGTGGACGAGGCGAAAGAGGTATGTAGAGACCGTAGCGTTTGGCGCTCCGTTCTCTCTGACTACCCCGCAAGGGATAAAGCGTGAAGCTAAGTTAAGTTAAGTTAGTCTAAGTGTGGAATAACACTTTAAAAATGTTTAAAAATATTTAAAAAATAGTTTCTCTCTTGCCAAACGATAATTCTTAGTGATTATCTTTGGGTAGCGGAAATTTACTATCTCACACGATGATAATCTCATTAAGACCGAAAAAAAAAACTATGTAAATAAAATATTTAAATAGTTTTTCTCTTCTTGTCCATGAGATTACCGCCATGTGGTATGCCGATGCGACTATCATTGTGCCGATAGTGGCTTCAGTTAACGGTTTAATAGCGAAAAGCTTCGACCAACATCTTAGGAGAGTATTGGATCAAAAACCGGATGCACAAGGCAGTTTTAGTTGAGATGGCGCGTATAGTGCGGAGGTTCCTCTCTCTGGAGCCCTAGCCACCGATGGCGAACTCTTGTCCCATCGTCAGAAGAGTGATTGTTTTTTATTTTTAAATGAATCTTTTATAACAATTTATATTTAAAAATGTAAAATTTATTCCTCTTATATAATAAAAGTATATATTATAGCTTATTAATAATACTCATTGACGCGTAAATAATACGCGTTGCCATAGCAATGTGTATGTCAAAAGTGTATATTTATATTATCAAATGCATAGTAGTGTGTGTAATGTTTTATTTTTTGATTTAATGTACTTTATAAGCATTATTATTGAATAATATTAGCGTTCTGCACTTTTCCTATATAAAAAAAAATAATAAAATTAGCTTCAGCCCGTATACAGTAGGGTAGGCAGAGGAAACCTAGTGTTAAGACACTCCGTTCCCCACTTTCTGCCGAATTCTGGAGGCATTGCGTGTTGAGTGGCAGAACTCAACGCCGCGCTTTGCCTCGAGACAAAGAAATGGAAATATAAATTTAAGTAAATATTTCATCTCCTCGAGTGGGGATCGAACCCACAATCAATCGGTTTTTCAGTCACACTTTGTGCCACTGCGCCACGACTAGCCTCAAATAGAAGGAATAGAAGGTAATTTTTTATTTTTCCTATATAACTAACTATAATTTTCGTAAAAAGTGGTTCAAAGTTTTGGCATCACGTATTAATATATGGATGATTAATTTCAACGACTAAAAGAAAACCCCTTATAGAATTTGTATTTTTTTATTCAGATGTATAAAAAGATTAAAGGAACTCACATATAAAACAATACAACATATCGAGATCATATTATGTTTTATGTAATTAGTTATTTTTATAAAGTATTAGTTAAACACAAAAATAACATACAATTCAAATATACGAGTAGATATGTTTACAATATATGTTCATAACGTAAATATAATATATAGTTTATTGAGTTGAAATTTCTAGAAATTATTATGTTTTATCTTCACGCACATAGCAGGGTAGGCATAGGGAACCTGGCGGCATTGTGTACAATAGAGTTCTTCCATTCAATAGTTGCAGAACTCAACGCCGTTCTTAGTTTCGTTACTAGAGCGAGTAAATGAATATAAAATATTTCAAGAAATGCTCTGGATCCCATATTCCAATTTCTGATTCCACATTCTGGATCCCATAATCTGTGGATCCCATATTTTATTTCACAAACAATGTCGGCTGTTCGTTGTTTATCACTAATTAGAATTACGGTACGGTAATTAACAACTAAGAAATACACAATATGAGTCACAATCACAATTTTGTCAATCAGGTACTGGTTTGATAGATAGTATTGATTTAACGTCTTGTTTGTTAGTAATATTTTTTTTAGCTTCACGCTGTATACCGCACTTAAGATCTCTGTTGGCCACTTTTTGTTATATTCTGGAGCCATCATGCCAACATGAAAGTAGTAAATATTTCATTTCCTCGAATGGGAATCATGATTAGTACAAAAATGCATAGATACTTGTTTATAAGTAACGAACATTTTTAGTTCGTATAATGTATAATGGTGTTATTATTTTAACAAAATGTTAAGAAGCAGAAGTAAACAAATGTACACATCAAAAAGACGAAGTTTCTATTACATTATTTTTTCCAAATGAATTATCACACTTTAAAAACTTAATTATTAGATATTATTAAGTCATTATAACCATATTTTGTACAGATATATTCAGGTTTATATATAAAAATGTTTGTCTGTTACTTTCAAAGTTCTATATGCACCTTGAGGTCCTTCATCCAAATCATCTTGTCTATGCAGGGATCGGCAAGAATGGGTGCGAGTAAGCATGTCATATGAGGAGTTCCTAGTTAAACGTACTGTGCTTTTGTGTCGTGTTCGTTTTACTTCCGGTTTTAATTCCGTTTCGTAGAACCTCCGTTCCTCAAGCTGTAACCATTTTGAATTGAGTAGAAGTTTCTTTGTCCATTCATCTGTAATAAAATGTATAAGAATTATAAAGACATTATTCTTATAAGTAATTTTACTTTTACTCTTCGAAAACACAGTATCGAGATAGATACTGGAGGAAGGTCACGTACAAAGCATGAGGACTCCCCGGAGGGCATGTATGAAGAGGTTGATGACAGTGGACGAGGCGAAAGAGGTATGTAGAGACTGTAGCGTATGGCGCTCCGTTCTCTCTGACTACCCCGCGAGGGATAAAGCGTGACGTTAGTAGTAGTAGTAGTAGTAATTTTACTATTTTGTCTTACGATGTTGAGGCGCAGGGGCACACCAAGGGATTATAACGCGACGGTAGTGGGTCCAATCCCCACTCGGTTGATTAATTATTGTTTATTAAAATTTTCATTTGTACGCTCTGGCGCTAAGGCGAAAGCGTTGAGTTCCGCCACTCAAATGCCTCGAACAATTATACAGTTATACCACGATTTTTTTAGTATTTTACTTTTAAAATATAAAAAAAAATAAAAAATTATAAAAAAAAACTATTTTCCAAAAAATATAGATTTGGTTTTTTTTAAGCTTCCGGCTGTTATTCCATATACAGCATATATCACAAAGGAAAATTACTGTTAAGACATTTGAATTTTCGTGGGTATCGAACCCACAGCTATCGTGTTTACAGTCAGACTCTGTGCCTCAATTTACTTCATTAAATAATTAATTATAATTAATACTATATAAAACACACACCATTAAGATCTTTCATAGCACCAGCTTTACCACCATATTCGTAAGGTAAACCTTCAGGAGGAAAGTAATCACTGCTCATTGAGTTAATTTCTTCAGCATCAGAATGCATATGAACCATCTTGCGTCGCCATGGGTACAGTCCAAGATGTAACAGCACCAGAGACATTGTCTTTAAACGATAAGTATTTATTATGTGCACTTCGGAAAACTTGATAGGGTAGGCTGACTGAAAATAAAATTAAGAATTAAATTAGTAAAATAAAATAAAAATAAATCAGCTTCACGCTGTATCCCGCACACAGCAGGGTAGACATAGGTAACCTAGTGTTAATATACTCCGTTCCCCACTTTCAGCCGAATTCTGGAGGCATTGCGTGTGGATTGGCAGAACTCAACGTCGCGCTTGTCCTCGACACCAGAGCGAAGAAAATGGAAATATAAATTTAAGTAAATATTTCATCTCCTCGAGTGCGAATCGAACCCACAACCAGTCGATTTTACAGTCACACCTTGTGCCGCTCAGGCTCGCCACGACAGGCCTCATAAAAGAAAATAATTAAATTATTTACACAGCTTGGACTAAAAGTTACAAATATAATTATCTACGCTAGAAATTTTGATGAAGATTGAATATAACTCGCCTGCGAAAATTTTTTTAGCAATGACGAAAACTTACTGAAACTTTAGTTAACGAAATTTAAACTTTGCTATTAAAGTTAGAGACCATCGTGGCGCAGTGTGTACTAACTGTAAATATGTGATTATGTGTTCGATTTACTTGCGAGATTAAGTTTATACTTATATTATTTTTATTTCCCCGCTTTCGTATAACGAAACACGGCGTTAAATTCTCTTCTTCTTCTTCTTCTTCTCTCACTTTACTAATGTCAAGTATATTTCGAGTTGTTGACTGCGGGTGGGAAACATGGAATGAAATATTTTGACACTAGGTTCTCTCTGCGTACCCTAAGCTGCTTCAAAAGTTACCTTCATGCACCATACGAAGTCCTTCCAATAGGAGCCTCGGAAATGATGTTTGAGATGCGACGGTTGTAAGTCACTGACATCTATAAATACAATTTCATCGCCGGGTGTAGGGTCTTCGCGAAGTCTGAAATTAAAAAATATATATTTGAGGTTACGTTACAACAACAATAAATACAAAATGAAAATAGTAGATGGCAGGGAGAGAATAATGCGTGAAGCTCAAAACGACTAGTATGCTTAGATATTCACATAAACGAAAGATAGAATTAAAATCAGCTACACGCTGCATCCCGCACACAGCAGGGTAGGTAGAAGGAACCTTGTGTTAAAACACTCCGTTCCTCACTTTCTGCCGAATTCTGGAGGCATTTCGTGTTGAGTGGCAGAATTCAACGCCGCGCTTAACCTCGATACCAGATCGAAGAAATGGAAATATAAATTTAAGTAAATATTTCATCTCCTCGAGTGGGGATCGAACCCATAACTAGTTTTACAGGTTTTACAGTCACACTTCGTGCTGCTGCGCTACTACTGGCCTCTGATAGAAGGCTCTGATAGACAGGCCGAAAGATAGAAGAAAAGAAGAAAATCTAAATATTGTAGTCTGCCAAAGTTATTTTCATCTAATGGGTAACTGTGACACAAACTATCTTATAATCATTAAAAGATAGT
Source organism: Heliconius himera (assembly GCA_021202915.1). Classification (NCBI taxonomy): domain Eukaryota; kingdom Metazoa; phylum Arthropoda; class Insecta; order Lepidoptera; family Nymphalidae; genus Heliconius; species Heliconius himera. Next base: position 146,592 of record JAJHJA010000170.1, on the reverse strand, counting down.
TATATTTTTTTTTTTGTTAACATTTGTGTTTTTTATTAAATAATAGATGTAACTGATATAATAAAACAATCATCTCGTATTTTTGCCCTCTATTACAAAAAAATGGAGAATCAGACTAGAGCGTTTGGTATTTGTATACTATGTATTTTTAATCTGCATTAAAATATATTTAAAAATACGTTCAATAGAAAACTTTTAGGCAATTTAAAAAAAAAATAAGCGAAAATAATAAAAAAAGCATCTTTAATTACGTATTTAGAACCCAGACTCTTTTACTGAAATCTACTGTAGATATAAACATCATTGTTTTTTTTTAATTTCAGGCGCCAAATTATTTAGCACGTTTGATGTTAATAGTGCTAAAGGAAGATTATTTTTTATCTATATTTGCGTTTTCCTTGTACTGAGTCTTAAGTTTCTTTTCGTTTTAAAAACTAACATTTATTAATTAAAATAAACATATTAAATAAAAAATAGTTGAGGCCAGTCGTGCCGCAGGGGCATAAAGTGTGACTGTAAATCGACTGGACTGGTTGTGGGTTCGATCCCCACTCGAGGAAATGAAATATTTACTTACGAGGCAAAGCGCGGCTTTGCCACTCAACACACCTACAGAATTTGGCAGAAAGTGGGGAACGGAGTATTTTTTATTAACACTATGTTCCCTCTGCCCACCCTACTGTATGCAAGATACAGCGTAAAATAAACATATTAAATAAAAATTTTCAATAGTATTTATTGTACTGAAAAATTATCGAAACTAGTTCGCGGTCCCACTGTCAATGTTCCCGAAAGTATCAAAGTTACCCAAATGGACTATAGAGATTGACACCAACGATTTACAGTCAAACCCTATCACATTGCCACAATACCGTTACACAATGCACTGGTTGTTTTTTCACGCACTATCCCGTACATAGCAGGCTAGGTAGTGGGAACCTGGGAACCCAATGTTAAAATACTCAGATCCCCACTTTCACCGCCGAATTCTGGAGGCATTGATATGTTGAGTGGCGATAATAAATGCATAGTTTTGCCCAATCACAAGAGCGAGGAAATTAAATTATTAAACATTCGTTTCCTCGAATGGGAATCGAACCCACACCTATCGCGTTTACACGCTTGAGCTCCCGCGCCTCAAGTACTTTCGTAATATTTTTTTTTTATTTTTAAGGACCATAGTCACATTAAACTTTATACTAAACTTTTATATATCTATCTATTAATAATAATAATAATAATTATTATAATTAAAAAATAATTGTTGCAAGTAACAATCATAACAAATGATACCAGGCTAGCATAACTTGATAGTAGCTCATCGAACGACTGCCATATATCTATATATCTATATTTGTATGTATGTACATACATAATACATGGCTTTACTCTAATGAATGAGAAATCAATGAAAACACAATATAGCCGCGTTGTTTACGTTAGCTATGCAGCTGTAGTAAATAGGATTTTAATTACTAGGACATCATATATAGTGTAGTAGTTTACGCTGGATGTTAATTATAAACGTTAATTTAACTTCAATTGAGGCCAGTCGTGGCGCAAGGGCATAAAGTGTGACTGTAAAAGCGATTGGTTGTGGGTTCGATCCCCACTCGAGGAACTGAAATATTTATTTACATTTATATGTTTATTTCTTCGCTCTGGTGTCGAGGAAAAGTGCGGCGTTGAGTTCCGCGACTCAACACGCAATGCCTCCAGAAGTCGATGGAAAGTGGTGAACGGAGTGTCTTACCACTAGGTTCCCTCTGCCTACCGTGCTGTATACGGGATATAGCGTGAAGCTGACTTTCTAAACAACTAACTACAAATGCAGCAGAAAACGCACCGCGAGGATACGTCTCTACGCAAAGCCAAAACGTCAAACCTTTCACAGATTAATGCGTCCCCAACGATTCGAACAAATCTACGTTGTATGCGATCAAATGGTTGACCCATTTGATCGCATACAACGTAGATTTGTTCTGATGCTGATACTGGGGTGCATCAACCCAGCGATGAGAATAGTACTCCATAAGAGATCAGACCTGGGCAGGGCTAATTGGTGTTATGGCGTGAACTACTGTCTCGCTGATAACCTCTAGTTTCTTTGAGGATAACTTGGCCTTACTTTTCAGATGATCGCGATACTGGCAGTTACTCAAAATATTAAAGCCCAATATGCTGATACTGGATGCTATAAGGGGAGTCTTTTAAAAGACTTAGCGATACGACAAATAGCGTATTTTTAGAGGTTAACGCGCAAACTTGTGTCTCCAAGTAAGAAGAACTTTGTTCAACTCAACTGAGTTGAACCAAGTTCCTTTCACCCTATGAGGAGATATTCTCGAGACATCTCTCAACAAAAAGTTTATTTCAGCACTGTTCTGCGTTTTCCTGAGAAATACGTGCGCGACCGAAGTAAAAAGCATTTACTGTGCTATCATCTGCATAGCAATGAATGCTAGAATCCTCTAATATGTCATTTACATTCGGAAGTACAGAACTTGTAGTGACAGACGCGACGAGCTGCGGGTGTTCTGCGACTGTTGCTGCGTTTAATGGCCAAAACACTCCGTACCAGACAATGGTCTGAAGACCCTAAAGGCGCATCGACGGCAATCTGGTAGTGCTCCTATTGTGAAGTCAGCAGAAGGTCTAATAAGGAGGCATTGTGGTTGTCAACGTCCGGGAGTCGCGTCGACCAATTCGGACAATCCATTTGCCATAGAAAGGTCGAATACAGCTCTCCCCGCGTGCCATACACCGGGAGAGTTAGTTAGTGTATGTGAGATCAATTACTAAAATCCACATCACAGTAGCCAATTCAGCTGAAATTTGGATAACGACTTCACTTCTGGTGCCACTGATATAGATTTTTTTTCAACTTCACGCTGTATTTCGCATTGAACAGAGTAATAGGGAGCAAAGTGTTAACACTTTCGAAAGAATTTTTGGAGGCATTGCGTGTTGCGTGGTGGAACTAAACGCCACGCATTACCCCGACACCAGAACAAAAGAAAGGAAATATTAAATTTTCATTTCCTAGAATGGGAATCGAATCCACAACCAGTCGCGTTTACAGGTACACCTTAAGCTCCTACGACTGCCGTTGGTATAACGTAAATTTTATTAATATTTTTTTTATATAAGTGCATTCAATTCTTTCACTACAATTATTTATAAACCTTATCTATGCCTTTACATACATTCTGACAAACAAACAAACTATTAATGTAAACTACAACATAATACTTATTCAATTTACATTATCTTATATACAGTACTATATTATAATACATGCTGACCTTATATCCAAGATCATCAGCCAACGAGCCAGCAAGGCCTTTGAAGAGAGCGGCCGCTCCTGCGCTGTGGGTGCGGGGAGTCTCACCATTGTCATTCGCTTCCCACTCATTGAGCGTGCTCTGAGAGGTACTATATATCTGTAATAAAAGAAAACGATATGATGGAGGTCAGTCCTGACTGTGAATGTGATAGATCGTGAGTTCGATTCCCACTCGAGGAAATTATTTTTTTAATATTTGCACTTCTTCGTTCTGATGTCGATATAAAGCTCGTCGTTGGGTTTCGTTAGTCAACACGCAATGTCTCTAGAATTTGACGGAAAGTGGAGAATGGAAGTGTCAACGCCGCGCTTTGCCACGACACCTAAGAAAATAAATGAAAACATTAAATATTTTATTTTCTCAAGTGGGGAATGAGTCCACAACTTGTCACGTTCTTAGTCACAAACAAATATCTCTGTGCGTCGCCTGGCCATTATTACTTTGTATATAAAAAATCTCTTCCATTACTGAGTGACTGACATACAATACACGACGCACAGTCAAAACTTATGATCTTAAAAAGTTCACATGATTTTCATATAGATAATTCCTTGGAATTCTTACTGAAATAACGGGATTTTCCTTTTTATTACTAAAAGTAAAGTCAACCGAAACAAAGTTAAGGGTGACGACTAGTAGTCTTATATAAAGAATTTTGACTATAATACTATGACATTTTTCACTAAGTTTAAGTCAACATAACATGGAGCTAAAATATGGCTCCGTAATAAAATTTCATCAATCTACAATTTTTAGTGACGGGAAAAAACCGCAGTAAATTAAGTACTGTCGTATTATATTTATAGTATTATTTATATAAAATATTTATTATTGAGGCGGACGGAGTGGCGAGCATTAGGGGAGGCCTATGTCCAGCAGTGGACTTCGAAAGGCTGATGGATGGATTATTATTATTAAGATAAAATAACTTTATATAAACGTGAAATAAAATTTTAACGTCTACTGTTTTGGAACACGAAACGAAGACGTGTCTAATAGGATGTGCCTATTGTGCCCCTGAATTTTGTGTCTACGAATGGCCTCTAACCATTGCCTTTCTTTGTAATCTGATTTTCTTATTATTAATCAATCAGCTTCACGCTGTATCCCGCAAACATCAGGGTAGGCAGAGGGTGCCTAGTGTTGAGACACTCTGTTCCCCACTTTCTGCCGAATTCTGGAGGCATTGCGTGTTGAGTGACAGAACTCAACGCCGCGCTTTGCCTGGACACCAGAGCGAAGAAATGGAAATATAAATTTAAGTAAATATTTCATCTCCACGAGTGGGGATCGAACCCACAACTTATTTCTATTATTATTGTACTTGTAATGTAGGTCAATAATAATATTATAAATAACTTTTCAAATTAAAACACAATTTGTCTGGAGATTCAATTGAGCATTTAAATACTACTTCTATAATAGTTATTAGAAAAGCATAACATAGTAAAATACATACACATCTTGACAGCTAGATAAAATTTCTTCATCATCAGGGTGTCTCTTGTGACATAGTTCAGTCAAACCTCCAGGGCCTCGAGCCACGTAATACTTTCTTGCCCTTTTAGCTGCATCTATCTCACTGCCATCACTGGTTGCATGAAAAATATTTAAAATTGCTACTTCTTCGTCCGATGTGGATCTGGTTAGGTTATCGCGGGCCCATCGTTCACCAAACGACGCTGCCGGAGACATCCTGAACCTGAAAAAAAAAATTGTTAGAATATATGAAGCCAGGGGCACAAATGTATAAGTGTGTGACTGTAATTATGGATTTCCTAATAATTTTCCGCCACCATCAACCACCCAAAACGCAATATCTTCAGAATTAGGTGGAAAGTGAGAAACGGAAATATTTTAATGGGAACGAAGTGTCTTGACACTACCTTTTCTCTGACTACCTTGCTATATTAGGGATGTATCCCGACTATAACAAGGCGATGACGACTATAGCTTGACGCTGTGGCGTCGAGCTAAAAAAAAACACTAAATATCATTTATACTTAGAAAAATCATATTAACTACTCATTGTCACTCATGAGGATTTTTAATACTTATTTCTAAACGTATTTTATGATCACTACCATTATAAGTACAACTTAACTACAATTTGTAAACTTGTTTTATGTAAATTGTTAGAGAATAACTAAAAAATGTATACTTTTACAGATCGCATGTTTTAAGGTCAGGAAAGTATTTTTAAATTAAAGATTATCGAATATTGTTATTTCCTCACTCTGGTAACGAGGCGTAGCGTAGCGTTGAGTTCCGCAACTCAACACGCGATATTTTCAGAATTCAGCGTGGGGGATGGAAGTATCTTAATGCGGATGGAGTGTCTCAACACTAGGTTTCCAGATTCCTTCTTCCTACCCTGATATGTGCAGAATACAGAGTGACACCCAAAAAATCAAAACGTTTGTATAAAATTTGAATTCGCTACAAATTTAAGCGATAAATGGTGTTTGTTTGAAACAAATTCTCCGCGCTGAAACTAAGACGAAGCTGTTATACTAAGAAATTTCTTACTATACATACTGTGTTTGAAGTAAGTTCTGCAATATCTATGTAACATTCAAAACACGTGATTCTCCGAACAGAATATTATTTCTATAATATTTGCATACATTTCAATCTATCAAAGTTTGGTTCGATGTTGACGCGTCTTTTCCCTTTACGGTAGAAATATTTCCGCGTAAAATATTTTTCATGTTAACTGTACTTATAGAGTGACGGTCTTATGACATAAGATACAGCGATCGTGTAGAAATCTTTTTTTGATGTCCTTATTATCTTGACTTTAGTAGAGCAGGGGCATAAGCGTGACTTTAAAGGTGACTGTTGTGGGTTCGATGGCCATTCGGGGGAAAGAAATATGTAATGTTTTCACCTATTCGTGCTGGTAACAGCATTGGGTTTCGCCATATAAATCGCAATGCCTCAAGAATTTTGCAGAAAGTGGGCGGAACAGCTGAGACTTAATGGGGAACGGAGTATTTCAATCTAGGTTCTCAGGTTATATACATATATAGCTTGATCGACGTACCGAATAATATAAAAAAAAATCAGCTTCACGCTGTATCCCGCACACAGCAGGGTAGGCAGAGGGAGCCTAGTGTTAAGACACTCCGTTCCCCACTTTCTGCCGAATTCTGGAGGCATTGCATGTTGAGTGGCAAAACTCAACGCTGCGGTTAACTTCGACACCAGAGCGAAGAAATGGAAATATAAATTTTAAATAAATATTTCATCTCGTCGAGTGGGGATCGAACCCACAACCAGTCGGTTTTACAGTCACACCTCGTGCCGCTGCACCACGACTGGCCTCTAATAATATAGTAGGCATATTATTAAAATATTCAAAGATTTGAGAAAACCATTATTTTAAAAACGTAAGAATCACTTACTAAATTATTTCTTAAGGATAATTAATATAAAAAAAATAAAATAAAATTTTAAAGTCGTCTAAGGCCAGTCGTGGCCCAGCGGCACAAAATGTGACTGTAAAACTGAAACTCCAGAATTCGGCAGAGAGTGGGGAACGGAGTGCCTTAACACTAGGTTCCCTCTGCCTACCCTGCTGTGTACGGCATACAGTGTGAAGCTGATTTAATAATGAATATAGGAAGAACTAATTGGAGCCGTCTTAGTGCAATGTGAGGCTGCGGGTGATTGTAAACACGGCGGTTATGGGTTTGATTCCTACTCTGACGAACGTATTATTTTTATTCTCGCGCAATGGTTTGAAGATTGCGCGGTATGCTATATCGAGGATAGATAAAATATATATATATTGTGATATAATTTATATTGTGTTATATTATAACGCTTCATCTTTTGTTTTGCACTAAGAACTGGTTCTGGTTTCCAATCTTTTACGCGAACGAGCTTCGAAGTACACGATGTACTTCTTTTTCATTTTCGATGTTTTAGATGTAAGCTATGAAGGGGAAACTTTAATGTATCACCATATACGAGTGTCTATGTATAGTCATATTTTATACTTGTCATAGTGATGTTTTTCATTTGCTTATTTGCTTTAATAAAATGTATATGTAGGCAGAGGGCAACTGGGAACCGAATAATAAGACACTCCGTTACCGTTAAGACACCACTGTTCCTCACTTTCCACCGATAGACATTAATTGTTGAAAGGCGAAACTCGACGTGGTGTTGTCTCTGTTTCCAGAGCGAGGAAATGATAATATGATTAGTTTTATTTTCTGCCCCTGCGGTATGACTAGCCTCACATTGTAATTTAAGGGATTGATTTGTATAGAATACAATAGATTACATCGTTATTTTAAAAAAAAAAATAAGCGAATCGAACTTATGATTTTAACTATAGTGAGACATTAAATATATAGTTAAATATTACCGTTAAAATATATGACTATTAAAATTAAATAAATAAATAACGCGTAGGTATTCTGTAAAAAACCGTATTATATTAGTCTTGGCTGTACTTGAAATATTTATTATGTCGTTTTCGCCGACGTTAGATCGATAAAGAAATGTCCTTGACTTGTCTCAGTCAGAGGTTTTTTCTTATTTTTCATTGTTTATTAGGGCGTAAAGTTGACAGATGATATAGGAATAAGAGGAGATTTTTTGCTACCTTATTTTGAGATGACCTTCGTGGTACAATAATGGTGAACATAATACTAATATCGATGACAAATATTGTACTAAGTACTCTACTGAAGGCAAGCCGTGGCGCAGAGGTTCTAGTTTGTGACTATAAACGTGATTTAGAGTTCATATTCTATTATTCCAGTTGTAAGTTCGACCCTACTCCCGCTTGAGGAAATGAAATATTGAATATTTTAATTTGATAAAGCGAGGCGTTGAGTTCCGCCACTCTACACACAATGCTTCCAAAATTTGGCGGGAAATGTGAGAACCAAATGTGTCTTACCAGGGTACCTTACTGGTACCCTGGATCCCTCTGCCTACGCTATTATGTGCGGCATTGCAGCGTGAAGCTGATTTATTTATTTATTTGTTTTAAGAACTTTATAACTTATAGAGTAGTGACAAATTCAAATAGTGTATATATTTAAACTCAACTCATAAGCATTGAATTGAATTTCTAAAAGATAAGCATAGAGACATATTATATTTTATGTAAAGAGCAGAGAAATTTGTCACTGTAAACGCAATAATTTATTTAATATTTTTATGACTTCGTTCTGGTGTCGAGGCAAAATACGGCATTGAAATCTGCCACTGAATACACAATACTTTACCTACCGAATTCGGCCGTAAATGGGGAGCGGAGTGTCTTTACACTAGGCTCCCTCTGCCAACACTGCTACATGCGGGATATAGCGTGAAGCAAAAAAAATATATATCAAATTTGCATACACACAATTGTCACGACACTCAAAACATAAAGGTTTTGTCTCGAGATAGTTGAAGTCAAATGCCACTCCATCCTATCACGCTTATCCTTGACATTATACTTTAAATTGTGATAGGCAATAGTTCAAGTAAGAGGTGCTTTAGGTAGATTGAAATTTGATGTCTTGAAATCACATTTAATTTACTGAGGTGTTGAATAGGTTATTTAAAAAATGTTTTCAATTTTATTAGGCCAGCCGTGGGGCAGGGGCACATGCGTGGTGTTAAAATTAAATATTTAATATTTTAATTTCTTTGCTCTGTTGTCAAGGCAAAGCGTGGCATTGAGTTTCGCCACTCAAAACACAAGGCTTCCGGAATTTGGCGGAAAGTAGGAAGCGGAGTGTCTTAACACTAGGTACATATACCCGATTGAATGCAGGATACAGCGGGAAGCTGAAAAAAATCTAATGAATAACCAGCACCATCGCCATTGTTGCATTTTGCCTTGTTACCTGAGCCAAGAATTAAAAATATTAATAAATAATAAAGTATTAATAAGCAAATTCCCCTGATTGAGAATCGAACCCACAACCGTCACGTTTACAGTAACACATTTGTGCCCCTGCGCAACGACTGGCCTATGGTAATTGGTAATTACGCAATTAATTCCTTAATTGTGGCTATTACGGCTGATAAATTGAAGCTAAATCTCGATAAGCTCATATTGTATATATGTATAGTCCACAATATTTATCAGCTACATAGATGGTATCAGTGCGAGATATTTTTTTTTCAACAATACATATCACTTTATATCTATATATACCAAATTATATCTAAGTATATAGGGTAGACCGAGTCGAATCGCAACTTTTTTTTTAATAATATGGAAATCATACTAAAGCATATTATATGAAACTTTTTTGGCTAAATAGTAATCAATTACAATATATATAATATAATAATATCAGCTTCACGCTGTATCCCGCACGCAGCAGAGTAGGCAGAGGGAACCTAAGACACTCCGTTGCTCACTTTCCGCCGAATTCTGGAGGCATTGCGTGTTGAGCAGCGAACCCTCGTTTGCCTCGACACCAGAGCGAAGAAATGAAAATATTAATTTAAATAAATATTTCATCTTCTAAATAGAGATAGAACCCAGTCGATTTTACAGTCACACTTTGTGCCCCTGCACCACAGCTGGTCTCAATTAACAATCTAGCTACGTAAAAAACATAACAAAATTCAAATTATTCATAATTCTTCAAATAGTTATCACAAAACCCACAAGACAAAAATATTCTATTCGCTCCATATTGTGAGGTGAATAGAGTCGAACATAAAATAAATTCTAAATATTTTTATTCTTAATAATAATATTAAGAATAAAAATATTTTTATTCCTAATAATAATATTAAGAATAAAAATATTTAGAATTTATTTTATGTTCGACTCTATTCACCTCACAATATGGAGCGAATAGGATATTTTTGTCTTTAATAGGATATTTTTCTAACTTTGTGATCATCAAAAAAGTTGAAATAATAATTAATGATTTCAATATTAATGACTTACACACAAATGCGAACGCATATGTGTGATATGCGTCGCACCATTTTTCGCATCTATGAGACTGAATCCAATCATAAGAAACAAATATTGACAAGCTATTCCAACTTCTTTATTGAATTTTTGTTTAATGTTTTAACCTTCTGCGAATTCAGATGCATCTTTAAAAACCACTTTAGATGCCATTTCGAAGCCACGGCTCGCTAGGTACAGTAAACTTAAAATATGAAATAGCAGTTTTTAAAAACGTAATCTACTTCGTCCTCGATAATATGATCCGAATAACTCCATATTAAAGATGATTTACTATATGCTCTTTATATAAAGCCCTTATATTTTAATATGCCCTTAATATATGCCCTTTTTTATCAATCTTCTTCTTACTTCTGGCTTTAATCCCAGCTGTTGCCAGGGTCTGCCTTCCTACGTAACCTGCTCCACTTTGCACGGCCTTAGACCATAGGCTCTCATATCCTGTACCATGACATCCAATCAGCGCTTCCTTTGGCGTCCGGGAGGTCTCACTCCACGGGCTGATATAGTAAGGCACTTGCATCTTAAATTGTTTTTAAGCCGGCGTATAACGCGGCCAAACCATCTCAGACGACGCTCTTGGAGCTTATCCGCTAAATCAAAAAAACTTTGAGTTAAATCAAAGTTTTAACATAAATCATTACAGTTATGTAAGGAAATTATACGACTGTGTACTTACTTTAGCAGAGTGCTAAAAATTTAACACACCCAACAACCTGGATCGCTGTTGAGCAGCACTGATAATGATATAAACAACAAATTAAAAAAAAAAAACTACTGTTGATGAGTAATAAGGGTGGAAGAAAGGGAAGTAAGACGTTTAAACGTCTAGACGTTTGAATTATTTCTCTCACGTTATTAAAATTACCAACGAATGTCTTATTATTGATCCGATTCACAAATTGATCCGATTTGCCTACTCTACCTACTCTGGTCTACTATTTACCAAAAATAAAGGATATTGGACTCGGTCATGACGCAGGGGCTCAGTTATAGGTTCGATCCCCACTCGGGGGAATGAATTATTGTTTATCAATATTTTCATTTCTTCGGTCTGGCATCAAGGCAAAAGCATTACTACATTGAGTTTTGCCACACAACACGCAATGATTCGAAAAACTAGAGGGAAAGTGGGCAACGTAGTGTTATTTTACGTTCCCTCTGCCAACCCCTCTATAAGCGGTATATATCCCAACAGATTGGGATGCCGAAAATTTATAATAGAGTAAAATAAAGACGGGTTCCATAGTACCTTTATTTTTATTTGATGTGTGAATTTTCAGTCAAAAAATTGTCGTGAGTCAGAAAATAGGCATTATTTTTTATCTTTTTGAAGTGAAAAACAATAAAAGAATATGTTTTGAAGTGATTTTATCAGGGCCAAGAAAACAAAAAATATAATAAAAAATTTTAATAATATAAAAAAATAAATATTCATATCTTGGAGTGGGAATCGAACCCACAGCCAGTCGCAATTACAACCACACGTTTGTGCCAACAAAGTCAATCGCAGGGTTGATTTCCGCCACTCTAAACACAATGTTTCGAAAATTTTGCGGTATATAGAAAATTAATATCTTAAGACTAGGTTCCCTCTTGATTTGAGGGATCCAAAAGAGAGCAAAAGAAAGCGTACGTGTTACGAAGCGTAAAATTATATTACTATAAATAGATATTTCTAGTTCAGAAATAAAGTGCTAACATTCGTGAGAAATAACCATGTTTTTACAATCAATTATGGTACATATTTGCTCATTCTAGCGTGTATATTGTACATAACATTAAAAAACCAATAAGGAAGTTGCTTAGGAATGAATATTGCACACGATTTCATATTTTTTTTGTTAATATTTATTATAGAGAATTGTTTTAGATTAGATGGATTTAGATAGAGAATTTATTTATATATGTTTATTTCTTCAGGCCATCGTGATGCAGTAGGACAGCGTCTAAGTGAAAACGCGACAGTTGTTGGTTCGATTCCAACGGACGATCATTATTAATATACTTTTATTTTTCTAATCTGGTAGACTGAGTTTCAACACTCAACAAGCAATATCTCGAAAATTAGGCGGAAAAATTGTATGTTTTTGTAGAAAATTTTCTATCCGTTAGGTCAAATAAAAGGTACTGAAAGTAGCACCTTTGATACGACTCCCATCAAGATACTAATTGGATGGTATCAATCAAATTGATTACATTTATATATATTTTTATTTGTAACATGCTGTATGCTACATATAGGGTAGGCTGAGGGAACATTGTGTTATGACACTCCGTTCACCATTTTTCGCCGAGTTTTGGAGGCATTGCGCTTTGAGTAGCGGAAATGAACGCCCCGCTTTACCTCTACACCAGAGCGAAGAAGCTGAAAATATTAAATATGTAATTTCCTCGAATGGAGATAGACCCACAACCTTTCGCGTGTACAGTCACGCCCTTGTGCCCCTGCGTCATGACTGGTCTTGGTCTGTTGAGACTGGATGTTCAAATAATTTTCAAAATTAACGAAAAATGTGAGGTTTTACGCTTGTTCTGCTTCACTTAACCAGAGTCTTGCCAAATTCTTGCTTAACTTAGCCAGAGCCCTTTCATCTGATACCTCACTTGAGCTAGCGGCTTTAATATCAAATTTTGTCCTCCATTTAGAGCTATTATTTTTTAAAATTTAACCACAAATGTATAGTTTTGATATTTTTTTCCCTACTACGTTTAGATACTAGTTGCCAAATTTAATAATTAATTTTGATTCCCTTCATAGTGTCAAGATACGCGTTTTTTGCAATATAAACGACCATATCTTTTTTTAAGTAAGTGTAGAAATACATTTTGCTTCAAGAAATCATGGGCCTGTAGATCTAGGTATATGGTTTTTAGCAAACAATTTCAACTCGATATCTTTCTTCGATAGAACAGACAGACAAACTGTTTGTACGGCCTACTACTACTACAGACAGACAAACTGACAGACGGACAAAAAAGTGATCTTATAAAAGTTCCTTTTTTCCTTAAAAGGTACGGAACCCTAAAAATGATTAATACATTATTATCTACCGAAGTGAAGCAATCTCCAGTGTATAAGGCCGTTGTACCTTGCAAGGCAATTTCCTGTATTACGTTAGGTTTTCTTAGATTTTCTATATAGTAAATAATAAATTATAGCTTGTGTTTTTATTATACTTACTAACTTCGAAGTAGATTGCGCTATCCGAATTTATATTTCTGTATATACTCGTACGTAAAATCATCTTACCAATCCCTTACAGCAGGATAAGCAGAGGGAACTTTCTTTTATTCTATTCTCCACCTTTCACCTAATATTCAGGACATTGCGTGTTAAGTGGCAGAACTCAACGCCGCGTATGCTTATGGGAGCGGGGAAATGAAAATATTTTTAATATAAAAGCGCTGCGGCACGAGGTGTGACTGCAAAACCAACTGGTTGTGGGTTCTATCCCCACTCGAGGAGATGAAATATTTACTTAAATTAATATTTCCATTTCTTCGCTCTGGTGCCGAGGTTAAGCGCGGAGTTGAGTTCTGCCAGAATGTCTGCAGAATTCGGCAGAAAGTGGGGAACGGAGTGTCTTAACACTAGGTTCCCTCTGCCTACCCTGCTGTGTGCGGGATACAGCGTGAAGCTGATAAAAGAGAGAATGACCGCTAGTGAAAAGAAAGTAGTGACATAAAATTCCATGACGAATATAACGAAATATTGGCTATAATTTTCACTTCCACAGAAATAATAAAGACCCCTCGTACTAATATATAATTAATATGTCTATACCCGTCCCCTACTAGGATATCCTAGTCTGCGTCCCCTACGCAGTAAAGATATTAATTATTTTAATTTATTTACAGTAAACAACGTACGTAACGTTTGATTAAAACGATGTTTATTATCATGATGATGAGGAGATTCTCGACAAAGTTGACCGACTTCAGAATATGTGTATTCGTTTTATCTTCGACTGATATAAATTGACCATGTGTCTGATTTCCTTCGGCAACTGAATTGGCTTCCTGTCCGTTTATACCGTAACCTGCACATTCTCACTAATCTTTTTAACATTTTAAAGTTGCCATCTCCTCCATACTTGAGGGAGCGTTTTCAATTGGCTCTTCAAGTGAAAGACACGTACGTTCCTGTATCACTCTAAGAAAGCTTGAGTTCACCTTTTTCTATGAGAATTATTTCACAGCTCAGGCATCGCGCTTATGAAACTCACTTCCTAACCCTATACTGGCTAGCAATCCGTCTCTTAATACTTTTAAAATCATATTAAAACAATATTTTCATAACCTGAATTAGAATTTTTGAGTATTTCACTTTGTCTCTTTCTTACTATTTAAATTTTTCTTTTTCAGCTTCTTTATTGTTATTGTATATACTTATATTTTTGTATGTTTATACAAGTATAATGTGGAATTACGGCTCGAGCCAGACAGACTGAAAAGTCCTCGCACTCTGGGCCCTAAGGTGTTGAGGGCCAGAGTTAGCGCTCGGCCGGGGATCCCCTCCAAGCCTGGGGCGGTGCTCTTGTGCCGAGATCGGCATATCGGCATAGTTTAGCCTTTAGCTTCAGCTTCACGTTGTATCCCGTACACAGCAGAGTAGGTAGAGGGAACCTAGTGTTAAGACACTCCGTTCCCCACTTATGCCGAATTCTGGAGGCATTGCGAGTTGGCGGAACCCAACGCCGCAAACCTAACCTAATCTAACCTGCACTTAAAAATCGCCTGATATATATCTGCAGCGGCGTTAGTACATAAATGATACTTTTACTATTTACATATATTGAGCCTACTGTAGTAGTTTTTGAATTCTACGGTGATTTTTTGCGTTTGGCAATGTCAGTTCACAATTTTTCGATAATTTACAAATTCACGTTTAGCGAATACGTAAAATTATGAACAGACGGTTTTTATAATCTTACGGTGACATATATAAGAAAAGCCTAGCTTCACTCAAATGGCTTTCCTTAAGATATCAAAGCCTTATATGAGAAACCCTCGACGTAAGATTTTCAATATCGTACAACAGAATATTGTCCAAGCCGTAAAATGTGTATAGAGGACGTCGTTACGACACGTTTTATTAAAATATGTGCCGCTTACGGGTATTGGCTATCACTTCGTATTTTTGGAAACTTTTGCCGTATTGAAGTAACTCTCTATCATTTTTTTTTGTACTGTAAAATATGACATTATTTTCAACATAATAACGTAAATGTAGATAATATTTTATGTCTTAATTGTTATGTAAGTAAAAAAAATCAGCCCGATGCGACTCGGACTCGCCAACTGAGCGTTCCGTATCAATTTCAGGAGTATACGGAAACACAATTTTAAAAAGACGGTGAACTGGAATTTGCGGACGTATGCTTTTATATGAAATGAACTACAATAATAAGTTGGTAATAATTTTTATCTGTTAATATAAATATAATTCCATTTTTCGATTTAGTTTTCTTTACTTGTATTGCAAGTTCTCACTTCTTGCGAAATGAAACTTTGGGAAGTACAGGAATAAAGTTGACAAACTTAAGTATGCAGATGTATGCACTCATTTTAAATTTGTAATAGTTTTTAATCTGTAATATAAATATATATTTTCAATTATTTTTTGAGTGCTTTTACGTTCTAAGTGAGCTTGTTTTTTATTTTCTGTTTTCTAAGGAACTGTAAAGCGAAATATTTGATATTAATTTTATCTATCATCAACATCTACGCGATCTCGAAATAAATAGTCTTGACAGACGGACAGACGAACAATAAATTGATATACTCCTATGCTACAAAGGTACCGTTTTTTCCTTTTTAAGTACGGGACTCTAAGAAAAATAATTAATAAATTACTTAAATTATAATTAAAAGTAAAATCATTTACACAAAGGAAATAAGGTGAAAGACATAATTGATGGATGACCATATAAGTGAAAAGCCAGTTTCAAAACAGTGACCAAAGAGCGATGCGACCTCGATGATAATTTATTACCTAGGGACAAGTTCATAAAAGGAAATATTCTTTTATTTTGATGATCGATGACAACATAAAATTATTTAAAAAAAATATACTTTAGTCGCCAGTTGTGGCGCGAGGCGTGACTGTAAAACCAACTGGTTGTGGATTCTATCCCAACCCGAGGAGATGAAATATTTACTTAAATTTATATTTCCATTTCTTCGCTCTGGTGTCGAGGTTAAGCGCGGCATTGAGTTCCGCCACTCAACGCGCAATGCTTCTAGAATTCGGCAAAAAGTGGGGAACGGAGTGTCTTAACACTCCGTTTCCTCTGCCTACCCTGCTGTCTGCAGCCTTAAGCTGATTTTTGATTTATTTATACTTTATGTTCTTAAGAGAAGCTATCTATGTTGACAAAAAGATGTACTTTTTATTAATATGAGTGATCATAGTTTTATAGATATTAATAAAAGAATACTAAAGTAGCAATAGCCAATACGGCTCCAAATAGGTCATAATTTAACCTCAACTTTTTATTATTTGTATCACTTAAAAAAAACAATTAAATATACTAATGAATTAAAAACTATGAGAAAAATCATAAAATTATCTGATTGTTTTTACTATACAAACTGATATGGAATTATGCTTCTATATTGGTTTCATGTATGGGAAAAATCGTGCCCCAGTTTTAGTCGCAATTAGGAAATTGTTAAGTGCGTGTTAAAATAAAACTTGCCATAACAGCGTGTAAATATATATAAATTGGTTCTAATTTTATTGAATTTCCAAAAAAAAAACCCATCAATATAAATCAGATATGCTCGATTGCCACTCGTGGCGCAACGGCACAAGGGACAGGTTCGATTCCTTCTCGAAGACTTCAACAGAAAGTAGGGGGCGGAGTATCTCAACATTGAGCTTCTCTGCAACAGAAGACTAAACTCTCCGAATGAAAGAACGAAAGAAAGAAAAAAAAATTTTTTAATTATAATTATTTCACGTTCTAATTTAACTTTAGCCTTCCGCTTTATACCCAGCGGGGTCGCTAGAGAGAATGGAGCCACGCGTTGCGGTCTCAGCATATTTCTTTCGTCTTGTACGCTTTAATGACTATTGTATTAACTTTTCAAAATAGAACTACAAAATTAATAAATATATTTTTAGAGCTCGAGAGAGAGATTTCAGAGTTGTTTTTGTAAATGATTAGGCTGTCCAGTAGGCTTTTTTAAAACAGAATATTATTATGAAGTAAAAACTGATGAGAACTAAAGTTTAATAGATCAATTGATGTCAATTCCGAAGTATTTATATTTAAACTTATCATATTTTATCATCTCTCAACGTCGTGACAATAAAAAAGATAATAAATTATTTATTGAACTGCACATTGCAAATACAAGGTAGGGCCCGGCTTCGCCCGCTTAAACTTATTATCATATAACCTTATTACAATATTAGTATAACCAAATTATAAATAGTAGTCTATACGGCTGAATATGCTATATTAATATAAAGTTTAATCTAAATTCGTTCATTACTTTTTATGTGAAGGTTTAACAAAAATCCATCCTCACAATCTTTCACATTTATAATATTAATAGGATAGATTGGGATAAGATATCTAAGACTAAATGTTATCTATTTCTTTTTTCTATTACTTTTTTAATGGATCTAAGAAAAAGTAATTTTGCAAAAGGATGTATTAATTTTCTACTACATACACTATAATGTAAGCTATACTTTAAGAAAATGTTCAATTTATTTTGTAGCATTTAGGTATATTGATTCCATAATTAAATATCATGGAACCGATTGATTTTTGTTAAAGAAATTTGATTGTGTTGTAAAATGTAGGCTATAGATAGTGGGAAATAAAAATTGTCCATCTTAAAAAGATATATAAAACGAGGATATCTTCTAAACTCACAGTAATATTTAATGTTAATATTTTATCTATATCAAAATACTGTACTAAAGTCAATTTAAAACCAATAATTTTTTTTCAGCTTCACGCTGTATCCCGCACGCAGCAGGGTAGGCAGAGGGAACCTAGTGTTAAGACACTCCGTTCCCCACTTTTTGCCGAATTCTGGACGCATTGCGTGTTGAGTGGTAGAACTCAACGACGCGCTTAACCTCGAGACCAGAGCGAAGAAATGGAAAAATAAATTTAAGTAAATATTTTATCTCCTCGAGTGGGGATCGAACCCACAACCAGTCGGTTTTACAGTCACACTTCGTGCCGCTGCGCCACGACCGGCCTCAAAACCAATATAATACTTTAAATAGCGGGGGATGCCCGAATACTGGACATAAAATATAAAAAAATGTTAACCAATTTATTTCTTGAGTTATCCAACGGTCTGTGACAAGTGTCAGTATCAATGAAGGACACACAAAGAAAATGACTCACTTCAAAGAGAACTAATATCTCATAAAATACCGTTATTTTTCACAAAATTGAAAATTGCGTATAAGTAGAAGTCAGTGACATTTGCAAAACTATAGTCACACACACAAATGAACCGTTAAAACGTCATTAAAAATGATATTATTATAATGTTTTTTTATTATCACGTCTGTATTATTATAAAATTTTACGATTTACTGTTATTTTTGTAATTTAAATATTAGTAATAAAGAAATTACCGTTTATTTTCACATTTTAATTTGAAATGGTGAATTAAATATGCTGCTAGAAGAAACTGCGTGTTGAGTTAAATAAAATGTGCGTAAAATTCAATGTCACATTTTGTCCAATAGAGCAGAAAAATGAAAATAAGTCCTTTTATATATTTTCTCCAATTATTATATATTTATTTTATATTTTCTCCAATTTTTAATTTGGTTGCGCACATCGACATCGAGGAAATTAAATATTATTATTTTTTCGTTCTAGGAACAAGGCAAAGCACGGCGTTGATTTCCACCACTCAACGAGCAATGCCTCCAGAAGTGGGGAATGGAAGTGTTTCAATGGGAACGGAGTGTCTTAACACTAAGTTCACAGGTTCCTTTTGCCTACTCTGCAGACCTACTCTGCAAAGAGTACAACGTGAAGCAAACAGAATTATTTTATTCGACGTAAATTATGACAATCGTCTAAATATTTGAATGTTTAATCTTATTTGAAGTAAATTAGAATTTACAACAAAATATATTACAATTTGCTTTATAATAATAATAAAGGTAATAAGCCTTTGTTATTTTAGTGCCAATAATATCGTGTTTGCACTGTTGCCTTACAATTAATACGATCTAATTGAGCTGGGTATGATATTAATCATGATATACGGATCCATATAAATTTCAGGGTACTAAATACATATAATATTAGTTAATATTATGTCATTAAATTAAACTTCGTTGTAAATATATCGCACTGAAGTAAATGGTGTATGTCGCAGTAAGTCGTCTTATAAGTGAAATAAAGTATAGATACATTTATCAGGAAAACTCCTCATTTCTCCTCAACTCTCCATTTCCCTAAATTAGCAAAAAGAACCGGAGGAGATTATATTTATCTAAGCCTTCCGCCTTTATATTCGCTTTACGAAATGTAAAATGTATACTTTGTTAGATATTAACAAAATATTAATTAAAATGATGTAAATTTAAAACAACATATTTTCTTAAATTGCCTTTAAAAAATATGTTTTTGATCATATACTTAGATTACATACGTAATAAATTCAATATTAATATAGGATCAAAAACGTAGTAGGAATTGCCTTGAGATTAGACTGCCTTACGGCGACAGTCTTTATACTATACTCCGGCACATGTTGACGTCTTTAAACAAAGTATCAAAATATTTTTTAATTATTTCACACGTTTATATACATCAATTATATATTTTGAAAACGAAATTAAACATTTAGAAAATCCTCTTTTATCTGAGGATCTTAGGCTTAGGCAGTATAATTTAAAGTATAAACGAGAACAGAAAAAATAAAAACAAAAGAACATACCGCTGAGCACGTAACAACACTGCGCGTGCGCACGCGCTTGTGAACACTGTCGTTGTACTTGTATATTTACTAGTGAGTCATTGCCTTCACGTCGCCTTGACCTTAGCGAATGTTTTGGGACTTAATTTGAAGTTTTTTTGTGGATTTTCCATAATATGATCTAAATTAGGTAATATAAGAAATATTTGAAAATAAATAAAAAACTGAAGTAGTAGTTAAAAAATAATGATTCTAAATAGCTGCCATTTAAAATTAATGCAGACCTAATATGCTGTATACATACTGCAAAAATATTTGCTTGTTTTGTTGCTGGTGAAGACTGTATTTCTACTGGATCTCTTTTTGTATTTAATATATCTATATATATAAAAGGACTTGTGCTGACTGACTGAGGTAAGACGCACGCAGAGCCGTAGCCGCTGTGCGTAGAAACGTGAAATTTGGGCAGATGTTTATTTTCATATTCTGGACATCCACTAAGAAGGGAATTTGAAAAATTTTAACCCTAAAGGGATGAAATAAGGGTTGAAAGTTTATATGGAAAAAAAATTTAATCTGTACCGATTTTTATAAAATTCAGACTCTTAAAAATGTTTTATTGAATACGTGTGTCATGGTTTTTAAGAATTCACCCCCTAAGGGTTCAAATAAGGGGTTGAAAGTTTATATGGAAAAATCTTTAAATTGCCGCCGGTTTATATAAAAATTCAAATTCAGACTGTTAAAAATATTTTATTGAACTCGTGTTTCGTGGTTTTTTTAGAATTCACTCCTAATAAGCGGGCGAAGCCGCGCGCGCCCTCTAGTATTGTATAATTGTGTAC
Source organism: Heliconius himera (assembly GCA_021202915.1). Classification (NCBI taxonomy): domain Eukaryota; kingdom Metazoa; phylum Arthropoda; class Insecta; order Lepidoptera; family Nymphalidae; genus Heliconius; species Heliconius himera. The sequence continues at coordinate 125,533 of JAJHJA010000170.1, read as the reverse complement.
AGTTATCCCTTTTTTATTTACTGGCCAATTTCCTTCGTGTGTTTTCCATACAACTTCACATTTGCGAAGTGAATTGTGTTCAACGGGCATGCTCGAAGCACTATAAAGGAAGAAATCAATCTAACAATCGAATTAGTACAGAATAAAAAGATTTATTTATTAAAGATTTTATACATTTAAATGTTTCTTATACTTCACAATGGTAATGGAGTACTGATACTTTGATGTTCGAATTAGAAGTTCGAGTTTCACTTGAAATATGAAAGAATATAAATTTTATAATTCCATTCTTCAGTTATTGAGATATTGTTTTGGATTTAAAAAAATCTCTCCCTAAAATATCTCTTCGAACTACATGATGTATATTATAATTATTAATATATAATTGTACCTTAAAAATAAAAGTACTTTCATTTTGATTTTGATTTTCTCCTTGTAGGCTAAGATATTTCCGTGGCTCTAAATAGTAGACCAATAATTTTTCTGATATCGATATTTATTTTCTTACTTATTAATCACGTATCTATTTAACTTTACTGACTATTTTACGTCGAATTTTATGTCTTTATTGTACATAGCTCAGTATAAGTTTGGCGATCCACCTAGTGTTGTTATAAATGGTAACGACGCCTGAGTTCAAAAATATGAATTATTTATGAGTTATCATATTTTTTTTACAAAAGTGAAATATTAGCGACTGAAACGCCGCCTTGGTCTTTTAAATTTATTGATATATTATACATTTTTTTACACAAATTGTAGCCTAAGTGTTATTCTGATGTATACGCTATATTATTAGAAAGTTTCATCTAAATTCGTTGTTCGTTTTCATAAAAATTTTACAAATGTCCATTCTCACAAACCTTCAAAATTATACTATTTGTAGGAAGTAGGATTTTTATTATTTAGAAGGCTGATGTTAACTAAAGTTTAGAGTAAATTAAACTAAAGTCAACTAAATTAAACGTGTGCAAAACACACACATACCGAAAATTTAATTAACATACACTGTCTTTAATGCACTTTATAGGCAGTGTATGTTAGTTAATAGCCTTTGGTAAACCACTTAAAAGTAATATAGATTAAACTGCTGGTTTCGTTATATACTCGGAAGATATAACATCAGTGTATTGTGTATACATTAATTTACAAAGTAATGAACCAAACCAAAACAAATAAAATATTTAATATTTTCATTTCTTTGCTCGGGTTTCAAGGCAAAAAGTGACATGGAGTTCCACCACTCAACACGCAGTGCCCCATAACTCAACATAATATTTTTTATGGGAAAAGACACAAGGTCACCTGATGGTGAGTGGAGGGAATTTCCTACGAATCCACATAGTAGTGGAGTGCCACGTATTCAGATAGTATGGATGTGCTTGAGTATGTGAGTTACTGTGCGATTTGAAAATTCGGCGGCAGGTAACAATTCTCCAGAAAACTCCCTATCAGTGTATTCTCACAACAATAAATCAGATCAAGTGGAACAACCATGTTAAAATACTTCTTTTTTCTCAATATAACAAAAATATGTATTCCCAATATACTTTTGTCAGATAATTTAAGTTATCTAATTATAGAAATAGTAAGCCGTGATCAAGTAACTTGAAAGCTATTCATAAGCATCGGAACACGGGATACGCCTCAAATCAATAAAACTACCAAAACTCAAAACATCTGATGCGAATACAGATTTGTTTCGCGCATGCGCGTGCTTGTGCTGCCATTGCTAAAAAAATATTTACCCATGTCATTGGGATAAGAAAAGTATTTTATGTATTTTTTGGTAATTTTTCTACTTCATCCTTATTTTCGAGGGATAACGCTTACTTATATTTTTTTTTGGAACATGAATTAGGTACCTAATTTTTTTTTAATTTTGTTCTCTCTTTTTTGCTAAAATTTTGTTCACCTTAATTACTGATATTATTTATATTTTTACATTTCAATATAAAAATATTTTTAATTCATATTAATTTAAATGGAAACAAAAATAATCAGAATAATTTCTGGCAACATTCGATATAAACGTCAAAATTAAGAAGTGGAGCGAAATTTACGCTATAAAAAGAAATTAATAATAATTATGAATGAAAATAACTGAAATTGGTGCTGAAATATGATTATACATTGGTTTCTTTTTTATTGAACCTTGTTAAAGAAATCGTTGTTGATTTTTATAGTATCTACAGAAATACAACAAGTGGCATTTATAGGAAGGAATGTTAGAAATATTCACAGTATTTTTCATAGAAATTGTTATGTTGAACTAGTAATGTAGTGTTGTTAAAGTCTTCCGTGTTGAAACATATCTGTTGATAAATATTAAAATAACAAAGTGTTGTGTTAAGGTTGTGCTTAGTAAAATCGTAGAAATTTCGTCGACTGTGAAAGGTAAATATAATAATAATAAAAATAAAATAAATTAATAACTAATTAAAGAGAATACATTTAGTGAAAGGATAAATGTGTTTGTATATATATCTACGAATTAATTACTATATTCTTAATTATGCTACAAACGTTCATAAGCTCAAGGTTTATAGAAACACGAAGTGATTATACATTGAATCTTGCCGATTGTGCCTGGGGAATAAATATTTTTTACAATTTAATTGACGTAATCAACATCTAAACAAAATTATACATATTTCTTTTATAGGTAAATATTTAAAATATCCTTTAGGCAAAGTTTTTTTTCAGCTTCACGTTGTATCCAGTATTTAGCGTGGTAGTCAGAGGTAATTTTGTCTCAAGACTCTTCGTTCCCCACTTACCGTTGATTGTTGAGTGGCGGAATTCAACGCCGCGCTTAGTCTTATTTTCCTCGCGTTTATAGTAATATGGTCGTCGTGGCACAACCAAAGCGCCACGGTGGCCTCAAAATTTGTTTTGCTCACGATTTTTGTTCAATGGATGCTATTTCATTTGAAATATCAATCTCAAAACCGCACATGATTTAAATTGATCTGACCAGGAAATATTGAATACTACAAACCTTACCACGTTTACCACTACCTTTTCCCGTGCGTTGCTGACACAAAATTTATTCTTAAACAAATTCTTAAAATGGAAACATAAGAGGATTTAAAATGTTATTTTTATTCTAATATTCAATGGATTGAGCGAGCTCGGTCCATCGCGTTGTAGGGAGAGCATCTCAAGTAGTGCCTGAGACTTGTAGCCTAAATATAGGCTTAAGGGCCATCTTTAAAATTATTATTAATGCTCGACTTCATTACCCAGGCTCCCCTAATAAATTTATTAGGTAGGGATGGGAGCTTGGGTAAAAAATACAGTCGAATTGATAACGTCCTTCTTTTTGAAGTCATTTAATAAAAAATATTTACTTTTGAATTATTTCAAATGTTTACTTGCATTATACTTTTGTCCAATTGTTATAAATATACTTGCCAAAAGTTCATTAAAAAATATTTATATTTTTCTAAAAATGCTAAAAATTCTTATTATATCCTGAGAATGGGAACCCAGGAAACTAAACCTTTGTTTGAGGTATGAAGGAGTTGAAAGCAGATATAGAGAGAGAGAGAGAGGGAGAGAGAGTATAAAAGGATAAGTGCATGATAATTGCGTCGATGTTTCATGTTCAATCATTTAAGTCAAAGTCGATATTGAGTCGACTCGATATGATCATACTTCCTCAATCCAAAAATGAATCTAATTATTACATTTTGGAGACGTTCGAGCTTGTTTAATAATTGTTGTGAGAAATCTAGGTAACAGGAATCTGCATAATCAAGTATGGGAAAAAGAAGAGATTGAGCTAATGATATTTTAGTTTTAAGCGGTAATATTTTTTTCTCTGCTTACCCTCCTAAAAGCAGCAAAAGTTTTTCGGCTTAACTCCGCTATTTGAGGAACCTATGACAAAGACCTATCCATCATGATACCCAGATTCCTCACACAAGTATCGAATTCCATCATGCAATCATCAAGTATTACGGAAGGATTTAGAGAGTAGTCAATTTTATAGAGTTGCTTTGCGTTACCGAGGATGCACGACTGAGACTTGCTAGGATTTATCGACAGACCACATGATTTGCTCCAGGTACTAATAATACTTTTTAGTTAAAAATGACATGCCGTACATTAGCAATATCATCAACCGCTGTAGTCGTATAAATCTGAAAGTCATCAGCGTAAAGATGAAAGAATAGTATCAACAATGGAGTTAAGAAGTTTATAAAGATAGAAAGAAGTAACGGAGAAAGTACACCTTACTGTGGTATCTCAGCACTGAGTCGATTGTATGAGGACTGTTTGTCATTAGCACGTATGCATTGTCAAGATTGATCAGGTAAGAATAACCATTTAATAGCGTTTGGTGATACATTAACAGATTTAAGTAAAGCTAAAAGTATGTCGATATCAATTGTGTTAAGAGCATAAGAGAAATATAATAAAGCTAGTATGGTAATATCTTGATTGTCTATTCCACTTCTTATATCATCGCATACTCTATTAAGTGCTGTAACAGTGCTGTGTCCCGGTCGGTAATCAGATTGGAAAGGTGATAATATATTATTTCTCGTTAGGTACAACGGAAGTTGTACAATTCTCTCGAGTACTTTGAACAGAAAAGGAAGAATAGAAATAGGTTTAGTCTTTGATTGGATTGGTAAATCTCTAAGAGTTAGGAAAGGAATTGGTAGAAAGGAAATTGTTAAAAATATGACAAAGTATAGGAAGCACAAATTTTTTAAAGGAGTTTTTAAAGAAGTTAAATGTCATAAGAATCATTCTACGGAGAGGCCCTATCAGTGTCAATAGGGTCCGACTTTATAGCAAGAATATGTCGTCTAATTTTAGTGACAGTAACCGAATGGAAACTAAAAGGAGTAAAAGACGGAAAAAATTGTGAGGAGAGCGACAAAAGAGAGAATTTAATTCTCTGGTTCAAGAGGTTGGCAGTAGTAAAATGTTTATCAAGTGAATCAAAGTGCAAATTAAAATAATTTATTTATATTAATCAACTCAACCCAAGCTAAGTATCAAAGCGTCCATTATTCAACGTTGGAGTGCTCGTTAGAAAGTTTAGTCGTAATTTTAGGCATCGACTAAGTTATGACAGAGGCTATCAGAAGTTTGTCATTATTAACGCTGAACTTTACTACTACTAATTTGTTTAAAAGAAATGCAGGTCCGAGTTTATTGGGTGAACAAAATTTACAAAATTTAGAAATCTTGCTGCCATTGAATTATCCTTAGTTTTTAATTGATATCATTTAAGATGAGAAATACATGAATTATATAACAAACCGGTTAAGTTTCCGCTAATTACAGGATAGGCAGAGTCAAGACACTCAGTTCTCAATGTTTCGCCCAAATTCCAGATGCTACATGTTTAATGGATTACTTGTCTTGCCAAAATGGAGATATGAAAGTAAATTTATATTTAATAAAGTGAGGATTGAACCCATAACCATTGTCCAAACACGCCAAAATGGTCTTTTCTAAAGCAGAATAATATCAGAAGGAATACTTTAATTTAACATAAAATAATACACTATAAAAGGTTTTACTTGTTTTAAATTATATTGAATTTGCTTTGCTTTCACTTTTTGAGTGACAGTCCTCAATTTACGGATACATTAAAATATCGCTGTTACTTAGCAAATTATTGAACATTCTCTCACAATTTGTTACATTTTAAGGCGCTTTATAAAATATGAATAGCAATGTATCTACTTTACATTAGACTACCTAGTAACGACATTTCTCGTTGAAAATAATATTATTTATAGTGACTTTTTAGGAATTTTATATATCTAATTTAAAAAATACCTGATAACACCATTTTGCATACGCGGCGTTAAGTTCCGCCACACAAGACGCTATGCCTTCAGAATTTGGTGAAAAGTGGCGAACAGAAATGTCTCAATGGGAAGTATTCTAATACAAGGTTTCGAGGTTCCCACTACCCTGCCTACCCTGCTATATTCGTGATACAACGTGAAGCTAGAAAAAAACACTAATCTATAATCATTGCGCGTATTTAAACATATTACAATTGAATCATGTTTGTCAAATATTTATATGTAAACGTTTAATTTAATATGCAATAGCTTATGTCTAAAATCATTTCAGAATATATAATGCGCTATAAGAGACGGACATCGCAGACTACAAGGGCATCACGCCATTCTGACAAGAAATATACTATACGTAAGTGATTTGAATTTTTTAATATACTATTATAATATAGCAATAATAATACTGAAATATGCTGTACGATATAGTTGAAATATATATATAGAATCAGCTTCACGCTGTATCCCGCACACAGTAGTGTAGGCAGAGGGAACCTAGTGTTAAGACACTCCGTTCCCCACTTTCTGCCGAATTCTTGAGGCACTGCGTGTTAAGTGGCAGAACTCAACGTCGCGCTTAACCTCGACACCAGAGCGAAGAAATGGAAATATAAATTTAAATAAATATTGCATCTCCTCGAGTGGGGATCGAACCCACAACCAGTCGGTTGTACAGTCACACCTCGTGCCGCCGCGCCACGACTGGCCTCAAAATAGAGTAGAAAAAAGAAGAATCGTTTATTAAAATATAAAGAAATCGTTTACTTCTTCTTTTTTTCAGCTTCATACTTTACTATTATAAAATAATGTGAATATTTTACAAGCTTTCTCCTTGACAATCTACAATCCACGGATAAATAAGATAGAAAAGACCCAAATAAGCTTTTTATTATTATTAAAACAAAATTTAAAGATATAAATGAGTCTAGTGAATAATTGGCCTTTTTTGCTAATTATGTAGTAAGCATTCGTAAAAGCTTTAAGTTTAAATGGCTAAAGTTGAATTTGTTTTTGAAAGTTGTTCTGTAATGGATGTTGCCTAAATATTTAAAACTTTTCTCTTAAATTTCTTAGTGAAAATATAAAAAAGATAACTTATTTTTATTATTTGCGTTGTCAAAATCATAGTTTATTGCAAAAATATACTTATAATAAAATCGTTACGGATCGGTGTCTGCACTTGGAAGATATATAACAAAAAATGTTATTTGGGCCCTTTATTAATGTTTTGTCTGTTTGCCTGTGCGTTTGCTTACGGAAATTTCAGAATCGGCTTAACCGATTTAGATGCAGTTTTCACTATTGAATAAAATATTTTTGCACATGCTAACTGGACCTCCAATGTTGCGGTCTATATTCATAACTGCAGTTCTATAACATGCTTAAGCTTCAACATTTGACCAAATAAGTTAATATATAAATAAGTTAACCTCGAAGATATATACAAATACGATAAATTTTCCCCGAGTTGGCGAGTGGTAAAACACAGTTAGCGTTAGCGTAGATGGTGGTCGATGGTGGATAGTTTTGCAAAAACAATTTGAGAGGGACTAGATTCTTGTAAAGACGAAATGTTTTCATCTTTGCTTTGAACGTCATCGATAATCTACGTTATCCTCAATTTCGGAACCTGAATCCCCCAAAGAATTATTATATCTTCCATGTTTTAAACTACAATAGTGTCGTTTTTGTGGGATATTCAAGCCTTGATATATTTTACCTGAAACTTACCGAAAATTGGCATAAAATATACGAAAAACAAGGAAAAATAAAATCACACACACCTAGTTAAAAGTTACACAAAGCCTAAACATACGTCTCGCAGGCGTGCTTTACTTCGATAAATCGAAAATAGCGGGACGTACCTTAATAGTAGAAGCATCATCCGCGAGCTTCTGCCGGCCGCTGAGTTGGCGAAAGAGCATAACGCGTTAACTTCAACCGTTAGAAATAGACAAACGATATTCGGTAGAATCTACGCCTCGCAGGCGTAGATTAGGCTTGCTATAACAGTTATTTTATACAACTGTTTTACTGAATATTTAAATTGAAATTTATTAAAATTGAAAGTGGAGAAAGCAATGTCTTAATACTACTTTCCTTCTGCATACTCCTCTATATAAAGGTGAAAAAAAAACTTAAATTACTGTTTACTTATATAGGTAAACAGTAATTTAAGTTTTTTATATACATATGTATACATACATGTATACATATGTATGAATAAAATTATAAGGTATGTCTGTGAAATCAACATAACTGTGTTTTTTCAAGGGCATATACTCGTATAGTCATTTACACGATACCAATAGAAATTTCAACATTTCGGTCGGTCTGTCTTTCTGTTTATTCAGCCTAACCTCCGTACCACCTGAACCGATTATTATTAGACTGACACTGAAAGATAGAGGGGCAGCAACATAAAGACTATGTTATTACAATAAAAAAAAATAATGCAAATTATTTGACAAAATTGCTACTTACTAAAATATTTTTTTGTTCTCAATAAAAAAAAATTATTTCATATTTTTTCTAAATTACTATTTTTATGATAGAAAAAACTCGAGATTCTATGATTATAAAATAGATCGAAATTTACGATTCTCCAATGTAAGTAGCAGCCACGTAGTGCTTGTAATTTCTAAATGATAGATGAGAATTGCGGAATTTTATATAATCTATGATTTAACCCGGATTTTTTGCGGAAGCGGAGTTAATGTGGCAAAAACAAAATAATTAAACATTAAATACAATAGCTTTTGCGAAAAAAATCAAATCAATTCTGAAAACACTTAAATCTCTCTGATATTAATTTCAGATTGATACTCGTACATCGCGTTAAGGGATCAATCTGAAATTAATATCAGATATTCAGGTTTACACTTTCGTAGAGCCCAGAAATTAAGCTCTTGCTACAACTTATCGTATCGTTTTTGCTTCATTTTGTGTGAAATAAACACCTACAAAACCTACCTACGGGAAGTGTATTTATATACTTCCCGTAGACCTACAGTTATGATATTCAGGATGAAGTAAGATCTTATATAATACAAATAAAGGAAAATCTGAAAAGTAAAAAATTATAGATATTTCAATCAAATTTAAATCAAATCGTTATAAAATTAATGATTTTTTTCTATGAAATAATATAGAGAGATTTGTAGTTCATTTCATACAATACAAATGCTTATGCTCGTAAACTTAAGTTTGTTAACTTTTTTCGCCGCATAATCAAAACTTATAAGGTATTTTCCAAACACAATCCCGAAATTGATACAGAACCTTTGATGGACGAGTCCGACTCGCACTTGGCCAATATTTTCTTACATATACTTAAATAAACAAGCGTATACATCAAGCAGGTGCAGCGGCACGGGGGTCGCTAGTATTGAATATAAATATTTAATAGTATAGTCATATTGACTGTGTAGTTAAAATGGGGAACGAAATTACCTCAATGGGAACGGATTGTAGTAACACTAGATTCCTAAGTTCCCTCTTTGTGTGGGATACAGCGTGAAGCTTACAAAAATTGAGTTTCTTTTATGATAAATATTAGTACCAAGACATAAATGGGCTCTTTGTAGATATAAAAGGTGAGATGATAAATTGCCTTTGTTAGATGTATTTATTTTTAACCGACTTAAAAAAAAGAAGTAATAAGTTTGATGTGTACGTATGTAATATTGTTGGAATTTAATAATATTTGAGTATGATGATCCAATTTAGGCTTCCAAGCATGTCAATTAGTTTGATAAGTGTATGTTCGTATGTTTGTCCACGAATTTCTCTAAAACTAAAACATGATCATCATCACTTATACCGAGGTGATTATTTTTAATTTAAGTTAGGTACATTTCAACTTAGGGAACAGTACACATTTCATTAAAATCCCCGTTCCGCTGAGTTCATGAAGCATTGCGTTTCGAATGGCTGATCTCAACGCTGCCCTTTGTCTCGACACCAGAGCGAAAAAATGAAAATATAAATAAATGTAAATAAATATTTCGTTTTCTCGAGTGGATATCGAACCCACAACCGGTCGATTTTACAGTCATACTTTATGCCCCTGCGCCACGACTGGCCTCAATAATACTTACTTGATTAGTAAATTATCGATTTTCTTTGGCAGTGCTCTGTTCAAAACCCAAACGGTAGATACAGACTATCAGGCGCCGTTCACGTATATACAATGTTATTCTATTTCCCAGACATCTATTCATTTTATATATTCGCTGTGTTAACAGCGTAATAATCTGTAAGTAAAGCCAATCGTGGCACATGGTCACAAGCATGTGATTGCAAACGTGACAGGTTCTGGGTTCGATTCTTACTCAGAGAAATTAAATATTTAATATTTTCATATCTTCACTCCGGTATCGAGGCAAAGTCGTAGCGTTGAGTTCCGCTACATAATGGAAGCGAAAGCGGAGTATCGTAACACTAGGCTCCCTCTGCCTACCCTGCTAACACTGCCTTTAAAAAATGCTGTCAGTACAGGGAGACATTATATAAATAAATAAATATTTGTACTTAAAAGGTTGAGTAGCCAGTGAGGTAACTTTGCCATTGTCAAAAGCACTTCACTTCAATACAAGATAAGCTTTTACTATTTTTCTGTACTTGGAATAGAGCCAAATGCTATCTCACTGGTGTCTTTCGAACAAAAACATTTAGATTGCAGATTGCCATTGCATCATAAAGCAAATTTACTTCTATACTGCAATTTTGTAGAGCAAGTCACGATAAAGGATGTTTGTGCTTCTGAAAAATATTGAAATACTTCGGAAAATACTTTAATGACGCAAATACAATTTCTATAGCAAACAAACTTAAAATATATCTACATTATTTTTTATAATATACATGGTTTTTTTTGAAGCTGTATCCTTAATATAGCAGGTTAGAAAGAAGGAAGACGCTGAGTTCTCCATGCACCTTTCAATTTGCAAGACCGTCGAAATTTCGAAAAACTCAAGTCAACGTTGTGCGTTCTTTTCATTTTACCAGACCAATACCGTCACACAAAAAGAACTTTAGTTACTCAAATAATATGTCAAACATAAAATATATTCGTTGAGAGACCATCGTAGCGCAAGAGTGTGACTTAAAGGTTCGATCCTCACTCTAGGAAATGAATTATTATTTCTTTATATTTTCATTTCTTCGCTCTGGCACCATGGTAAAAACCCGGCGTTGAGTTCCGCCACTCAACATGCACACCTCGAAAATATTGGCACGGAGTGTCTTAACACTAGGTTCCCTCTGCCTACCATGTTATATACGGGATGCAGCGTGGAGCTGATAGATATTTTTTAGAATTTACTATTTAATAAATGTAATATTTACCTTAAACACAAAATTCGCAAATCATAATAACGGCTTTAAGCATGTTAATAGAATATAATAATATTTTGACGAGATTAATGCGTACTCCAGATAAGGTTTTCACGGTAACCATGTTTGAATACATCAAAACTGTTATTACAGTCTACTATAAATAAAATCAAATTAAATCAGCTTCACGCTGTATCCCGCATACAGCAGAGAAGACAGAGAGAACCTAGTGCTAAGACACTCCATTCTCCACTTTCCGCCGAATTCTGGAGGCATTGCGTGCTGAGTGGCGGAATTTAACGCCGCGCTTTGCCTCGACACCAGAGCGAAGAAATGAAAATATAAATGTAAATAAATATTTCACTTCCTCGAGTCGGGATCGAACCCACAACCAGTCGATTTTACAGTCACGACAGTCTACTATGCTGTTCGAAAACTATTATGAGATCACTGGTTAGGAGTTTAAGTTTAATTAGCTTGAAAATTTATTTAGTTGGAGTTACATGATGACTTTATTAAAGAAAGTATATATGTATGAAATTGATGTAATTGAGGCCAGTCACGGCGCCGTCGCACAAGAGTGTGACGTTTAACGCGACTGGGTGTGGGTTCGATCCCTACTCTACTTGATTTAAATTAATATTTTCAATTCTTCGCTCTGGTGTCGAGGCAAAGCACAGCGTCGTAACTTCCACCACTTAGTTTGGAATGCCTCCAGAACTCGGCGGAAAATGAGGAACAGAGTGCAGCTAATTCTTTATATAAAAATATGTCTATGTATTTATTATAGTATTGTAGTACACATGTATATATGATTTAGGTTTACCTACTCTGTATTTCACACATAGAAGGATAAGCAGAGGGGTCCTGGGAAGCTGATGTTAAGACACTCCGTATCCATTAAAACACTACCTTTTCCCATTTTATATAAACACGATGACATACCAGGTCACAGGGTAGGGTGAAGGAACCTAGTGTCAATAGACTCTGTTTCATTATAATTTATTAAATTTTGAATAGAATCAACTAGTATAAACCATAGTGACAGTAAGAAATTTATCTAAAGTTGATTTTTTTATTTTCATCCTATCGTGCTATAGTAGGCAAAGCAAACGTGTTATATATTTCATTCCCCACTTTACCCCTAGTTTTAAAATTTTGCGTGTTAAGTGGCAGAACTTAACGCTGCCTTTCGTTTTCTTAGCATGGCCAGGAATTTAAAATAATAATCAATTTGCCCTTAGTGAGAATCGAACCCAGATATTATTTTATATCCTACATTATATACAATATAGTGTGGATTATTATTATGGATTATTATTTCAAGAAAAAAAAAAAGAATTAACGTCCAATAATACAGAAAATATATGGATGTCGATTCTCATAGTCGCAGTATCTACGTGTCTAGTCGATACTGCCAAGAAATCGTGTCTCAATAAATAATAAGATAAAATGGTGTATTCATTGCGGTCTCTAAATCTTTATAATGTGATTGTAGTAGTTGTAACAATATATTTTTTTATTGATGTACAGTAGGTATATATTACTTTATTATAGTAATAATCAGCTTCACGCTGTATCCCGCACTCAGCAGGATTGGCAGAGGGAACCTGGTGTTAAGACACTCCGTTTCCCTCTTTCCGTCGAATTCTGAAGAGATTGTGTGTTGAGTGGCGTAACTCAACTCAACACCAGAGCTAAGAAATGGAAATATAAATATAAGTAAATATTTCATCTACTAGTGTGACTGTAGATCGACTGATTGTTGGTGGGATCCTCACTCGAGTAGATAAAATATTTACTAAAATTTATATTTCCATTTCTTCGCTCTGGTGTCGAGGCAAAGCGCGGCGTTGAGTTCTACCACTCAACGCGCAATGCCTCCAAAATTCAGCAGAAGGTGAGGAATGGAGTGTCTTAACACTATGTTCCCTCTGGCTATCCTGCTGAGTGCGGGATACAGCGTGAAGCTGATTTACTTTTATTTTTTATAAATATTATATTACTTTTTTAATGAAACTATTTTAACCGGATTAATTCATTTCATTTAAAATGTGTAATAATCGTGAAAATCAAAGAACTTATTATCATATAACTTATATGCTAAACAATTTTAACGTAGCTCTTGCACATTAATCATCAATATATTAATATTTAAGAATCGACATTTACACATATCATTTGTGCATTTAAATTTACACATTTAAGAAACATTACGAGTTGACGAAAACTAAATAAGGGTAAACTCAAAAATATGGCTGAGAATATATTTATATGTAAAACCTTTTTTTTATTTACCTACTTATACAATTTAATATTACAAGGGACCTCCCAGACCCTAAAGTTTTAATGTACTTTCCCCCTAGTTTCTTTGACAAACGACAATCCCGTCATAAACATGTAAAGATAAAATAAAATCCTGAGCTTTTGAAAAAATAAAAATATTACAGAAAAATCTATTTTGCCGCGCCAATAGTATTATGATATAAAATATTGGCACAGCATACACTCTCTATTGAAATGCGGAAATGTGTCGGATAAGTCATGCGGTATTGAATAGAAGGAAAATATGATGATAAAACTTCGACAACTTTGGCACTTTACGTATATATATAGGGGAGAGGGGGGCAGCTTAGAACAGGGGCACCTTTGAAAATATGTGTTAGCAGAGCTATTTTAAAAAGAAATTTTGGTAGATTTTTTTTGAGTAGTGGCAGCACTAATCTGCACACGTGTCACTTGTCATCGCTGATATATGAGAGCCCGTGGTTGAGTTACGAGGAGTGTTTGATTTTGAGTAAAATTTTATGCATTTTTAAATAAACGCGTAAGGATCGCAGGGATTCAATTCAAGGTATATGGTTTTATTTTTTCCTCTTTTAGTTAGAATGTTTCATATATCATGCAATAAACTAGAGATTACTACAATTTTTAAACTTTTACTTGAAAAAAAAACGTTAAGAAATTTACAAATACCACTGAGGCAGCTTTGAACAAAATAAAGGGGGCAGTTTTGAATATTATTATATGTAAAAAAATACCGCGAAAGTGGCGCAGCGGCACGAAGTGTGACTGTAAAACCGACTGGTTGTGGGTTCGATCCCCACTCGAGGAGATGCAATATTTACTTAAATTTATATTTCCATTTCTTCGCTCTGGTGTCGAGGCTATGCGCGGCCTTCAGTTCTGCCACTCAACACGCAATGCCTCCAGAAGTGGGGAACGGAGTGTTTTAGCACTAGGTTCCCTCTGCCTACCGTGCTGTGTGCGGGATAAAACGTGAAGGTGATTTTTATTTCTTACGTAGACTACTTCCCCCAATTTCAGTTGCTGGTTACGTCACGTACTACATCCATGTTTTCCATTAAGTTTAATTTTTCTAAGTTCAAATTAGGGTAGTAAGTTGTTTATTTAAAAAATATTTTGTTTTATTTTCATAATATTAGATTTATTCTATGATTGATCCCATAATGTTAATTACTTCTACGAAGCCAAAACTACTTTTTTGATTGTTCGTTTTTTAAAGTCTATTAATAATATTAAAGTTATTTAACTCTAGTACTAGTACAATCGCAATATTAAACTAGGTATATTATTTTTTTAAGTTAGTATAGTACTGATATTTGATTAAGTTAAATCTATTAATAAAATTACTTTTTAATAATTAGCTTCACGCTATATCCCGCACACAGCAGGGTAGGCAGAGGGAACCTAGTGTTAAGACACTCCGTTCCCCACTTTCTGCCGAATTCTGGAGGCATTGCGTGTTGAGTGGCAGAACTCAACGCCGCGCTTAACCTTGACACCAGAGCGAAGAAATGGAAATATAAATTTAAGTAAATATTTCATCTCCTCGAGTGGGGATCGAACCCACAACCAGTCGGTTTTGCAGTCACACCTCATGCCGCTGCGCCACGACCGGCCTCTACTTAAAAGTTTGATAAGCCTTTTAATTTTATTGAATTCGATTATAGTTCAAAACTGCCCCATATATGTTCAAAGCTACCCCGGAAGGGGGGCAGCTTTGAACATTTGACTACTGCTACTAAAGTTGATATTGCACCTTTAACTTATATTCTTTTTCTACATATGATGCAACTATTTTGTGGCACAATAGTTGGACTAAGCATTGTGAAATAGTAAAGAAGTTAAAAACTGTAGAATTTTTAGATATGACACAAAAATTAAAAATCGTTCGAATGTGCCCCCCTCTCCCCTACTATATAAAGTTGGCAAAGTTTTATGATCATGTTTTCCTTCTATTCAATTGCGCATAACTGGCCAGGCTTAAGCTGAGCTTTGAATTTTTGTGAGTAACAACTAAAAGAACAGGTAGAAAAACTGATTTTAGAAATTAAGTTTAATTTATAACATAGATGATAAATGAAAAAAAAGCCAGATATGGCGCAGGGGTACAAACTTGCAACTACAATACAACTGTAGACTCGACTGGCTGGACGCAATGCATTATGTGGACAATGGACTATCTTAAAATTAGAAAAATACTGATAATCTTTAAACGGCTGAACATTTTTTTCAAAAATGGCCCAGGACAATCAGTTAGTCTGTTTAGGAGCTATGATGGTACAGACATTATAAATACAATCATATACACATGCATCAAACTTATAGCACCCCTCTAGTTGTCTCAATAATTATAATAAATAAAAATATATATATATTTGGAATTTAACTTTTTTATTTGTTAAACGTTAAATGGCCCCAAGGCAAAAGGCCGGCGTTGAGTTCGCCATTCAACACGCATTACCTCGAAAAATTCGGCGGAAAGTGGGAAACGGAGTGTCATAACACAAGGTTCCCTCTGCCTATCCTGCTGAGTGCGGGATACAGCATGAAACTGATTTAATTTTTAACAACTAATAGCTTTAATAGAAAGATATATTTGCAATATATTTAATACTTGGAAAATGTCTATTCTTTATAAAATAAGTATTACCGTAGCGTTTGGCACTGCGTTCTCTCTAACTACTCCGCTAGGGATACAGCGTGAGGCTAGATTAGATCCTTAGTATTATCATACTGTTTGTTCAATCGATCCGACAGGTATATAGAAATCATTTTTATGTTTGATGGCATCCCCTCTTATTGTATCAGACCCGTCCAGACTATTACCATTTTATGACATTGAAAACCGTCGTTAAGTAGTGGCTTTCTCCCACTGCTTTGCACATTAGGTAATGCCGGGCTCCAGCGCCCAGCCCCCACCCTTCCTTGTTATATGATAACGGCACTTAGAGATTATAGATACACTACTTCAAGAAGGTACCAGTATCTTCGGTGCTGGGGAATCCCTCCTTGAGTCTTTAAACTCAGGCAAACGAAGCATACGCTCCACGGCATGCTCAGCGTGTTCATTTATAACATCAGGGATCTCCTCCTGAATGCCTGTTTTTTGCTTCACCCACCATTTTGAGACGGCATGGTCAGCCTTGTAACTTCTGATTGAGACTCAGATTGCCTGATCGAGCGACACAGTCTATCTTCAATACCTTGATTACAAAATAAAAAATAATTTTATGCCTCGTGCCGGGGTCGCTGTTTTAGTAAGGGAGGACTTAAATTTCCGCCGTCTCGCCAATTTTAAAGGTCGGGACCTGTCTGACTTCGTGTTGGTTCGGACGATCATTCCGAGTCTACGCATGCCGGTACAGGTCCCACGGTGGTAGCTGCAGAAACAAATCTATCGGCTATCGCTCTCACAGGTCCCCTGATTCACTTTCCGACTTTAATGCGCTAGCATACTTCGATAATGTGACCGTCCATATTAATTACTTTAATTAATATTTGTTAAATATAACAAATTTCCTCATTCAAAGAGCTTACATCACGATCGTGACTTGGTTAGAGTAATCCATTAAGGTTCATTAATATTTCGTGAGTCGAAATAAAGTTTTAATTTTTGCAACCTCCTACTAAACGAAGATTCAAAATCAATATCATCGTCATCGTGAGATACAATTGTTTTTTTTTTACGAAAATTATGATAATTGATGACTAATTGAATTGAAGACTAGTTGAAGTTGAATTAGTTGAATTGAATCCTTTGAAATATCTATAAAATATTAATATATAAGCTTTTTTTTTAGCTTCACGCTGTATCCCGCACTCAGCAGGGTTGGCAAAGGAAACCTAGTGTTAACACTCCTGTTCCCCACTTTCTGCCGAATTCTGGAGGCATGCGTGTTGAGTGGCAGAGCTCAACGCCGCGCTTAACCTCGACACCAGAGCGAAGAAATGGAAATATAAATTTAAGTAAATATTTCAATCTCCTCGAGTGGGGATCGAACCCACAACCAGTCGATTTTACAGTCACCTTGTGCCGCTGCGCCACGACCGGCCTCTATATCTCGATATATAAGTTAAGCTAAGAATATTATAAAAATGCCTACTTCCAATTAATATGCATGTAGATTTGTTTGTTTTTAGTTTGCACATAAAATAGAACTGGTGCGTTCTACTTCTATTGTGACAAATAACAATTTTGTATTTAGTTTCAATGTTTTTCTTTATACAAATTTAAATAAATGACGACTCAATATGTATTTTAAATAACTCTATGTTTTTTTGCCTTCATTATGTATCCCTCACATAGCAGAGCAGCATAGGGAACCTAGTGTTACGAGTTAAGACTCAGTTTCCCATTAAAACACTAGACCAAGTCTACAGTTTCCTGCTCTTTGCAAAATTTTCGAGGCATTGTATATTGAGTGGCAGAATTTAAGCCGCGTTTTGCCTCATTACTAGAGCGAAGAAATGAAAATATTTAATACATACTTCGTTCTTCCGAGTGGGAATCGAACCCACAACCGTTTCGCTTACTGTCACACGCTTGTGACCCAACGCTACGATGTTCACTTTGGTCACTCAAAGCGTCGTTAATTCAACCACTCACAATATCTCGAATGGGGATGGAATGCAGAGTGTCCTAGCACTACTCTTAAGACTTCTCCTTACCCTATAGTCAGAATAAAGCTATTCAAGCTTTGACCAAAAACATGTATATAATATATGTATCTGTTGTTAATTCTGCATCTTATTTTTTTCTGAAACAGAACCAGTTAAAATTCAATTTAGTAAAAAAGTAGATGTAGCAAAAACATTCAAATATAATCATTCATATTAATGGAATTAGTAGACCAAAAAAAGAAAAAACCTTTCTTTTATCTTTACTTTTCACCAAGGTAATTTTGTTTTTAGGCTCTGCTACTACGTACCCTCGTTATCTCCTAATCACACAATCAACGAGATCTTTGTTTAGGAATCTCTTTTGTCTGTAATGCTCGGCGTTAAATGAACATATTGTATCTCAGTTAATACTGTAAAAATGTTTTAATTTAACATGTTCGATTTAATATTATATTTGTAATAAAAAAGACAAAGTGCGGCGTTGAATTCTGTTGCTCTACACACAGTGTCTGGAAAATTCAGTGGAATGATGGAGAAAGGAGCATCTTAATACTAGGCTCCCTATCCCTAGCCCATCTTGCTATATGCGCGGTGCTGAAACGCAAAGCTAAAAAAAATATTAACGACGATCATCTTTTAGCGGTTATACATATTTTATTATTATTGTTGAATACAATTAAATATAAATAAAAATATTTTTTTGTGAACATCATTTATGTTGTACAGTTAATGGGCTCCTTTATAAGGATTTGCTGTATTTCGAATTACCCTGTTTTATATATAAAAAAATAGGGATACAGCGTTTTATACATAGTAGTCCGAAAACACAGTTGAATGATAAATAAATAACTAGTTATATGATATTACCTAGTATAAAAAAACAGCAACTTTAATTTTAAAAAACTAAGAATATAATAATAAGATATATTCTTTTCTTTATAACTGGCAGTTGCGCCATCTTTTAACAATATTGATTTTAATTTTATTGGTCAAAAGTATATATATTTTTTAATTTATTTATGTTTGTTGACCTACCTACTCTTTCCTTGTTCAAAGAGAACTGGTGTAGGCCAGTACTTACTACTAATGACGAAGATGAATATACTAGACGAAGTTATTAAGGCACGGAACTATCAGAGACATATAAAAGAAGGCACTACCGATATCTGTCGGGCGTGTCATCGACCTGGAGAGTCCTTCAGAACAACCAGAAACTATTTGAGTCTCTGGTTGTTCTCATCTTGCTAATGGTGAGTATTTGCATAGACACTATCAAGTAGCCAAGATAATACACTAGCTACTTGCTCTTCAATATGGTCTTGTGGAAGCTGAAGGCTGCTATAAAGCAGCCTTATTATAGGTACAATCCCACGTCTATGCTTTGCTTTACTGGGATACGTCTATTATTACTGACAGGTATATCGTTGCCAATAGACCTGATATAGTACTAGTAAACCGAGTTGACAGTGATTGTTGATATCACTATCCCACATCATTATGAAAATCTTGTTAAGGCCGAAAAAGAAAAAAATATCTAAATATTTGGGCTTAGCCCATGAGATAACTGCCATGTGGGAATGTTTGTGAAATTAGCAGAGCATTGTCCAGCAGATCAAAAATAAAATTGATTTCTCTCGCATGCAGCTGAGTTCTACAGTTCCTGATAGGTATTACAAATAGTTACCCCTAAAAAGTGACTTAAAATATAATCTAAATTTTACAAAGAAAAAAAAATAAAACAGAAAAAAGAACGTTCGTTTCGTAAATAGTTCGAAATTTAAAGTAATTTTAAAAATCAATAAAATAATACTCAGGCGAGGGAGCTCTTAATTTTATAGAAGAATATAAATAGTTCTATGATATTTATCTTGAAAAAAGACCAGAACACTGAAAAAACTTCCAGCAGAGCATAGTTGAATGTTTGAAAAAGTACTTGACATTTTTTTCTTGCGCTCAGATTCGGGAACTCTTCTTCTTATTTTATTATAAAATATTAAACTTTGAGGTTCGATTCCCATTTGACATTAATTAATTATTAATAATTAATGTTATCTGGTACCAGGGCAGAAAAAGTGCAGCATTGAGTTTAGTCACTCAACACGCAATACTAAGAAAATTCGATGGAGAAGTGGGGAACGGAGTGTGTTCCTTAACAAGAGGTTCTCTCTGCCTACTTTGCTATGTGAGGATACTACGAGCTGAAAGAAAAGACTTTGTCATGCTTTGTAAATATATTTTTATATATAATCTTCAAGTCGGTCCAATCTTTAAAAAGAAAGGGTTTTTTTCAAAAACAAATCGTATCGTTTTCAATTCGTTTCGTGGATAGTAACGAAGAAGTGGAAAATTTCGTAAAACTTGTAATTGTTATTGTTCATAGATTGGTCTAAAATTTAATTTAATTATTTGAAAATATTGTATCTATCTGCAGTGCGGTGTATATCACGAAGTGAGTAGCGCAATATTATATAAAATGCAGCCAACCTACAAGCTAGATCACTTGGGAAATGCTTGCAAAATAATATATTTCATTACATTATCGCATATAAGGTTCAGTTAGTAGTTTTAATTTGGGTTCAACTTGGTTCACATATTTTGTGAGAAAATTGTAATGTGTTATCTCGTTTTGTTATCAGTAGATATTGTGAAGTCATGAAGAAAATGTTTATTGTATATTTTTGTACATAAGTTTTTTTTATTTAACCCTTAATCGGATACTGGAAATTATTTTCCTCCCAAAGCAATCAATAAATATAAACTTGCAAAAGTAATATATAGTTTTGTAAAAGAAAATATATTAATATTCTTTCTTTTGTTACAGTAATATATTAATTAATTGTATGAATAGTATTATCTAGTAGGACATTAGAAATTTAAAGCCAAACATAAGTTATGAAATAAATTGATTTGGTGTACTGCCCGTTTAAGGGTTAAAATATAAGTAGATTGCAATAGCAGGGACATAGCTTTCTGCTCGCTTCGCTTGCTGTAATCAATGGTAATCTTTATTAATATTACAATGATAAATAGTTTGTTTGGTTAGACTCGCTAATCTCAGAAACTACTAGTTACAATTGAAAAAATATTTTTGTATTTGATAGCCCATTTATAAAAGAAGGTTATTAGCTTTATGACATCGTGCTTTTTTTAAATAAAATTATTTTAGCCGGATTAATCACGTATATTTAAGATTATACATTGTAATAATCGTGAAAATCAAAGAAATTATGACATCGTGCTTATTATTTCTGTGTAATCCACTATACAAGAGCTCGAGACTCGAGCGTAAGTGTGACGTAAGTCGAAGTCGCAAGCTTTTATTTTTTTTACTTAATTTAGCTTCACGCTGTAGCGGGAATATCAAACATCTCTACATAGGTACCACTTTTGCCTCATCTACTCTCATGAATCTCTTCATACATGCCTTCCGAGGGATCCTCATGCTTTTTACATGGCCTTCC
Source organism: Heliconius himera (assembly GCA_021202915.1). Taxonomy (NCBI): domain Eukaryota; kingdom Metazoa; phylum Arthropoda; class Insecta; order Lepidoptera; family Nymphalidae; genus Heliconius; species Heliconius himera. The sequence goes on along the minus strand of JAJHJA010000170.1, from coordinate 103,974 downwards.
TCCAGTGTCTTTGATATTGTGTTTTCGAAGGTCAACCGAAGTCGCCTCCTACCTCTCTTACCGCTCACTTTTCTGTTTAAAACCTTTTTTGCCATTCTTTCATCATTCACAACCACTTCGTATCTTCCATCACTACTGAACATACTTCCCATTGTTAGAACAAGTGGTATCACTTGTTCTAATATATTACCATTTACACTGATCTTGCATTTCGTCCTTTCTTCATTTCTTTCAATAACCAGAACCATATGCAAAAAAAAAACCAGTAACTGAAATTCGAGACATATTGTGTGTTGAGAGTAGAACGAGGTGGGAATCGCACTCATAAACCACATACCTCTTTATACTCGACGCCGATATTTGTCGTAAAAATGTTTCTTTGATTATTAAATGTGTATCTTTATAAATAGAAAAGTAAAAAGAATCTAATATAATACAAAAATATTTAATTTCTGTGACGAAATACTAACTGGCTTAAATATTTGATCTCAGTCAAGGACCATTATTTTCCTTCTATGTGTATACAATTAAAACCTAAGTAAGAATTCGGAACGGAAATATGACGATACTACTTTATTAAAAGTAATATAACATGGCAATTTAGCTCGTTAAAGAGATTGAATTGTCAAGTTTGTTTTGTAAAGAGAATATGTTTGTTAACTTTGTATACAATTTATGTTTGTATACAATTTATATTCAAAGTAATCTCAAGGGATAAAAGTTGGATGCTGAGCTTATGAGGTAAGTATTAATATATACCAGCTGTGCCAACCTGAATATAATTTTCTGCGAGTAGCGACAGTGAAAGTTCCTGTGGGACTAACGATGATAAATCATTAGAATAATTAGAATTTGTAAAAGAAAACTAAAACATAAAGTTAAGACAAGCAGTCATCTTTTTTATGACACTATTATTAATTGTTTTATACATTATTCATATAAAGTGTATTCATATAAATTCATATCAACTGTTCCAAGCACTAAAACCACTATCCAGTTTGCACAACCCGGTGTCTGTGAAATACCAAATTCAACTCTATGCGGTTGGCTAGTATACAGTATGAAGTAGTTCTATTTTCCTAGTCCCTTGACAAGATCAGTTTCATAGACCAATAGCTCGGTCAGGCAGTTACTGTTAGGCTTGTTGAAACAATATTGATATATCGATAATTTTAACTGATATATTTTTATCAAAATATCCCAAATCGAAAATTCTATCAAAATCGATTCTTTGGCAAGCCTCTAAAAAACGAAATAACACCTGTAAAAAAGCGAAAGTCCTCCTAAGAAAAATGAAAGCACAGCCGATATATTATTTTTCCTTAATATAACGATGTAGATATTATATTTTAATAAATATCAATATACTTATTTAGAAAGTAAGTGTGGAATAACACTTTAAAAATGTTTAAAAATATCAATATATCGATATTTTTCCCACTTCCTACATCCCTAGTTACTACGTTTACGCTTAGCTAAGCGATTGGCATATCGGATTTTCGGCCGTAAACGAGGAACTACTCTGGATTATCGTAACTAAGAGCACGCTATTAGTTTGTCAAGTAAAGTTTACTTTAGGTTGCTCTAAAGGTTTAATTATGATAAAACAAAAAATATAAAAAATACTTTTAATATTTATTATTATTTATCGATTTTTATAATAATAAAAACCAGTCGTGGCGCAGAGGTCAAAGCTCACTTTGATCCACTGCACCCCACTTTCTGCCGAATTCTGGAGGCCTTTCGTGTTGAGTTGGCAGAACTCAACACCGCGCTTAACCCCGACACCAGAGCGAAGAAATGGAAATACAAATTTAAGTAAATATTTCATCTCCTCGAGTGGGGATCGAACCCACAACCAGTCGGTTTTACAGTCACACTTCGTGCCGCTGCGCCACGCCTGGCTTCAATTTTTATTTTATTTTACTATATCATTCCCCATGTACATACTATTACAAGCGGTAAGCTAAAAAAATATAGTAGTTGCAAATCGTTCAGATATATATATGTATAGGTACCTATTAAGACTACTTGGACATGAAGTGGTAAATTTTTATCTTCAATTTCTGATATGGTGTGAGATATATGAGACAAATCCAAGAGTTGTCAATAATATTTTTAATTTATTTTTAATTTTTTTTAAGTGTGTAATACACACTTAGGAAAGAAAAATACTTATTTAGAAAACGTATACAAATTTGAACATAGCGGGACTCGAACCCGTGCCTCCTGAAAACTAACCAGGACCTGGTCGGTTTCCAGCTATATTAAGACACTCTGTTCCCCATTTTTATGCATTGCAAACACGTAACGCCACTAAGAAAGTGGCGGAACTCAACGCCGCTCTATTAAAAAAAACGATCTATTTAAAATTCAAAATATATTTATTGTGCTATATTTAAATACAACACTGTTTTGTTTCTAGTAGAGTTGTTTGTTTTACATTCTACTAATGGAAATGGAGTATTAAAACAAAACTATAGTTTACAGTTTTATGTCGCTTTTAATTGTGTTTGTAATCAGCGTCACGCTGTATCAGGGGGGACCTAGTGTTAAGACACTTCGTTCCCTACTTTCCACCGAATTTTGGAGGCATTGCGTGTTGAGTGGCGGACCTAAAAAAAAATATATTATTTCATCATTTAATATTCGGTATTATTATTAGTCTAGTTCACCTAATACTTACACAGCGAAACAGACAATTAAATATTGTAATTCTTAAAAAAATCGATACTTCATTAAGTATCCAGCATCCAACTCTCATCCCTCGAGGTTACCTTGAATATAACTTGTGTATATTCAAAAACATATAAAAACTTTTGAAAGTTATCAAACATATTCTCTTTTACACATCAAATTTGACATTTCAATTTCTTTAACGAGCTAAATTGCCATATTATATTACTTTTAACAAAATAGTACTATCATATTTCCATCCGAAATATCAAGTTCCTTCTTTGCTTGAAATTGTATACGCATAAAAGAATAAGAATGGTCTTTAACTGAGATCAAATATTTGAGCCAGTTAGCGTTTCTTCACAAAAATTAAATGATTCATTCATTTTTGCATTACAACAGCAATTTATAATTTCTACTTTTGACTATACACATTTTATAAAGAAAAAATACAAATGCAGTCCGACAGCGGCGACTGTAAAAGAGACGTTTGTTTTCTCTGTTTCTTCTTCGGTTGATTACCTACCTAGACACCTACAAGAATCAATTACAACTTTTTCCAATTCCCGGCTCTAATTTCAACTAATAATATATATCTTTATATAACTGGATTTTTTAGGGTTCCTTACCTTTAAAGGAAAAATAAATCCTTATATATAAGATCAGTTTGATGTATATCTGTCAAAAACCTTTATCTCAGGAACGCTTAAAGATATCGAGTTGAAAATGGTTTTACCACACAAATCAACCACTCAAATCAACGGTCCCTTGATTTCCTACAAAAATCATATTTCTACATCTACTAAAAAAAAATGGCTGTTTTTATCGCAAAAAAACGCGTATTTCGACACTATAAAGGGAATCAAAATTAATAGAATACTTGCGGTGGACCTGGAATTATAAAATTTGGCAGCTAGCATCTACAGATAGCACTTGTTCAGAAAAAAAAATTAAAAACCTTTTATGTTAAATCCTAAAAATATTTATTGTTAAATTCTAAAAAATAATAGCCTTAAAAGGAGGGCAATTTTTTTCTAGTTCAAGTGAAGTATCAGATGAAAGGGCTCTGCCTAAGAAGCTAAGCCTTAATTTCAAAAAAAGTTCGAAACCAAGAATATTTTACGGGAATCTCGGTGGGCGAGCCCGACTCGAGTTTGTCCAGTTTTTTTTTGTTGTATATAATAAAATTTAAATAAAAGCTTGCGACATCACCCGCGTGGTGGTCTGATCTCGGGAATAAATTGTATATTAATAAAATCAGCTTCACGCTGTATCCCGCATATAGCAGAGTAGACAGAAGGAACCTAAAGAAACTCCGTTCCCCACTTTCCGCCCTATTTTTAAGGTATTGCATGTTGAGCAGCAGAACTCATCGCCCCGACACCAGAACGAAGAAATGAAAATATAAATTTAAATAAATATTTCATTTCCTCGAGTGAGGATCGAACCCACAACCAGTCGCGTTTACACTTGCCTCGTATTTCAATGTAACATTAAAATAATGAAACGTACGTATATTACATTTCTCATTCAATTCGGACAGCCCAGTCTATAAAAATACCTATTTTTAAATTTATACGGTTATACAGTTATACAGTAAAAAGTAGTTAATTCTATTTTGCTAGTTCCTTGACAAGATCAGTTTTACAAGCTGTAGACCGATAGCGGTCAGACAGTTACTAGATTTACCCTTAGCTAAGTGATCGGAAAGCTGCTGAGTAAAGTCTATTTGCCAATCTATCAATATGAGGTCCCCACTGTGATTTTGAGTTTATGGTGATACCAAGAAATACCGTAGAATCGACAGGATCCAGGGGTTCACCATTCAAGATCGTCTTTACAATTACAAATAAAAATACAATTTTTGATTAAATCACGCTGTATCCCGCATACAACAGGATAGGCAGAATTTTGAATTTTCTAACCGCACAGTACGCCATAAGCTGAAATATCATCCACACCACCTGGATACATGGCAATCCACTACTGTGCGGTTTTGTAGGAACTTCCTTCCACGCACCACGGAACTGTGGAATGGCCTACCCGCGGCAGTGTTTCCAGGTCGATATGACATGGGTACCTTCAAAAAGCGCGTCTATCTCCACCTTAAAGGCCGGCAACGCACCTGTAGCTACTCTGGTGTTGCACGGGGCCGTGGGCGGCGGTAATCACTTACCATTAGGTGACCCGAACGCTCGTTTGCCTTGTCCTTTTCCATAAAAAAAAAAAAGGCAGAGGGAACCTAGTGTTAAGACACTTCGTTCCCCACTTTCTGCCGAATTCTGGAGGCATTGCGTGTTGAGTGGCAGGACTCAACGCGCTTTGCCTCGACACCAGAGCGAAGAAATAGAAATATAAATTTAAGTAAATATTTCATCTCCGCGAGTAGGGATCAAACCCACAACCAATCGGTTTTACAGTCACACTTCGTGACACTGCGCCACGACTGGCCTCTATACAATATACTAAAATGTAAAAAATATGATTTGCTTGGGCTTATAACATTTATGTGCAGGGGGTTACCATGCTAAGTGTCTGGCAATGAACTATGTCATTACTAATATAAAAAAATAAGCTTTATAATTAAACAAAAATTAGGTATTCTTTTTTGCATCTTAGTTACCTAATAACTACCAAAGTAACCACCACCCAAACTCGATATTCCCTGATAGTACTTACCAGTGTTGATTGTTATTAGTTATACGATGAGGGCTTTCGTTGAATGAAGTTAGTGTGGAATTAGAATTTAGTTGATACATAGTGCATGTTATTATATTGTTAGTTAGTTTACATATATATTGCATAACTGTTAACTGAATGAATTATACCTTTATAATATCTCTCGCGTATACTAGGATAGGCAGAAAGTACCTAGTTTTAAGACAATTTTTTTCTAAAGCGCCGCCTTGTTTTCCAGACATTATGTGTTGAGTGGCGAAACTTAACGCCAAGCTTTTGTCTTGTTACTCGAATGTATGAATGACTCATACCTACAAGTGGCAAATGAATCCATAACCAACTTTATTACAGTTAGGCGCTGTGCCACGACGGCCTCAATTACTTAAATGAAAGTTGTACAAGCTATTGCCACTGAAAATTTTATAAAAAGTAAATTGTAATTTCCAGTCTTTTTATTTTTAATCATAATAATCAGCTTCACGCTGTGTTCCCCACACAGCAGGGTAGGCAGAGGGAACCTAGGGTTAAGACACTCCGTTCCCCACTTTCCGCCGAATTCTGGAGGCATTGCGTGCTGAGTGGCGGAAATCAACGCCGCGCTTTACCTCGACACCAGACAGAAGAAATTAAAATAAAAGTGCGAAAAAATAAAAGTAAATAAATATTTCACTTCCTCGAGTGGGGATCGAACCCACAACCAGTCCATTTTACCGTCACACTATGTGCCTCTGCGCCACAACCGGCCTCCTTTTTATTTTCTTTATATAAAACTTATCATTTCTTGCATGATCATTGGTTGTCCCATAACTCTGTCGTCGTGTAATTTTATGACACAGCCACTGGTGTACGTATGACATATGTACGTATTTTCAATGTCTCCTATTACATAACTAGAATGGAGTACCTGCTTGTTATTTTTTGTTTTATTAAGCATGTTTAGTATAAAATAAAGATAATAAAAAACAATATGAACAGCTATAGAAAAGTATTTATTAAATAACAACCACAATAGCATCTAAGACGATATAGACATTTTTTTTAATTTTACAATCAATATTTTTAAAGTGTATTAACTTTCTATTGTTAGCTTAATTACAAACATATTTAGAACAAGTTTAATAAAAAAAACTTTTAGTAGCAGGTCGGTTTCAAACACTACAAGCAGATATATAAAATAATTCATAGCCGTATCGGACATTTGAGAAGTTTCTGCCCAAAATACATGTAGCAATTGTTCATTCTTACAATTTTTTTAAGTGCATAGCTTGGTTGTCTAGTTTCTATCGCCGTATCCTTGCCTAATAATAAAATATACGACCAATAAGACTCGATAGTTCGTGTTAAAGTTGCGATGTCACTTATCTTTCTACAAGATTATTCATTATTATTAGACGATCTGAAAAGTCCTAATTTGACAGTATGAATGAATTAGCACCAAAAACATCCGGAGTCCTATAAACTATGATCAGTCTGGATTTTCTATTATATCTGGCACATTTTTCATCCATGAGTTGGCATCTCCTTTCTTTACTTATAAAAAGTTAATTGCCTTACCTCTGAATTAGTAAAGATGAAAATGAGATAAAAAAATGTCATCTTCCCATGAAAAGAACTGAAACAGCACAAGCTGAAGCCTTTACTTGGCTCACTCATCTTGGCTTGCTAAGTCCAGTAGAATGTAATCATTGTCATCCACTGATTATTCGTCCGATTCAGAAAGCCAAGTTTCTATATTTTTCAGCTATCTTCGCTCATTGACTTAAACACAGCGGGTTTTGTAACATTTTGATAATTCGAAACTGGAATTAGACCGTTAATGATACATTTTATCATCGGACAAATATAAACACATCATCATAAAAGTCCCATTTACACTGACGCTACGTATCACATGCGCTTGGTTTAGATACACGTCAGACGTCATTGGTGACTAACGCCCAATATTAATAACCTATCTCCAACGTCAATATTAGATTGTTTCATATATCTATCCAATCTCTAGATTGGATAGATATATGAAACAATCTAAGATTGACATTGGAGATAGGTTATTAATATTGGGCGTAAGAAACTACCAAAAAAGATACAATTCCCGCGACTCCATTTAAGTAGAGTATCTCTTACAAATGAATAAAAAAAGGGGAAAAATTGTAACTCAGTGGGTTATTTTTCGTACAATAGATTCTGATCTTGATAGATTAACTTGAAGAAGATATATCCTTTGAGGATAAGCGGTTGATCGTGAGAGGAAACTTTGTTTTGATCATCACAACAGTATCAGGTATATGTTACTCTTACTTAGAAAATTCGTTTAGATTATCTACTTCTATAGTTCAACAACAAGTTTATCTCCGTCATCAGTTTTATGACACTTTTTTACTTACTACGACGGAAAGGGGGTGTTTTTGCATTGTGTTTCTATTATGTCAGCTTCACACAGTATCCCGCACACAGCAGGATATTTGTCTCTAGTGAACATTTATATTTTTAGTCTGTATAAGTAAACACATGATATATTAGTGGCGACTTTAACATGTAAAATTAAAAATTAGTTTTTTCTCATTCACTAATCCTATCCAAAAATATCCTCTTAGTCTAGACTAGAGTCTTACTCCCTAAATACCTATATTTCAACTACTTAAAACCCACACTTTCGGCAGTGCGTTATCTGTTAGTCACTCAGTAAGGAATAGTTATCTCAATATAAGTAAACATAATGTATTTTGATGTTTTACATTGGTCTCATTCGCTAAATTGCGTCCAACGAAAAGTGAGAAACAGTAAACCAATAACAATATCAATGTACTTTTTACATTTTTAAAGTATTATTTCACACTTAGGAAAGAAAAATACTTATTTAGAAAACGTAACGTAAAATTTAAATGTAGTGGGACTCCTGGAAACCGACCAGGCGCTCTGACCACTAAGCCATACGTTCTCATCAAGCTTCGTCGAAATTTTTATACGCTTGTTACAACTTATTTATATTGTTAGCATCTCAGTAGGGAATTTTTTACAAATTTCCGCTACCCAAAGATACTTACTAAGAATTATCGTCTGGCAAGAGTATTTAATAAATAGCATTCTCTCTTTATAAACATCAATGTATTTTATTTTTAGCTTATAGTAGGCGGAAATCTGAAATATACTTGAAAAGTAATAAATAATCGCGTAAAAGCCTCACTGATATCGGCGCTTCAATAGTATGAATGAAGTTTACACACATATTCAATTTATTTTATAAAAACTTAAAACAAATAATGTAACTACAAAATTAAAGACATTTAAACAATCATTTAAGGAACCAGAAGTTGTGAACAATAAAAGTCAGGAAATTTATTCAGGATAGACTCTAGAACATCTATTATTATATTGCATATAAATATAATTTAAATATTGAACATCTGACTGTAACGGACTCTGACAGTTTAACTCCCACTCGCTCGAATGAAATATTCCCCGCTCTCGCAAGAAAAAAAAGCTCGGCGTTAGGTTTCGCCACTTAACACGCAATGTTTTAAAAATCAGTGTGTGGGTAGCAGAATGTCTTAAAAGTATACATGGTGCAAGCGTCTATGCTCCTTTTACGGTAACAGCATATAGGGTAAAATATTTCAAACTCATACCTAAATAAATTAATTAATCAAGATACGTTAACAGCTTATTCGTAGGTTTTTTTTTTCATTTCACGATGTTTATCCATACCTGTATTTCGTGTGACGCAGTTGCGAATAGATACCAATAACGTAAATATCTATTACTACAAAAATACTACGAAGCGTTGCCCGTCATTCTCAAAAAACATTAGAATGACAAGGGGATATCTCTCATACTATTTTACGCAATTCAATATCGTCGCCATTACCTACGATATCGCTTTGATAGATTTGTGTCTGTGTGCGTCATTCTTGACAAATGGCGTTTTATTTCATAACGATAATTTATTAATTATATTGTTTGAAAAAAAAATTGTTTCATTTTCAGAAAAATGTTTTGATTGTATTAGTTGTTTATAGAGTAGTTAAAACTGTGTTTCTTCTAAAGTGGTGATGACAGAAACACTCTGTATACGTTCCTTCTGTCTACTCTGCTACACGCGGGATACAGCATGAAGCTACAGCTTATGGTGCATAGAATATTGCTGGTAATGATATTTCAATATAACCTTGACGTATGAAAATACATGATAATAGTTAAAATACATATACAAATATCAACTTGGCACCACAAGCGGTTGTGCTGCCAAGGTTGCTGTGATATAACTTTGGACCTGAAAATGGCCTGTACATTACTTACAATACAAAAAGCATTCAAATGTAGTTGTTATAAGTGTAAACTTGTAGTTGTTATAAATTTTATTCGAAGATTATGCGATATATATTTGATTGTTTGATATCTTTAACCGTAATAGTGTAGTACAGAGTCTGAGTGTATATTTAACGTTTGCGGATTCGATTTTTACTATGAAATAATAGATGATGAAAATAGCAAATATTTTCATTTTCCTGGCTTTGGGAATAAGACATAGTGTGGAGACGACTTCCATATGAAATGTTTGGAAAATTGAATAGAAAGTAGGAAAAATAAATGGAAATATTCTAAAAATAATAATTTCTCTAGGTGATAATCGAAGTGACAGACCACAAACACCTCCAATATACGCCCAATATTAATAACCTATCTCCAACGTCAATCTTAGATTGTTTCATATATCTATCCAATCTCTAGATTAGGTTATTAATATTGGGCGATAGTCGGCACTAACATTTTTCGGATCTCTCTAAATTCTCTCTTTAAGCTCTCTCTAATATTTTCTCATTTTAAAACTATTTTTAATTTTTTTTTTAATTATATAACATTATTTGTTTGTTTATATAATATGTAAATTCAAAAATAAAAAAAAGTAAAAATTCTGTTATGATGCAAAAATATATCTATTTAATTTCTGCGAAAAAACGCTAACTGGCTTAAATATTTCATTTCAGTTAAGGACCATTATTTTACTTTTATACGTATATAATTTCAATTAAAGAAGATACTCGATTTTCGGGACGGAAATATGATGGTACTACTTTGTTAGAAGTATTATATGGCAATTTAGCTCGTTAAAGAGGCTGAACTGTCAAGTTTATTTGTAAAAGAGAATATGTTTGATAACTTTCAAAACTTGATATAAGTTGTTGAATTTTCACAATTTATATTCTCGTAATCTCGAGGGATGAGAGTTGGATGATACGATAGGAAGATAATCTATACTTATAATAAATCTGTAGAGAGGTCAATTCTGTACACGAAATATATTTTCAAAATAACTATCAGGGGGTGATTAGTTATCGATACTGATACCAAAAATGCAATCAGTAAAATTTTTGTCTGTCTGTCTGTCTGTATATTCTTTATAGAAACAAAAACTACTTGACGGATTTTAACGAAACTTGGTATTAAGAAATTATTCTTCATACTCCTAAGCAGGTTATAGTATACTTTTCATCACGTTACAATCAGTAGGAGCAGAGCAGTTAAAGGAAATGTTGGGAAAACGGGAGAAGTTACTTGATATTTTAAGCTTCCGTCGCGTGTGCAGCCTTAATGGTTAAAGCTACAGCGAAACCATGTATAACGGAAATATTTTACATAAAATTATAAAAAAAATATCCCAAGACAGCATATGTCTACCTTTTATGGTTGACTCACAAAATCATATTAAAAGTCATTATAGTTGTCAATCAATTCTACTTATTAAATCAATAATCATGTATTTTAAGCGAGCGAAGCCGTGGGCGGGCCGCTAGTTATTAATATGTACCTCCAACCTACAATGCAAACCAAAATATAATTTATTTTGAAAGTTCCTATGGAACTAACGTTATTTTTAAATTATGAAATTCGTTTACTGTAGCCATTGATGTCTGGTTTGCCTATTGTGCCGTCTTTGTCGTAAGCCGGAACCTAGTGTTAAGACAATCTGGTCCTCACATTCAGCCAAATTATCGAGGCATGTTGTGTTAAGTACGGTTACGTGCGGAAATAAACGCTGCGCTTTGTCTCGACACTAGAGGGAAGAAATAAAAAAAATAAAAATTTAATTACCTTAGAGTGAAGATCGGACCCACAACCAGTCGCGTTAATAGTCACACACTTGTGCCCCTGCGTTACGACTGGCTTCAAATAAATGTGAGAAAATAATAAGAAAATGTATATTGCTGATAGTAACTGAAAAGGTTTACACTAGTATCGTAGCGTCTTGCTTGCTTATTATTTAAAATGTAGTCTGTTTATTTCAACATCTTTTTTTATTTATAGTGAACTTAATGAAATTTATATAAAAAATCTTTCTTTCCTGTAATATTCTTTATTCTTTACAGAAGATTTATAAATAAGGAACAATTTCCTATAGAAAATTCTTAATTCATTATTAAAGCTATGCAATTATGGCCACATCCGTTTTGCAAAGACAATTAAGCGTTCATTTCCGCTACCTCTCCTTGCTGCAAACTGGATAAAATGCTATACAAAACGAAATAATTAGGAAATTGTGGTTTGGAAAAATGTTAAAATGGATTTTAAAATAGTGTTTTAACATTTTGAATCATCTTTCTGAACATGTGATGGTTGTAGGTTCGATTCGTGACTTCAATTTAACCACGCTTAACAAGTAATATTACAAATTTAGGTGGGAAGTGTAGAGCGTTATGTTTTTACACTGAGTTTTTATAGCTTCACGCTGTATTTAAGTATATATGAAGAAAAGTTGGGAACCTAGTTTCAAGACGCTCATTTATCATTGATACATTAGTGCTCTTGCGCCATGACGGCTTTACACAAAGTTATCTTGGTCTATTATATATACATTATATGTTATTTAATGTTGAGCTTTAAAAGTTCTTTTGTAGGCTTTGAATAACTTGATCGTTATTAAGAACTTTTGTTGAAAAAAAAAATGATTTATCTAAAACTTATAAAAAATGACGTCTAATCGGAGTTCCTCGCTGACTGATCTTTTAGTGTTCCGTGTAAAAATGTTCTTAAAAAATCAAATTATATCAGCTTCACGCTGTATCACGCACATAGCAGAGTAGGCAGAGAGAACTTAGTGTTAAGACACTCCGTTCCCCACTTTCCGTCGAATTCTGGAGGCATTGCGTGTTGAGTGGCAGAACGCCGCGCTTGTCATCTACACCAGAGCGAAGAAATGGAAACATAAATTTAAGTAAATATTTCATCTCATCGAGTGGGGATCGAACCCACAACCAGTCGGTTTTACAGAACACACTTCGTGCCGCTGCGCCACGACATATTAGAAGATAACAGATTAAAGCCTAGCCTCAGACATATTAGAAGATAACCTGGCCTCAAACATATTAGAAGATAACAGATTAAAGTAATAAAAAATCATATTAAAAGTCATTATAGTTGTCAGTCAATTCTGTTTATTAAATCAATAATCATGTAGTTTAAGCGGGCGAAGCCGCAGGTGAGCCGCTAGTATTATATATAGATACACATACAAATCCAAGTAGGATAAAAACCTACAAATGTTGTGTTAACATAAATACATACGTTTTGTCTCTGGCAGTAGCGTACTATTAAAATTTTACGATATTTCATACTAACTTTAACTAACGGCAACTTTTGAAATGTTATATTCAGAGAATGAAGCAAAATTTTGGCGAGACACCAATTAAAATGTTGCTCGTCGAAATGGTTAGTAAGCTTTGTAGAAAATTTATAATTATCCCTTCTATAAATTATGAGATAATTAGACCTTCTTTTTCTATTTATCATTGTGCGGAAGTTTTTTTTTAACTTTACGCACTTAGTAGGGTAGGTAATCTGGGAACCTAGTGATCAAATACTCCTTTTCCATTAAGACATTTCCGTTCATCACTTTTCGCTGAATTCTGGAGGCATTGCGTGTTGCCTGGCAGAACTTTACTCCGCGCTTTGCCTCGTCATCAGAGCGAGGAAATGAAAATATTACATATTTCACTCGAGTGGGAATTGAACCCGCAACTTATCACGTCTAGTCACAAGCTTGTGCCCCTGCGCCACGACTGGTCCCTCCTTTCCTGGCCTTTCCTTTCTAAATAACAAGGGTATTAAGAATAAATCAACGTTAACTGGAATTTATGTATCTTATTTCAAAAACGGAATACATGATGAACATGAGTTCAGCAGCTAATCGCTTTGTCCATTATTGTCCTCGCTCACCGGCGGAGTGTCCTAACACTAGGCTCCCAGCTTATCAACTACATGCGGGATACAGCGTGAAGCCAAAAGAAAAATGTATAAAATAGGTAGTTAAGCTTTTCCATTTACATAGTACCTACTGTTTCTACAAATACATAACTATGAAACTTTAATTCTTCTTTTGAGCAGACCGATAAAAAAATACATAAAACATAGATTGATTAAACAGAACCGTGCAAAGCTGGATTCTCGGGTCTATCGCTTAACCGATTTTCATTTGCTTTATTATTCGGAGCGTTTGTTTGGTGCCTTTGAGAATTTATTTCTGGCTACAACAGATTTTTTTTTCTGGTTATACTTATAGACTTTCTGACACTGTCGTGGTGCAGTTGAAAAGTGTTTTAGTGAAACCTATGATTATGAATACAAAATTTCATCGATTGAATATATTTTATATATAATTTTCAAGTTGTATCCTGCATATAGAAGTAGTCGTAGTCGGTAGAGCAAAACCTAGTATTAAGACATTCCGTTCCGGATTTTTCTCAGAACTTTCGAGACATTGCGTGTTATGTGGCAGAACTCGACGCCGCGTTTCATCGTGTTACCAGAGCGAGGAAATTAAAATGATTAATTGACCTAGGTTTTGATCTCTATGTACTATCGTTTAAATAACAGATTAACCACATAAATTAAATTTATTTTGTATTCGACTGATAGAATCGAACCAAACGTTAAATCTACGATTTCGAAATTTTTCGATGACAAAAATTTCGTTATATATAAACAATACGTAGGTATTGTTTATATATAACGAAATTTTTGCCACTGTGGTAAAGTGGCCTGCATCTGATTGTAAACGCGATGGTTGTGGGTTCGATTTCCACTCGGAGAATTGAGTTATTTTAATTTTATCATTTTGATAACAAAACAAAGCACAATGAACCCACAACCAGTAGCGTTTACAGTCACACTTTGTGCATCTGCGCCGCTACTAACCTTAAATATAATAATTTTATATATGTATCGGCATCAGCATAGAGATATCATTCTCCTCCATATAATGGTCGATTACATTAATATCATTCGTTAAGCTGCGTCCAACCAAAAGTGAGAAACAGTAGGTAGTGTGTGTCCGATTGCACAGATATTTGGATTACGACTTCCATAATAAAAAAAATAATCTCGGTAAAGGTTTATTGATATCGGCGTATATTCGTATGAATGAAGCTTTCCCAAACAGATTCTGGATTTTTATCAGTTTACTACATTTTGAATATAGGATATAAAGAACTAATAGATAACAATGTTTTTTAAAAAAATATATAATTGCTATTTTGGTAAACTAAACCTCTATATGTTTAAAAACTTAAATATTGTAACTATAAAATCGAAGACATTTAAATAATAGATACTAATGATGCATATAAATATATTTTAAATATGAAGGTCGTTGTGACGCAGCAGAATAGCATCTGATTGCAAACGCGATGGTTGTGGGTTCGATTGCCACTCGGGGGCATGAAATATTTTTATATACTCGATCTTGCAATTAGACAACCTTAAAAATACCTTGAAAATTGTGCGGTGCGTGGTAAACGGAATGTCTTGCACTATAAACGTTTCCTCTATCTACTCTACCACACGCAGGATTGAAACTACACATTAAATAGTATAAGATATTGTAATTGTAATTAGGGTTCCGTATCTCAAAAGTGGATTTCTTTTTTAAGGGTCACTTTAGTCCGTAGGTCCGTCGTCGCTCAATATTAAATATTCAGGTCTACAGTTCCTTGAAAAACAGAAATAATCAAGCTTTTAAATCAACACAATCAAAAGATATTTATTATAGTATTTATGCATAGTTTTTACTGTATTTACTGCATTTTGTATTCGCTGCGTAATGAAAACCAATTTAATATCATTTTTACATACGAAAATATGAAAAATATGAAAATACAAGAAAATACGTATATCCATGTATTTCACTCGGCAGAATGAGCGGTTGAGCCGTCCAAGGTTGCTGTGATATAACTTTGGACTTGAAAATGGCCTGCACATTACTAACAATACAAAAAACATAGACATTTAGTTGTTATATTTTTTTATTCGAAGTTTGACATTTAAGATCGTCGTAGTAGTAGGACAGAGTTCGAGTATAAATTAGACTTAAGTGGATTCAATTTCCGCTTAGAAATGAGCTATTTTATTTCTTTAAAACTTTTTAAATATACCTATGTATGTATTTTTGTTTTAAATATACAACAAAAGCTATTATAACTCGCCCAAGAGTCATCAGTTCATTATGCATAGCGCTCAGAAATAGTTATAAATTTTCTGCAGAAAGTTTTTATTCTTGTATATTTTTGTCTTATTTTATACTAGCGGCTCGCCCACGGCTTCGCCCGTTTAAAATACATGATTATTGATTTAATATGCACAATTGATTGACAACTATAATGACTTCTAATATGATTTTTTTACGACATTATCGTCAAAGATTTTTTGATTGTTTTAAATACAAAAATACGACCATTGTTGATATTTGATATTTATAAAATATACATAAAGCTAATTATTTATTACACGCATATATTTTTGTAACTTTATGTTCTTTTTACCTATATAATATACTCTGTTAAATGTGCTGATGTCAGTGAATAATTTAATTTACTCATTCAGAAACAGCCTTAAATGTTAAATTATTGATTTGAAGGATTCATAATATTTTTTATAAAATAACTGTAATAATTGCATATTAACTCCTGTACAGTTTTTAAATTAGTTACATATTAATATATGTAACTAATTTAAAAACTGTACAGGAACGAACCAACCAAAAAATCTTTGTATTTACTTGATATTTCTTTCAAGATCGTTCTTTATCTCTGTGTTGAATTAATTACGACTTAAACTTAACTGTTATGATTTATGAAGGTAATCTCCACTAACAATTCAATTTTGTTTACTTTATTGTATAAAATATTATATAATAGTGCTTCAAAAATATATATTTTTATCAACAGTCATATAACCCAGACGTTTCGAACGTCATTCTTTAGCCAGGGTCATACCAGCGCGATTGCTATATAATATTCGCAGGCAAGCTAATGCCTTGAGTTCATTCAAATGAGGATAACTTTTTTTTTAATGAACCGATTTTGATGAACTAAACTTTAGTACTTAAGTTGAGTTAAAACAAAGCAATTGGTGAAATTTTCAAGTAAATCGGTTCAGTACTTTCAGAGAAAAATGCGGACAGAAATATGTCGACAGACAGACAGACAGACAAGAAATTCAAAAAAAATCTTTTTGCTTTCTATTAATCTTTTTAAGTGTCCCTTTATCCATTTCAGTCAAAATTACTAAATGTACAGACAAAATATTTTTACTGTCTTATTATACAGGGTGGAAGCGGCAGCGCTCCATTTACTGAAACTGCATATAGGGTAAAATATTTCAAACACAAAGCAAAAGAAATTAATCAAGGTACCTCAACAGTTTAGACGTAGGATTTTTTTTTCATTTCACGATTTTTATCCAAGCCTTTATTTCGTGTGACGCACACATACACGTACTACTACAAAAACTACTATTAAGCGTTGCCGATCTTCTACTTTTCATTCATACAACACAACCGAACGAGAAAGAACGATATTTCCCGTTCTTTGTCATGCAATTACCTATTTTTTATAATAAATCTAAACAACGTTCAAAGCTCTTATTAAAATTGTTCAATAAAATGCTACTTTATTTCTTTTACTTTATTATGAAATTATTTCGAAATAATGCAAGGTTATTGAACCACCCATAAAATTATACTCAAAATTTTTAACACACAAAACGATATTGAACTACGATAGATAGGTACTTACACTTAACATTAGTTGAACATCGTCATCGACGCAATCTCCTTTTACTTCCACTAATATTTACATCATAAGTAATATTAAAAACTCAACATTTGTTTGAAATGTCTTAAAAGAATGTATGTGTAATTTGATAGTACACTCAAATACTGACACACAATAGTTACACATTTAAGAAAAATACTCTGTAATCATATATCACATTCATCACGAGTTTAGAAATCCGATTTATGATAAAAAATAATATTAAACAACATCAAAATAAATTAAAACACTCAATGTCTAAAGTCGAACAAAATAATGTAAATACAACAAAACTTAGCCGTTCCGCGGCTAAGTTAAGATAATTGAAAACATTGTAATAGTTGCCATTATTTAAAATACTTCTCGAACATACTTTTAATTTTTTTTATTAACATTTTAATTAATAATAATATTCGTTTAATTTTTGATAGAAAATCGTATAAAAATTAAATAGAAACGAGTCATAATGTTACACGGGAACCTAGGAAAACTCAATATGAAATAAATGATTATTTAGTAATTATTTGTAAATAGTATTGATAATTTTATTAATTATTTTAGTATCAAATCATACGTAAAAAGTATAATCTACATGTATTATGAATTATAGTGTTATATTAAGCAATAATTCCTGCACGATATAGCAGCACTGGCGCGAAGCACAAAGATGGCCAACCTTCGAATGACGCAACCGCGAGCCCTAGCGAGGAATCGGTGCGGCGTGAGAGGGGGTGTCTATCTGCATATATCAAAATATGCGTTCTGCGTAATTCTACCACGCGTGCTTCTCATATGCAATAGTAGTTGTTTCGGACTATAGCTGAATGTTATTTACTAAACCATATAAATACAAAGGGTTATGGGCCCAGACCATATCGTAATAATAAAAAAATAAGAAGATTGCATCAATCATAGAAAATTAGAAATACCGGCGAGATTAAAACAGCGTTACTTCACGTGTCACGCGGTCGGCGTTGGTATTGGAGGTTAAGTTGCCGGGAAGGAATAAAAAAGAAAAACAAGCAAAAAAACAATCACGATGAAAGGAAACAGCACAGTAATAAAACTGAGTAAAAAAATTGGAATGCATGGAAGTTCCAAACCATAATACTACTACGAGGTGAAATTGTGTCATCATCATCTGCATTTATTGCAAAAAAAGAAATGCTACAAATAAAAGAAATATTAAATGTTTTAAGTGTACTAAAATGAGTCATTGATAATGACTGAATGTAATGTGGACATAAAATGTAATAATTTTGTTAACAAAAGTGAGAAAAAATGCTAATAATTTTGTAAACATGTTAAAAATGAGTGTTGGTTTAACAAGAGAAAAGTAAAAAATGCGTTTGTAGTGCCACAAAAATAAAACAGTCAAAATGGTTAGTGAATACAGATGTGCACAGTGAGCACATGTGTTATGATAAAAACTTATTTTCAACTTTTAAACCAGTATCAAATAAATCAGTTATTTTAGGTGATGGTAGTGAAATCAGTGTCATTGGTTGTGGACAGGTGTTGTTAGAAGTATTATAGCACACTATTTGCCCTTTAATAGCAGTGATACAAAATTAATTAAAACTTGTGAGTTAATACATGACGTCTGTCACAACAAATCACATCTGTGAGCCAATGAAGGAAGTATCTATTGGAGGCTCAAGTTATTTTTTAATATTAAAAGATGATGATTCACATTGTAGAACAGTATACTTTATTAAAAAGTAGGATGAAGTTATAAGATGCATTAGAGATTTTATTAACAAGGCGGAAAATGGTACAGGAAATAAAACAATAAATTTTAGAAGTGACAGTGGCTTAAAATTTATTAATAAAGATGTGTTAAATTCATTCTTAGAACATGGTATAGTACACCAAACCTCTGTACCATACACATCACAACGGAATGGCAAAGCGGAAAGGGATATAAGAACTCTAACAGATGCAGCAAGGTTCATGCTGTGTGCCAAGAATCTCTCTAAAAAGTTATGGGCTGAAGCAGTGAATACAGCAGCATATGTATTAAACAAATAAATAAAAATATTGTTTATTATTTATTTTTTATTTAATTTTTTGTTTATAATAATAAATTTTTTTATTCATAGCTATTATGTGAAAAAAGACAATAAAAAAATACTGACTTGACTTGTAATTGTAACTTTTTAAGTAATGAGTAGTGCCAAAAGAGTCCAAATGAATATTTTATTATTTTTTCTTTTATTAATTGTTACTTTGATAAACAATTATTAAAACATAAATCTTAAATGAAAACGAATATTTAGATTTTGAGGTAAAATAATATTTTTTTTAAAGAAAATAAATTAGTTATTGATTTAATCAAATAGTAATTGATATATCTAAGCATTAACATGTTTTACCCTCAGCGGAAATAGTAATGAGAATTTTATAACTTATGTCAAAAAAATGACAGTTTTAGTAAGTGGTACTTGTAGTTTCATGATTTTACGGACACGGTATCGAATAGAAAGTGTCGATACTGTACTCATGAGTAGTATTGAAAAAAAAGTATCGTACCCGTAAAAATATCGATAATTCGAATTTGTAACACTTGTGTTGATTTAACATCACTTCGCCGCCGTTAGCTACATACCTACGCTAGTTGCTGCGACTCGATTTCTTGAATGAAACGTGTGCGACGTTGCCGCTTTGATAGGTTAGTGTGCGCGTATATGTGCGTGTTTATAATATTCTTGACAAATGGCGTTTTATTTTAAAACGATTATTTTATTATTTATTTTGTTTGAAAAAAAAACTTTTTCATTTTTGGGTATTTATTTTTTTCTGAATTATATTAGGCTTTTATAGAGTAGTTAAAACTGTGGTTTCATTTAATGTGGTGCTGACACGTCCACCCTGTATATAGAGATGTAATGCCCACATACGCATGATTGGTGATGATTTGTTAGGTAAAGAACTGAAGTAAGTAGTTTTCTAAATAAAATCGAATCTGTACAAATGTATTAATGTAATTCCACTATATGAAATTAATGACGATAATTAGTTACTACAGTACAGTATATCCTTGTAAATTTTATCTGTACTAATATAATAAAGCGGAAGAGTTTGTTTAATCGCTAAGATCTGTGGAGCTACTGGATGGTTTATATTTTTTTTATTTTCTATGAAAGCTGCATTTCTCAGGAGTGTAATTCTTAGTTAGTTTTAAATAACGCAATTACAATAATATTGACCATCATGGAATTGTTTTAAGCGCGTGCGCTGCAAAATACTCTAAAAACATACTACAAAAATATTCAATTTCATTAGTTTTAAAATAAAGTCCACGATACCCTATATCTATCTTTTATAAATGAGTCACAATAAGGCATTTTGTGACAAAAAGTAATTCAAAATTACAAGATGATATTCTTTTTCATAAAGATATTAAAAATTACGAGCGACATTACGTTTATTATGTTATTTCACCATCAAGGAATTTTTATAAAGATAATCTTTGGCTTTTATAGCATGTAATTTGGACGTATACTTTTCGAAAAATGTAAAATTAAAATAATTCACCACTGTTTGTTCTTGTGTTGTATAGGCTTGAGTTCCACGGGGGGCACCCTTGCAGCCGATGACATCCTCGCATGCAGCCACATAGTATACTTTCTCAAATTTATCAAATAAATCAGTTTCACGCTGTATCCCGCACCCAGCAGGGTACGACACCAGAGTGAGGAAATGGTAATATAAATTTAAATAAATATTTCATCTCCTCGAGTAGGGATCGAACCTACAACCTGGCCTCAAAAGTGGCGGAAAGTGACATAATTATTATCCACAGACATAATTATGGTCGGTGTCCTTTTTTCCTATATTATTATTTTTGTTATTTAATTGTTGAATATTTTTAAAATATTTAATATTTTTCTCTAAACCTGGCAACCTAAAAGGCACAAATGATGCCAAAACGAGTTTAGTCTTTATCTTACCTAATCTAAAAAAATAATTTGAAAGCATTCTTTATAAAATACGTTATTTATTAGCCATTCCAATTAAGCAGTGTCATCACCTAAAAAATATTTAATAACTTTCTTCCAACCTTCGTTAGTACAAGAGATATTGGAACTTTGCCAGAGTACAATTGAAGATATCTGAGACTGCTGTTTTGTTCCGCGAAATTTTTCAGTCTCGTCCTAAATTTTCTTAATAGATTGTATGATGTCGTTATTATTGCTTTACTTGTGAGACTTTAACTGAATATCGAGAGGAACTTAATGTCTATTCGAGGCCTCAATCAAATTGAATTTGATGGTACAGTAAAGCAAATGATTTTAACAGATAAACAAATATTATTATAACAAGAATATCTATCTCACACAATTTATTCTAGGAATACATAATAATCTCTATTTTTTACACTTTTATATTGTCCGGTTATAGGCAACAAAATTTCTTAAGAAAATTATTTTAAAGTATCTATTATCTGATTTTTTTATATGTTATCAAAGTTAGAGCAAAACTAAATAATAATAGTTTTTGAAGTTGATTATCGAAAAAAATGTGTAAGTATTTTGCCTTTAGCCTCTCAAAATTGTAGTATAAAAATTATTTTCTGAAAAAATATTTTTTAAATGCTGTTTCTACATGTTTAAAGCGATTTGTTCGCTGTTAAAACAGCGATGTGATCGGTGTAAATACGAGTCGCCTACTAGTGAGAACTTAGAGGTATATTGGGGAAAAAATCACAAGCGTAGTGTTGGATTTGTGCTTTGATAATTTTTTTAAGTTTTCTTCTAGTATACGAGTTTTTAAAAAAAGGATTGCTCAAATCTCTTAAGTACAAAAATTCGGGAAATTACATGGGGATTATTGGGAAAGCCATTGAACTATTGACAAATACCTCGTAAGGAAAATTTAGCTGCTAACAGTTTACAATACGTAATGTCTCACATCGGAGGAAGCGGAGAACTGAGCATCTTGACACTGTATTTTCTCTGCCTGTTAATTATGATCTGAGTATTCAAACCAATATCACATTTCGACATTATATAGGAACTTTCTTTAGAGCCCAAAGTCAGAAGATAAAGTAAGTTGTTTCTTGGCAAGAAAATGCAAAATGAGAAAATAAAAACAGTGAATTTTATACAATGCAAACAATTTTAGTTACATAATATTTTGTGTACATTCGGCAGAAAGTGGGGGACGGAGTGTCTTAACACTAGGTTCCTTCTGCCTACCCTGCTGTGTGCGGGATACAGCGTGAAGCTAATTTAATTTTTATATTTTGTACAAAAGTAAAAGTAGTACAGTAAACAAAAATTGAAGCTGATTTATTTTAACTTTGAATTTAAATAAATATATTTTATTCTTTAAAATATCGACATTTAAAAGCGGCTACCTGAGGTAGTGGCTTTATGCCACTGCGTTTCGCATCACATAATGCCGGGGCGCCGGAGCGCCCAACCCACCTTAAAGGCCGGCAACGCACCTGTAGCTCCTCTGGTGTTGCACGGGGTCGTGGGCGGCGATAATCACTTACCATCAGTGACCCGAACGCTCGTTTGCCTTGTCTTTTCCATAAAAAAAAACTTGTGACCTGCCCCTCAACTCGTTCTAAGGAAATTTCTATTTTGAATTTTACTTCTAGCAAGCTACGTCGAAATTTTTATATGCTTTTAGCTTGATGAGAACGTATGGCTTAGTGGTCAGAGCGATTGGACGGTTTCTAATACGACGGCGTGGAATAACATTTTAAAAATATTATAAACAAGAAATATGTTTAAAATATTTTTTCTTATGGAAAATAATATGTTAAGGCCAGTCGTTGCTCAGGAGCACAAAGTGTGACTGTAAACGCGACAAGTTGCGGGTTCGATTCTCATTCTTCGCTCTGTTTAGGAGAACGAAGAACTGTTAAAAAGTATTTGCAATAACTGCTATTTTCCATAAAATTGAGTATTATAGAATAACATTGTGTGCGACGTCCCGTAATAACGGTATTAGGACCCGCTCCCTTGTGACACGTGATCTGTCATCAAGAGAGGTAAGAAATGTATTCCCAATCATTCTTGAAAGCTACCGTACTAGTGATAAAATATAAGAAGATTTGTGATATCATCTTTTCTATTCTTTTATTGTTATACTAGACCCACGCGGCTACGCCCGCTTGTACTATATAAATATTTATGATATATTCTTTTATATATATAAATATGTATATTATGAAACAAAGTCCTTCGCCGCATCTGGCCGTCTGTTTGGGATTAAAATAAAAACTACTGCTTAAATTTTCATACAGGTTACACTTATAGATAGAGAGATTCATGAGGAAGGATTTATTGTATTGTTTATCTTGGTTTTGTCACAATTGATATGTATTATGTTTTGACATAATTGTTGAGAGATTGTAAAAAATCTGACCAACTTGAAACCAAGAGAGATACATTAAAGTAATGTACTAGAGGTTTTTAGATCTATTATATTGCTACAAAAAGGTTAACGGATCGCCGCAATCATAGGTATGATATGTTATGAAATAAATGTTAGCATAAGTTACTTATAATGTAGTAATAGGTGTCACTGTAATTACGAGTACGTCATTTGATATTGTTTCCATTATCGATTGTATTAAGTGGCGGTAGTGTGCTGCGTCTTTTCCGGTGGATTTCCAATATAAGCACAAACGACACGGCACTCATGTTCATTACGTTCTAAGATATTGTCAAGACAACTTGTCATTACAATTCATATTTCAATATTGTGACTACGAGAGTATATGTGTATATATAATAAGTGTAAATAAATTTATTGTAAAAGCTGGATTTTGTGTCTGATTTGTTGGTTCGCTAACAGTTCAGAAGCGGGATTACGAAAGGATATACAAAATTTCCTGCCACGCTCATAAAGTGTAAGTAGACCATATATATATATTATTTTTTTTCTTTTCTCTCATTTTTCTTACTCCTTAAAGATTAGCTGAATAATTTGTATGTAAATTGAGTTCTCTATAATTTTTAATTTTTCTATTCTGAATATAGGCAGAGTGTTGCTATTCTAATTATAGTTTTTAGTTACTCTTATTTCTTTTACATCAAACAAACAACAAACGGATAAATGAAAGATCTTCAATGGAAATTTAATAAATAGTTTTAACAGTTAAAGTTTACTGATGACGATACATAGAAATCTTGTACTTCGAACTTTTCGTTGTGTGGTGATTGATAACCTTTATAACAGCCAGAGTGGTTTTTTTATGAAGGGAATTATTGGATAAATTTGGAAGGTTGGATAATTTGAGAATACACTGGATGATGTGCAACCTACACATTTTCCATTTTATAGTACTTACGTAACGTTTCAGTTTTGAGGGTAGTTGATAAATTTTGAATTTGAGATTGTTTAAGATATACTTTAAAAGAAGTATACAATTGCTTATAGCATCTACGTTGGTAGACGTGATCGATAGGATATTAGTTCTTCCAATAGAGTATTTACTTATACGGGTGATAATTTAAAGATATTTGACACCATGATATTTCACACGTTTAAAGATATATGACATTCATTGGTCATGAATAATTTCAGTTATCAAGACTTTCTGGAATACTTATTTTGAAATATTTATAATGGGTATATTCAAATTTATTTATTACATATCTGGAATATTTCTTTTGTTGTTTTTGTCATTCTTTGGAAAGCTTTTACATCGTATAGAGGATATTGTATTTCGCTATCTATTGGTTAACTAACTATAAATGATATTAGAATTGTTTTTGTGATGACAATAATATTAGTGAAGTAACTATTTTGTTGTCTTAAAAACGTCAATATGATTTTGTTTTATCATCATGCGGAATTGTTCTACATATATTCTTTATGTGTAGTATGTTTAGAATTGATGAATTATCTGAATTGAAATTTGTAAATATTTTCATTGGTTTTTACTTCCGGCTTTGTCTCTTTAATGAGAACTGTCGTCTTGTCGTTTCCTATTTCTGTAAGAGTTGTAAAGCTATTCTCGTAATGTAATAATCTCTTTTTGAATGTATTATTTTTGAATTAGATTGTTCTATGGTATACGAATTTATTAACACGTATAATAGATACAAACATAGAAAATATATTCGTAATAGCTATGGGATCTAATATTCCAATGAAATTAAAGTACATGTGTTCTTATCTCAATTTATTAGTATCTCATTTTATTTGTGTTATGACATATGGTAAAAATTCCTTTCTTTTACGGGATAAATATATTGTGATTTGATAATTATTCCTGGTTTTGGATGATTGTTGTTAATGTAGATATTACAGTGTAATTCTCTCTATCCCGTGAGGACCAGCCAGCTTAGGGAACTTTGGTGGCATTCATTATTTGTTCAATTGACTTTCTTTTCCGTTTGCTATTTGTTTGTTGTTAACATGATGTCAAAGTATTGGCCCTGTTTCACGTAATTGTAGACAAATCTAGATTTTATTTGTTTATTGGTCCATTATTGTCGATTGAGTGTTTTGATTTGCAATTTTCTCTGGAGCGTTAATATTCTTGGTTATTATTACTTTATAACGATTAAAAGTCGTGTAATTGTAAAGATAAAATATCATTTATGTGCATTTATGGCCAGATTATACAGTGTCGGTTAACTTATTAATTTTTATGAATTTCGAATGTCAAAGTTATTTGAATAGATTTTCAAATTCATAAATTAGAAGGAATTTTATGTTAATGTAATTAGGTTGATAAAAAAGTTATTATGATGTGTGCAAGTCTAAGCTTATATTGTTTGAGTTTCAGGAACATGGAAAATAATATTGCCCGAGGATAGGGCTTGAGATTGAATGATGTCCGAGGATAGGGCTAGAGATTGAATGATGCCCGAGGATAGGGCTTGAGAATGAATGATGCCCGAGGATAGGGTTTGGGATGATGATGCCCGAGAATAGGGTTTATGGGGCGGATGGTGCCCGAGGATAGGGTTTGGGGTTGAGTGATGCCCGAGGATAGGGTTTAGGGATGATGATGCCCGAGGAAAGGGTTTGAGGATGGATGCCACCCGAGGTTAAGGAGTTAAGCATTCATCCTTCATCATTCGTCCCTCGTCATTCATCCTTTATCATTCGTCCCTCATCATTCGTCCCATATCATTCGTCTTTAATCATTTTAATCTTACCCGAGGTTAAGGGTAATGGATGGATTATACCCGAGGCTAAGGGTGATGGATGGATTATACCCGAGGTTAAGGGTAATGGATGGATTGTACCCGAGGTTAAGGGTAATGGATGGATTATACCCGAGGTTAAGGGTGATGGATGGATTATATTTCAGGTTAAGGATAATGGATGGATTATACCCGAGGTTAAGGGTGATGGATGGATTATATTTCAGGTTAAGGATAATGGATGGATGATACCCGAGGTTAAGGGCAATTGATAGATAACATTTCAGGTTAAGGATAATGGATGGATGTTACCCGTGGTTAAGGGTAATGGATGGATGATATTTTAGGTTAAGGATAATGGATGGATGTTACCCGTGGTTAATGGTAATGGAGGGATAATACCAGAGGTTAAGGGTAATGGATGCAAAATACTCGAGTTTAAGGATAAAGGGAACTTAAGAATCAGGTTAGTGAAGTCATTTTTGAGCTTATTAAAGAAAATGAATAAAAATTGATTGATTTTTCGAAATTTGAATTGATATTAAAATATTTCTTTTAAATTGTTGTAATTGAGCGGAATGGAATAAATTCATAGCGAGTCGTTCCCAAACGACGAGAATTAAGTATATTCATTTTAACAAATATGTTAGTATAAATGTGTTTACGATGAGACACGAAGCAAAATTCTTATAAAATAAAACTTTTAAATCGGTGTGAAATAATGGCTATTGGTTGGTAAATGGTGGCAATGATCACGGTGTAGCAATAGATACAAATAGAGACATACGTAGGTAGGTAGGTACAGTAGCTTAAGTTATGAATCCTAAAAAAATGTTTGAAATATTTTTGATCTGAAAAAAAACATATATATAAAGGGGAATGATAATGGTAACTACAAAAAAATGCAATGTATAGCTGAATGAAGTGAATCGAATTTAAATTATTCTTTTAGTAGCAAAAATTACAAAAAAAATATCTAGTGAATCTATGATGTAAGTCTTACCATTGGCTGAGAAGAGCCGACATAATACTCAAGAAAACAGTATTTGAAGATAAAATTTACAATAAAAGTACAACAATCGTTACTTTCCAGTTTTAACATCGACATCCTTTAAGTCCATATATTAATATCGTTATAGTAATATAGGATACAAGCTTTGCCTAGTAATTGAAAATTGGCTGTGAAATTTTATAATGCATACGAACATGGAAAATAATGCAAATTTAGTATAACTTATGCCTAAAGGAAAATTAAGAGCATATTACTCTATCTGTCAACTTGTTGTTATTTGTTTGTTTTTGTATATTATCAATTTCTTGTTTATCACAAGTAGACTTTCAAATTATTAGATTACGCGTACAGCTGACATTTGTTGAGGAAAGTAGAAGTAAACCTTAAAATAATCTGAATTAAAAAAAAAATAACCAAAAAAACCAATCGAATTCGACACAATTTTGCCCACCAACCTCCTTTTATTGATTCAGAAGACGAATTTTCCGCAGATTTAGTGTATTGTTGATCGGTATGTTTCATATTAATTTTAGCTTGATATTTCCATGTCTTTTTTAGATAATTAGTCCTGAGAGACAGTCAGACAGACGTAAGTAAGGACAGGACTTAATGCATAAACGTTTGAAGATATTAAGCACTTATTATTTTTTACATGTGACTGGCAACGGCTGTACGTAAGAGCTGATGGTCAATCTTTGCGGCATATCATTGAAGAGACCTTTGTCCAGTAATGGACGAGGACAGGCTAATAATCATGGTTGTGTTGAGGATCATGGTTATGAGGACCATGGTGATGATATGGATCGTGGTGATGATGAGGATCATGGTCATGATGAGGATCATTGTGAGGATGAGGATCATTGTGATGATGAGGATCATTGTGATGATGAGGATCATTGTGATGATGAGGATCATTGTGATGATGAGGATCATTGTGATGATGAGGATCATTGTGATGATGAGGATCTTTGTGATGATGAGGATCATTGTGATGATGAGGATCATTGTGGTGATGAGGATCATTGTGGTGATGAGGACCATGGAGGTGAAGATGGCAGTCATTATGGTTGTGATAATGTGGTTTGAATATGGGAGTAATGAGGCAAGCGGTGTCACGCTCTGTTTATTGTATTTGACTGATCATGGCTACACAAATTGTGTGTTGAATATTTTTTCAAATGAGCTGCTTTTATAAGTAAGATTTGTACAATGTATAAAGTAAACGTGTGTCATTATTTATTAGCTGTGGTTGAGTTAAGAATAACCTTGACTATAATATATATGGGTCTTTAATAGGAAATAGAGTAACTCTATACAGTCATGTTGGTGCTATTTAGCAGTACTTTTTATATGTTAAGCTTATAAAGTATATGAAAGTTAATAAATGAGGCCAGTCGTGGCGCAGGGGCACAAAATGTGACTGTAAAACCGTCTGGTTGTGGGTTCGATCCCCACTCGAGGAGATGAAATATTTACTTAAATTTATATTTCCATTTGTTCGCTCTGGTGTTGGTCGAAGCTAAGCGCGACGTTGAGTTCTGCCACTCGACACGCAGTGCCTCTAGAATTCGGCGGAGACAGGGGAACGGAGTGTCTTGAACACTAGGTTCTCTCTGCCTACCCTGCGTGCAGTGTGTGGGATACAGCGTGAAACCGATTTATTTATTTTAAGTTAATGAATCTGCTTAGTTTACGAATTGAAATGTCATTAATAATAACATGCTCTTTTAATGTACTAAAATAAGTGTTCGATATTAAATAGGAATCTTCCATGTAGCGTTGTTAGTGTTGTTTAGCCAAATTCTTGTGAAAAAAATAATAATAATATGTAATAATTAAATTATAACATGAATGTATATGGCTATGAATGTATACTGATGGCTCATTGTGTTAATGAGAATTATTGAATTGTATAAATCTACATAATTATATATTATCTAATAAACATAATTATATAATTGTTTTATAAATCTAAAATCAAAAAACTAAAAATGTATAAATACAAAAAAAGTATAATCAATTTAATTGCGTAACGAATTCAGTGTAGTTAACATTTACTTTATTTAATTTTAGTTAAGGAATAACAGGACTCTTTTACAAACATCACATGAGTCTAGTTTTATGTAATAATTATTTTGATTTAAAGAAAATTACGAATTAAGAAAATGTATAATTTACATATTATGACATGTGAATATATCTAATTTAATAGTTTTTGTAAATATCCTCACTTGTGCTAAAAATATAATTGTTATGTAACTGTTGGCACAAAACTAAAGCTATTTAAATTAGGACAATTTAAAAATTGTGAACTATTCTTAAATCGCGAAGGGACTCGCGATTAGCAGGATGGCCGAGCTGTTAGCATAAGTTACTTATAATGTAGTAATAGGTGTCACTGTAATTACGAGTACGTCATTTGATATTGTTTCCATTATCGATTGTATTAAGTGGCGGTAGTGTGCTGCGTCTTTTCCGGTGGATTTCCAATATAAGCACAAACGACACGGCACTCATGTTCATTACATTCTAAGATATTGTCAAGACAACTTGTCATTACAATTCATATTTCAATATTGTGACTACGAGAGTATATGTGTATATATAATAAGTGTAAATAAATTTATTGTAAAAGCTGGATTTTGTGTCTGATTTGTTGGTTCGCTAACAGTTTCGCTAACATAAATACATAGTGGATCAATATGCCAAAATATAAACAGAAAGTTTGTTTTTTATCTTATATACAATAAAACAGTAAAATATTTTATCTGTACATTATATTATAGATAGATATTTTTCTTGTCTGTTTCTCTGTCTGTCTATATTTATGATCACGCTAATCTCGGAAAGTACTGAATCGATTTACTTAAAATTGCTTTGTTTTAACTCGGCAAAACATATAAAACTTGCTTCGTCAAAAACTACGTATTTACCAATTGTACATTTAGCTAATAATAGATTAGGTTAGGTAGGCTAATAACTAATTTAAAAACTGTACACGATATACAATCATTCCAGTAATCCTTATCCTCATAGAAATTACGACAATGTAGTAAAAAAATCATATTAGAAAAAATATATTAAAAGTCAATATATTTGTCCGTCGATTCTGTTTATTAAATGAATAATCATGTAGATAAAGCGGGCGCTAGTACAAAATAATCAAACACAATTGCGTGTCGAAAATGATCGATAATATCGATCGATATTAGACGCGCATATAAACGTAAAATTTTGTAGTTCCATCACACCAATAAAATATGTCACTAAATATTAAAAGAAAGGTAGTGCTACATTAAGTATACAATATATCAGTGAAATAGAGCAATTTAAATTTGGAGGCTACATTTGTAGCTCAGTAGGACTTTGCCGTATTATGGTCCTTCAAAATTAACGAAAGAGTACCAACTATCATACACCAAGTCGTTCATTTAGAAAACGGACAACGGGTATGTATATTTTACCTAGAATAACGTAAATTAAATTTTAGATAATCCACGAAACACGACTTGGACAGCGTTTTTCAAATTATGATCAGATGATAATTTTGCGAAAAAACTTATGATAATATTCCCGGCTATTACACGTCGAATCAAACTAGAAAAAAAATTCCAGCGACGCGACGTAAGCAGGAAGTGGCTGCTGACCGGAGGCGGAAAAGTTCAAGTCATTTAAAAGTCTCTGTTTCTTTCACTACATAATTTACGATATACACCAAGGAGCTTGCAAAGCTATGGGTCTACTTAAAGATTATAGTCTTTGGCGGAGTACGCTTTATAAAAACAACCTTGTGCTGTACACCAAAATCATTAAGGCACCATTTACTATTATGATATCGGAAGTTACAGATTCCAGAACAGCTAAATATACAAATTCATTATAAAACCTACTTTACCCCAGCATAAATAGCCTAGATAATTGTATATAACATTTATTTGAATAAGGATTGATGAGGATCATAATAGTGATATAATCACTTTTTTCAGCATTTGTGTAGAGAATTAATTTCACCAAAAAATATTTAATGCAATATATTTATAACACGCTCAAATTTTTATACGTTTTCTAAATAAATATTTTTCTTTCCTAAGTGTGGAATAACACTTTAAAAAATTAAAAAATGTTTAAAAATATTTATAACAATTTTGTGGACTTTTTAATACGCACGTACGCAAAGATTATATATTTTAAACAGTTTATACACACGTGTATGGTTATCAACTTTTTAAGACTAATATATTGATTTTAAATCAATTTTCTTTTATTTTAGTAGCTTCATATGCACCCGAGCGAAGCTGGAGCGAGTCGCTAGTTAAATATATTTAAACGGTTATTGCGGCTCAACCTTCAGAAATTACAAGTACCATCGCGGACTTTTTTTTAAATCTTTTAAAAGAGACTTAATTGGAATTAATTGGATGAGGCCAATCGAGGCGCAGGGGCACAAAGCATGACTGTAATATCGATTAGTAGTGGGTTCAGTCTCCACTCGACGAAACGAAATATTTATTCCAATTTATATTTTCATTTCTTCGTTCCAGGGTCGAGGCAAAGCGCATTCATCCATATATTTTTTCTTTATTTTTTAAAATTTTTTTAGACCTGCGAACTTACAAAAAAAGTCTTTGTTTTTGGTTCTATTAAGTTCTATTCCCTAAATATTACAGGCTAGGTAGAACGTACTGTTAAGTTACTTCATTCCCGTTAAGACAGTCCAGAAATATAAGTAAATATTTCATCTCCTAGAGTGGGGTTCGAACCCACAATCTATAAATATATTATTATATATGTCTATATATTAATATATTTATAGTTTCAATTTTAATAAAGTTTCCAAGCGTGGTTTTGATTTTAATGAAGTTTGTTATTTCAACTAAAACTTGCTAAGGCGATTAATGTTTACAAGTTTAAATTATCAAAGTGAAAATGGAATTTAACAACGACCGAAGTTGAAACCTAACGGCAGAATATTCATTTACTGAATACAATTAGAATCTATGCAAAATTTGGTGAAC
This sequence comes from Heliconius himera, assembly GCA_021202915.1. NCBI lineage: Eukaryota > Metazoa > Arthropoda > Insecta > Lepidoptera > Nymphalidae > Heliconius > Heliconius himera. The sequence continues at coordinate 71,387 of JAJHJA010000170.1, read as the reverse complement.
TTAAGCTTTGGCATTAGACTATAATGGGTGTAAAAACTTCTTAGTATAAAATTTACATAAAAAAGAACATGTTCATATACATATGTAGGTATTTAAATTATCATGTGCAATAGCTGCTTTATCAGTAAGCAACCACTAAAAGTGCAGGACTATATGTAAGAAAATACAGTAAGGTGCAAAAAGTATTACTTAACACGGAAATGTTTCATTTGTTGACATTTTGATGGCCCCTAAGTATAAGGGCCAAAGTGGGAAATCACAACTTTACAGGAGAGGCTTCCACAGTTTAAATTTACTATAATTTTATGTTGGTACTTCGGAAGAAAACGAAACTTTGCTTATCAGCTAAGACAGCTTTATATATACCGTAGTACTTTATTTATTTATATTTATCTTAGTTTTTTTTAGTGCACAATGGCCCTTATACGTTAGTTTGTACTATATTTATTCTTCTCTAAAAACACTGTATTGAGGTCACTGTACCACATTGGCTATTTTACGCGTATTATGCTAAGTAACAAAATTACAATATTTTTTTCATATTTTACTCATAAATTTGATTAATAATGAGACTAAGGTAACAACTGATTATTACGAATGATAAGTTAAGTATTGTGGTAACTATGTCATATTGAAACTTATACGTTATACAATTTGGTAACGTGATAACTGAGTTTTCAGTTAGATCATCTAAGTAATAGAAAAAACTCGTGTTTACATATTGTTTTATTGTTTTAAAAAATAAGAATATATTGTGTTTCTTAAAAAAAAGCTTAATTGAATGTTAAATTTTTCTAAGATGTAACTATTCAATTTAATAAAAAAAAATCGGATTGACGTGGACACACAAAAAATAAAGTCTGTATAAAATCAATCAAAAAATAAAGAGATGAAATCACTTATTGTCTTTATATATATTTGACACGATATAACTAGAAGCGATTAAAATGTCTTATTAACTGTTGTTATAATCTGGTGGTATAATATTTTTTTTGATATAAATGACACAAGTTCTTCTTCTTACAAAATTTTATTGGTAACACCTGGTTATAACATGGTAATAACCATTTCAACAATTTATCTTCTTTTTCGTACTGGCTGATCTAAGATTTTAATATGTCTTTCAACACAAATCTTTTTATATTATAAAACGTAAATGTTTTGTATTAAGGCAATTTAATTGTTTTAGGGGGACTAATTTTCAACTAATAGCAAAACAACAAAAACATACAAATACTTATGTACCGCTGAGTTTTTAGTCTGATTAATTTGGGAATATCCATTTTTAATTAAAGCAGAATTTCTTTGATGTCATAAATTATGTATGTATAACGACTCCGTTTTATTTAAGATCATCGAATCAAGAAGCATCTATGTACGGTTTACGTACAGATTTTATATAGCTTACAACGCTACCTTTATTATGACGCACTAGAACGAAATATATTTAAGTCAATCATTTGTACAATTAAAACGCAGTTGACGGGCGGCTCTTGCCGCGGGTTGGCATCCAACCTAAACTTAAACTTTATAACAAACTTAATAAACTTTTACTCGCTAATTCTGTGGTTTATATTAACTCAACTCTACTACGAGCCATACAAGCTATATTTTGAAGTTCCCTAAATGGTGGCTTAGAAGGTGGCTTGCCTTCATTTAGAGCAGTGGTTCCCAACCAGTGGGACTACTCTGCTGCTGATTTTTTTAAATTTTATAATAATAGTGTATATGGATCATAGAGAATCAAAAATTTATACAGGTATCGTAGCGTTTTGCTTGCTTGTTATTTAAAATGTAATTCGTTTATTCCCCAAAACAAACTAAGAAAATTGTGGGAATTTTCTTAGTTTTTACTAAGGTACGAGATTTTTTTCTATAAATCTCGTTCGGGTAAATATTCTTTATTCTTTACAGAAGACTTTTAAATAAGAAACAATTTCCTATAGAAAATTGTCAATTAATTTTTAAAGCGGCACAATTACGGCCGCATCCGTATCGCAAATACAATTAAGCGTTCATTTTCACTACCGCTCCTTACCGCAAACTGGATAAAACGCAATATAAAATTAAATAGTAAAGGAAAGAAATAGAAAATTACGGCTGTGAAAAATGTGTTACAATATACCCGCGGGATTCAAATTTTATACATTTTTCTAAATAAGTTTTTTTTTCCTAAATGTGGAATAATACTTTAAAAATGTGTTAAAATATTTTTTAAAATAAAAATCAGCTTAACGCTGTTTCCTGCACACTGCAGGGTAGCTAAAGGGAACCTAGTGTTAAGACACTCCGTTCCCGCCTTTCTATCGAATTTTAGAGGCATGGAAATATAAATTTAAGTAAATATTCCATCTCCTCGAGTGGGGATTGAACAAACAACCAGTTGGTTTTACAGTCACACTTTGTGCCCCTGCGCCACGACTGGCCTCACGACTTTTTAAAAATAATATTAATTATTAATATGGAGTTAAGTAGATTCTTGTTTCTTACTGTATAACAATTCTATTAATAGTAAGTAATATGGTTTCATCAAAGACATGTAAACTACGAATGTAGCATTTCTAAAGTACATTTATGGCGCATGCGCGTGGTCTCAGAATGCGATCGGGGTGTTTTGTGATTTACCCAAAGCCTTAGAATGTTATTAGAACTATTTCTATTACTATGGACTACGGCCTTTGATCTCATTGTCTCGTATCTAAATCAAAGAATCCACAAGATTAGTATAAATTTAATGAGACTTCCATACAACTAGTGAAGTTGAGGCCGGTCTTGGCGCAGAGAGAGAGATAGAGAGATAGAGAGGTTGTGGGTTCGATCCCCACTCGAGGAAGTGAAATATTTATTTACATTTATATTTTCATTTCTTCGCTCTGGTGTCGAGTCAAAGCGCGGCGTTGAGTTCCGCCACTCAGCACGCAATACCCTCAGCCTCTCACGCAATGCGCCACGAGGTTCCCTCTGTCTACACTGCTGTGTGCGGGTTACAGCGTGAAGCTGATTTGATTTTTTAATTCCATACAATTAGTGTGATATTTTTGTTTATTTTATTATTATACATAATGATACTTCCCTACTATTATCTATAAAAAATGTATAAAAGGGTTCCCCCTTCGTGCGCAAGTCCAGCTCGCACTTGGGCGGTTATGTAATTACTCAATTATCTCGTCGTCTATTAGTGACAACCGCAATAAAATTCGTAACGTAACTTAAAAAAATAATTTATTTTGTTTTTTTTGCAATTTCTCTTAAGTATGCATTTTACTTATTGGATCAAAGATAATTACTAAGAATTATCGTTTGAATTATTTTTATACGTTTTCTAAATAAATATTTTTCTTTCCTAAGTGTGGAATAACTTTAAAAATGTTTAAAAATATTTAAAAAATAGTTTCTCTCTTGCCAAACGATAATTCTTAGTAATTATCTTTGGGTAGCGGAAATTTGTAAAAATCTCCCCACAGAGATGCTAACAACATAAATAAGTTGTAACAAGCGTATAAAAATTTCGACGTAGCTTGGCGAGAACGCATGGCTTAGTGGTCAGAGCGCCTAGTCGGTTTCCAGGAGGCGCGGGTTCGAGTCCCGCTGCATTCAAATTTTTATACGTTTTCTAAATAAGTATGGAAGCTAATTTGTTTATGTTTTAGATGCAACTATAATAATTTATCCAAGCCGAAGAAAAACCGACAACTATTGCGTGAATATAGATAGATTCTTACGTCTTATTTGTGACTGTGGAGTAATAGTTAAATTATACTTAATTTTATACTAACTACAAGTAACGACAACTTTTAAAATGTTATTTTCATAGTATGTAGCAAAATTTTGGCAAGGTACCAATTAAAACTTCAGGTAATATCGAAATGTTTAGTAAGCTTTGCAGAAAATTAATGAGCCTTCCTATAAATTTAGGCAAAAATAACACGAAATTATAAGGTTATTTGGGTCACCTCTATCTATTATTGAAAATACAGAACAGCTTTTTTTATTTTTATTTGTTTTATGGAAAAGACAAATCCGCTGAATTATGGAGGCATTACGTGTTGAGTGGCGGAACCTAATGTCACGCTGTTCCTCGCTGCCAGAGTGTAGACATAAAAATATTGAACATTTCATCTCCTTAAGTAGGAATCGAACCGAATCGAATGAATCGCGTTTTGTGCCCCTGCGCCACGACTTCTGTTTTCCTGGCTTTTACTTGTTAAATAATTAGAGTAGTAACAGTAAATCAAAGTTAACGCAAATTTATCTGTCCTATTTCAACCATAAATAATAATAGCTCTGGGCTATCAAAGTCTTTTTAGATAGAAGTGCAAATACAAACGGAATACATGATGAACATGAGTTCGTCAGCTTAATCGCTTTGTTCCTTAATGTTTTAGTGTTTGTTTTTTTGTTGTTGAATAAACATTTTACGAATCTTTCCAAAATATAGAGTAATTATTCTATCAGGCATATAATTCCTATTACGCACAGTATTATATAAATATTAAGAAAAAAACAACTTCAAGCTGCATCTTGCATACGATTACTCTTGCAGAGGAAACCTGGTGTTAAACCACTACGTTCCCTATTTCTCGCTCATTTTTCGAGGTGTTGTGTGTTGATGGGCGGAAGTCAATGCCGTTCTTTATCTATTAAAACGAGGAACTTAATTTTAAATGTTAAGAAACTTCCGTTGCCCACTTTCCGCCGAATTCTAGAGGTATTGTATGATTGGAAAATCGATAACATTAATTTTCCTGATCCGATATTTACAAGAAATAATAGAAATATAATGATAATATTAATAAATAAGTATTCTAAACTCAGAAAATGTACAAAACAACACACGTTGTAAAGCGGAGTTTAAGTCTGGGTACTATCCCAACCCACTTTAAAGGCAGGCAATGAATCTGTAGCTCCTCTGGTGTTACCGAACACTCGTTTGTCTTGTCTTTTCCATAAAAAAAAATAAAAATCATCTTAAGTCGTACTTGACATAGTAGACCCTTGCTTACTTATCGCAAGTGTAGGACGATATGCCTGCGCATCGTTTAGCGGCGACGTCCTAACGGTACCCAGTCTCATCTGATGTCTTTTCATTGCGGCGGATGGCGGTTTTTAAATGGAGCGAGCTCCTATTTGACCTCCAAAACCCCTTTGTGGGAAAAAACTCAAGGGAGAGGAACAGGACAGATAGAAAAGGTGGAAACGTAGGTAGAAGAGTGAATAGGAGAAAAGGGGGAGGAAGAAGGGGACACCATTTTTATGGATGGAGGTATAAAAAGTGGCGTACTCGTATGTACAAGAACAAAAATCGGACAAATATTAGTCAGGGCACCCTCTGGATGGATAAGTCACCTAATCAAGTCATTAGTTTAAAACTTAATTATAAATCAGATAGTATATACTTAATTTAATTAACTTAACTTTAATTTATTTATCTGTGAAATGGATTTAAAGTCCCCATTTTGAAATGTCATTCAATAGTCAATGTCGACTACTTTCGAGTGTCGTGCAGTGTGTGTGTTTTGTTGATGTCTTCTTCGCCAAACTCGACAGATTGTAGGAACGCGGGACGTTCAATATATTTCCGGTATTGATATGATATACTAAGTAGATAAATTCGTAATGCAACTGATTATTACCTTAATGACGCTGGAGGTATAAATATAAAATTTTACGCATTTCTAATCATAAGTTTGCTAGTTGTCCTTCGTTATCGACAAGTGAAATGAGTGACGCGATAATGTTAAAGAAAATTGAGCACCTTTCGAAATTTCAGTGGCACTTCAATAGGGCTCGGCTCTTAGTCTGCTGAGCCCAGACTCAGTTGGTATTTTTTTTTCTTTCCTCTATTTCGTCAACAACTAAATGTCCTCGCGATTTGGTACGATAGATGATAGAGATAGATAGATGGGCGACAGATAGATTTAGATAATTGGTTTATAATACATTTGAATTATTTAATTCTTGTTTATGTTATTAGTAATGTAATGATTTTATATTAATTAGTTTTAATATTCGCAATAATTTATTATAAAAATGTAAATCAACCTCTTTGTTGAATAAAAAGATATTTTAAAAGAAATAATATAGAACTGTCACGAGGGAACATTAAAAAAAAGATGACGCTATGTAGACGCTATGTAGTCGGAAAATTATAATAACTATATAATAATATTTTATAATAATTAGATATACTTTTAGACTTGGAGCGGAAGAACAAAGAGAATCTCTAGATTGATATATTGTATTAGAATTTAAGATAGACATTGTACAAGCTTAACAGTATTTAACTCTGGAAGAAATATAAGTTCTGTAAAAGCCTCGAGGTGTTTGATTTCTTTACAGTAATAAGATATTAAGTTATCGCTATTTTAATATAATTGACTGGTTTACACTTGAGCTATTTAATAGTTGATTTATTTTAAGTTACAGATACATTGAAGTCTTTTAAGATAAGATAAAAAGTCTTTATTGCACACTTATATAGGATTGATTACATCAGTTTTTAGAATATAATATGCACAAAGGCGGCCTTATCACTAAAAGTGATCTCTTCCAGGCAACCAATCTGAAGATAGGATACATCTAAAAGTGAGGGCATAATGTGGTGCAAAGCGACGTGAATAAACTTAATATATACATATATATATATATACATACGCATACAATACATATCATACATACATAATACATATACATAAACATACATATATACAATAAATATATATTCAAGTAGAAAAAATAAATAAATAAATAAATGATAATAATACATCACTACAATACAATCTTTTAATTTGCCTATTATTTCTTCTACAAATATTTTTAAAGAATTTATAGTATCCGGGCTATTGCAAATCTCTATTACGTCGTATGGATCTTGAATATCTGTTGCATTACATGTCATACAGTGTTGAAGTCTTGAGAGGGTAAATTTAGGACAATTTTTAATAAGGTGGTTCAAACTTTGTGTGGAAACACCATCGCATGGGCACTTGTCTGTGGTTTTTATCTTAAAACGATATAGATATTCTAAGTGGTGCCCATGTCCCGTGAGTACCTGAGTCATTGCGAATGAATATTTAAAGTGACCCATGACTTTACGAATAACCTCAACAGTGGGAAGTAAAGACCTGGTGTGCTGTCCCGTGGTAGAGTTAGAATATATCTGTCCAGCTTCAACTATAGTGGCTTCCTTTAGCCTTTGTTTCAGATAGGAGACAGGAAAATAAGTATAGACGTAAGGATGGTGTGACACAGCTGCAGATTTGGCCGAATTTTCTGCTGTTTCATTGCCTACTAGGCCAACATGTGCTTTGACCCAGTTGGTAAAGTTCAGGTACCTGGGATCTTTTATGCATCGGTCTGGAGGCTTCGACCACGATGTCCATGGCCGGATAAGCGCTGTCTGGGCCAAACGGCGGGAGGTCATCGATGTGGTCTGCAATTGCAGAATACCGCCCAAAGTCAAGGGGCTTATATACAAGAGTATTATCCGACCGGTTCTGTTATAAGGTAGCGAATGTTGGCCTGCACTATCTTGGTACACTCAGATGGTTCATAGAAATGAAGATGCTGTGGTGGACGTGCGGCGTAACGCGGTCTGTCCGCATAAGCAACACATTCATTCGAGGTAGTCTTGCAGTCCGTGACGTAGCAAATAAGCTCCAAGAGCGTCGCCTGAGATGGTGGCCACGTTGCACGCCGGCCTAGGCTTAGGTAGCTATGTCGGATGGAAGTGCCTTGGTTTGTCTGTCCCTGATCTCTTGGACGCCCAAATAAGCGCTGGTTAGATTTCGTGATGCAGGATATGAGAGCCAATGAAATAACAACCGAGCACGTTACTGATCATGCAAAGTGGACTAGGTCAAATAGGAAGGCAGACCCTGGCTATATACGCCGGGATTAATGCCAGGAGAAAGAAAAAAATGTACAAAAGTAAGTGAATGAGAAAAAAGTGTGTAAAACAAATAGTAAAGTTCATTTACTATTTACACAATATGTCATAGAATCGAAACGAACGAAATGGAAAGGCAAGTTACTGTATCTACAAACACACAACTATGAAATTTCAATTCTTCTTTTCCGCAGACCGATAAAAAATAACATAAAACATTGATTGAACAGAACTTCAGCTTCCCTCGGGTCTATCGTTTAATCCATTTTCGTTTGCTTTGTTATTCGGAACCTTTATTTGGTTCTGAGAATTTATTTCTGACTATGACAGATATTTTTTTATATTTGTATACTAACTGGCACAGTCGTGGTAAAGTTCAAATGTTTTAGGGTAAACACGATGGTTATATACAAAATTATCTCGATTGAATATATATTTTTTAATTAATAAGATTTAGGCTCATATTTTTAATCCTAAATAATCAAAATAAACCGAAAAAGAATAGTAAGTAGACATAACTACAATTCGTAAGGGAAATAAAATTCTTAATATTAGAAAAAATACCTGAGTAATTCAAATGAACAAACAAAATAAGTAAAAGAAAATACTAAATATTGAAAATGATAAAAACAACATCCCCCCCTCCCCCTTAACTATTTTAAATTGACACAAAGCAATAAGTGAACATAACACATTAAAGAAATGTAAATAACCTACAACTCGAATAAGCGAGATATTCGAAGAAAAATATGAATTAATATTGAATACCAAATAACCATATAAATATTAAAAGTAGTTCGAAAATGTACGGATATTTACAAAACTATCAACGTTGTGTGCTCGTTCGTGCGGTCATTCCGTAACCAAGCTCCTGCACCGCGCAGCCAAGTCATTTTGTGTATTTATTATAATGATGTGCAGTAAAGTACAATTTCAATATAGATAAAATGCTAAAGGTGATTATTATATTTATTTTGATAACGATGAATAACAAATTATAAAAAAAATAACAATAAATTAAATATATTAATGGCCAGGGCAGTCGTGGCGCAGTGGCACAAAGTGTGACTGTGAAACGGACTGGTTGTGGGTTCGATCCTCACTCGAGGAGATGAAATATTTACTTAAATTTATATTTCTATTTCTTCGCTCTGTTGTCGAGGCAAAACCGCGGCGTTGAGTTCTGCCACTTAACACGCAATGCCTCCAGAATTTGGCAGAAAGTGGGAAATGGAGTGTCTTACAGTAGGTTTCCTCTAACTACCCTGATGTGTGCGGGATACAGCGTGAAGCTGATTTATTTTTATTACAAATATGAGAAAAAATGGCCTATGTCCATTCCAAGACCCTTGAGTATCACTATATGAAATTTTATCACAATCCGATCAGTGGTTTGGCCGTGATTGCATCACAGACAGACAGACATAAAGCCATCAGAGTTACTTTCGAATTTATAATATAAGTATGGATTATCCCTGGCAGAGAATGCTGATAGTGCTGAAATCAATGTTAAACAGTATGGTCTACGTACGTGAGGCAATATCATTAAAATTTTATACATGACTGAAGGCCACCGCAACTTAACTTAACAAGTACTAAATAAAATGCATAAATAATAAGATATGTATATTTTTTATATTATGGCGAAGCGTCTCATTGTAAGCGCGACAGTTGTTGGTTTGATTCCCGCTCAGGGAATTGGGTTGCTTTTATATTATCCTTTTGGTAACGAGACAAAGCACGACGTTGAGTTCCGCCACCAAACACACAATTCCTCGAAAATTTGACTGAAAAAGTTGTTCTCTTCGGAGTATCTTATCACTGGATTCCGCCTTACTTTTACAAATTATTAATTACAAACTAAATCGTATCTTCAATAAAATGATTTTAGATGATTATATTAATTAATATTTACTTACTATCCCTTATCTATTTACGTGTTGGTATATGGCAGAACATAGTACTGTGTTGGTATTTGACTTACTACTTATACGATGAGGGTTTTCCTTTTATGAAGTTAGTTAGCAATTAGAAATAAGTTAATTTAGTTGATGTATATTGTAAGTTATTATATTATAAGTAAGTTTTCGGATACTGTTAATTAAATAAATAATAACTTTAAGATGTTTTTCGCATATATCAGGGTAGACTTGGTGTTAATTAGTTTAAGGTTCAATTTTTGTATAGCAGAACAGTTTGATTGTCTTGTTAAATAAAATACGTGTTCACTCCTTGATCATTTATTAACGACTGACTTTCCAATAGATGCGGATTTAAAATATTTACATTAATTGTATTAGACATACCGCCCACCAAAAACAATTGTTTTTAAATAAAATCTAACTACATTAACATTTAAAGGATTGCTGAAGCTAACTTTATCTTGAATACAAATGCAACAGTATTTGTCCATAAAACATTTTGTAAATATTTGTTTCTCTGTTAATGAACTATAAACTTTAAAATACATATAAAAATACAAAATAAACTCTAAATTGTTCAAAATCTCAACTATTTGTCCATTACACTACTTATTTTGTTACATTTAATCAGAAACATTTTACAATACACATGTAATTGACTCGTATATTTAACCGCCCACCATGACCTAAGTGACCTAATTGTCTTTGGGTAATAATATTAACTTTGATAATGGTCTCTTAAGTTCATGGTTACCCGGTGTCTGCACTGTTATTACTCTCACTAAATCATCAGCCCCTGGATGGAGATACTTGACCTTGGCCAATAACCATTTGGCTGGGGGTGTGTTTTCATCCTTGACTATGACAATATCACCAACCGCAGGCGATGGAACTTTAGTTTGCCATTTATATCTTTGCTGCAAAGTATTTAAATATTCAGTTTTCCATTGCCGCCAAAAATCTTTTGTCATTTTTTGTATTAAATGCCACCTATTCATCAGACTTATATATTTTTTTTCATAGTTTGTATCAGGAACACTTATTAAGGGCTCGCCTACCAAGAAATGTCCTGGTGTCAATATTGTGTTTGTATCTTTGTCTATCTTGCAGAGCGGTCGCGAATTAAGACATGCTTCGATTTGAGCTAGAAGTGTGGCCATTTCTTCATAAGTCAGCTTGGTGTCCTTATTGATTCGCGTAAGGTGTCTTTTAGCCGACGGAATACCAGCTTCCCATAGGCCTCCATATGAAGGCATTCTTGGTGGTATGAAGTGCCATGTTGTGCCATCGTTAGCTAGTAACTCTGCCACTTCCTTTGTCACGTTATTTATTGATTTTGTAAATAAGTCCTTGAGCTCCTTCGCAGCACCGACAAAGTTCGTCCCGTTATCGCTCATCATATGTGCGCAATGCCCTCTCCGAGCCACAAATCTTCGAAATGCTGCTATAAAAGCCTGTGAAGTCAAATCTGTAACTGCCTCAAGATGAATGGCCCGAGTCGACATACAGATAAATAGGCAAATGTATCCCTTCGTAGCATGGTGTCCACGGCCTTTCGATGTTCTCAGCATCACAGGACCGGCATAATCGACTCCGCTATTGAAAAATGGTCTGTACTCATTGACCCTAGTGAGTGGTAACTGACCCATTAACTGATGCTTCACTTTGGCCTTATCAATAATACAAACCTTGCAGTTGTATATACATTTTCTTACAGCCGATTTTAATCCCATAATCCAATATTTAGATCTTAGAAAAACCACCATTTGTTGAATCCCACCGTGCAATGTTCGAAAATGGGCTTCCATAATTAAAAGTTTTGTTATGTGTTTATTAGCTGGAATTATGATAGGATGTTTAAACGTTTCAGGTATCGAAGCATTTTGTAATCGGCCTCCCACTCTTATCAAACCCCTTTTATCTAAAAAGGGTGAAAGTGTGATTAAGGAACTTCTACGTTTAACTATTCCCTTCTTTTTGAGATCATCAACTTCTTCTTCATAAATTAAATTTTGGTAATATCTTATGCTGTCTTCTAATACCCTTTCCAATTCATTTACTGTCAAATAACTTTGTCTTTCTTCTTTCTTATTTTTCCTCAAAAATCTTCTACAATAAGCTAATACTCTTTTCATCCTAGACAAACTCGAAAATCGTTCCCATATGGGTTTTTCTTCTTCTTTTATCTTTGTATGTAAACATCTCTTCATTTCTAGTTCCGTCTGTGGAATCTCTTCTCTCGTTTCCATAAATGTTTTATTTTCTTTAAGCCATTCTGGCCCAGACCACCAAATGTTGTGATTCTCAAGATCGTATGCTCTTAGACCTCTAGTTGCAATATCAGCTGGGTTATCAATAGACTTAATGTGACTCCAACGATCATAGTCCAGCACTCTTAATATGTCTGATACTCTGTTCGCAACAAAGGTTTGCCAACGACTAGGTTGAGATTGTAGCCACGATAGTACGACCATAGAATCTGTCCAAGCATATGTGTTATCTTTATTTATTTTTAGTAACTCTGCAAGATCATACATGAGTTCAGCTAATAAAGCTGCAGCACACAATTCCAGTCTAGGTATAGACAGCTGCTTCAATGGTGCAACCTTAGTCCGAGACGCGAGAATCATTGTATGTACTTCATCACCATCCACAAGCTTAAGGTAAGTGACCGCAGCATATGCTTGGCTTGATGCATCTGCAAAACCATGTAATTCTACCGTATTAAAATTATTTTTAGTTGTTTTTAACCATCGTGGTATCTGTATGTTTTGCAAATGTGTCAGCTCTTCTCTATATCTTATCCACTCTTCACGCATATGTGACGATAGCTCGTCATCCCATCCCAAGTTACAGAGCCACAATTTCTGAATCCAAATTTTAGCAGTTATGACAACAGGCGATAACCATCCAAACGGATCAAATAATCTAGCGACATCTGATAGAACGGATCTCTTCGTTACAGGATGAATCATCTCAGGTAAGTTCACGGTAATTTTAAATATATCTTCTTTCCTATCCCATGTTAATCCAAGTATTTTAATAACTTTATCTAGTTTTATCTCCACTGTATCCCTCATTTTCTCATCTCCTCCCTGTAAATATCTTAAAACTTCTTCAGAATTGCTAGACCACTTTTGCATAATAAATCCTCCTTTCCTTAATATCATTCTAATTTCTTCACATTTTTTCTTAGTGTTTTCTTCATTATCACTTCCCGTCATTAAATCATCCATGTAAAATGATCTTTTGATTACAGGTGCAGAGTGTGGATATTCCTGAGCTTCATCATCAGCTAGTTGATGTAACGTTCGGACAGCTAAATATGGAGCTGCTGAAGTGCCAAAAGTGACGGTTGTTAAATTATAGCTTTCGAGATCCTTATCAGGGCTCTCTCTCCAAACGATTTGTTGTAAATTTGTATGTACTTCTGTCATATTTATCATTCTATACATCTTCACTATATCTCCTACTACACAAATTTTATATGTACGCCAAGTGGTTATTAGACTTCGAAGATCAATTTGTAATACAGGACCTACCATCATGGCATCGTTTAAGGATTTGCCTTTGGATCCACTTGCTGATGCATCGTATACTACTCTAACCTTTGTAGTGTCTTTGTTTTCGCGGATTACAGCATGATGAGGTAAGTATATATAATTTTTGTCTGTTGTTTCTGATCTTCTCATGTGACCCATTTCTATATATTCTCTTATAACCTTTATGTATTCTTCTTTTAACTTCTCATTTCTTTGAAATTTTCTTTCTAATTGTTTGAATCTATTGATAGCTCCTTGTTTTGTATCTCCACATAACTGGACTGTATCTTCTACGCTTTGTTTCAGTGGCAAATGTACAATATATCTTCCATGTTCATCTCTTTTAGTTGTATTTTTGTAAATTTCTTCACACTTCTCTTCTTCATTTGTAAGTATCTTCTTCTTCTTGTATAATTCATTGTCTATTTCCCAGAACTTCTTTAATATATTATTATCTTCTGTAACCATGCTTCTTATATGTAATGTAATTACATTGTGTTGATTCTTCATAAGCTCTTCTTCTCTTTGTCCCGATAATATCCACCCTAAACACGATTTTTGAGCTACTATTCCGTCAGGCATTTTAATTAAACCATCTTCTATAATTTTACTAAAGACATCAGCGCCCAGTAAAATGTCTATACTTCCTGGTTTATAGTAGTTCGGATCAGCTAAATCTATATTTTTCAGCTCTTGCCAGTTCATCAAGATGTTCTTTGAAGGTAATCTCGTCGATATGGCTTTCAGCACATACGCCTTCACAGTTATGACTTCACTACTGTTAAATCGCGATGCAACTGACAGGTAAGTTAAGTGTTTTATAGGCATTCGGGTTTCTTCTCCTATTCCAGAAACTTCACCGTTGATACACATCCTTTTCAGGCCTAGTAGTTCAATGACTCTCGCAGATACGAATGAAGCCTCTGAGCCTTGGTCAATTAAAGCACGAAGCAAGTGTGTATCACCATCTCTTGACTTGACTTCTACTTGTGCTGTCGCCAATAATACCTCATGACCAGGTTGTCGTTTAGAGAAGTGAGCGGTTGTGATTATCTGTTCTGGTTGTTCTTCTTGTTCTTCGTTTGTGTTTTTTACTCGATGTAATAAGGAGTGATGTCTTCTTCTGCAGATTCGGCATGTTGTTTTATGTTTACAATTGTATACGTTGTGATTTGGTATAAGGCAGTTAAAACAAAGATGATTTTTCTTCACAATTTCAAATCGTTGTTCAAGAGGTTGCTTCACAAAATCTTTGCAATTATAAATGTAATGACCCCCTTTGCAATAGGAACATGAAGGTAGTAAATGAGTATTAGGGTATTGGGTTTGATGAATTTCACTATCTCTGTTTGTGACATGAAATGACTTAGAAGTTTGAAGTTTGTCCTTTACCGTTGAAATTGGAGCGATTAGTTCAAGTGTACGAAATTTAGAATCGAGAAAATTTTTAAAATCCTCCCACGAAGGCATTTCATCACTGTTCTTCTTATAAGAATATTCTTCCCAATCTTTTAATGACTCTAAGTCCAATTTCTGTCCCACCATAAATATCAAAATAGGATCCCATGTATCTATACTAATATTTAAATTCTTCAAACTACTAACACATTCTGTAGTTGTGTCTAGAAGATTCTTAATTTGAAACGCTGACTGATGTAAAACTTTCTTCTGGCCAAATAACCTTTTTAAAATTGAAAAAACAATCATTTTCTTATTCCCGAAACGCTCTTTAAGTAATTCCCAAGCGCCGGCATAGTTGTCTTGTGTAATTTTAATGTGCCGCAATAACATCTCTGCCTCTCCAGTCACACTAGTTTTTAAGTAGTGAAGCTTTTGCACATCATTAATTGGTGTGTTATGTACAAGCGCCAAAAACAAATCTTGGTAAGTGGGCCAATCTTCATATTTACCAGAAAACGTAGGTAACTGTATTCTCGGTAATTTAGCGAATGATGACTGCGCATTTTGTAATAAATTTGACGAGTCAGATTCTTCTAGAATTTTCGGTTTGCTATTCATGTTCGATAGTAAATCTAATAAATCACCCTTTAAACACATGTACAAGTCCTCGTACGAATAATATTCTTCATTAAGAAAGTAAGGTAAAACTCCCCTTTGTTCTCGTGGTGTACACTTCAAAAGATTTTTATGCGTTTCTTTAAATGTCTCCCAGTACTCATCTATAGTTTTTAATCTTGTTTTTATGTAACCTTCAGTTAATCTTTGTTTTGGACACTTCTTAATATTTGTTTGAGCCTTCTGAATCATATTCGCCACGTCTTCTAAAGAAGATAATAATCTATTTTGTTCCACGGTAGGCGAGGCCATTGTAATTAATAAAACTAACTTTTTCAATTCACAAGTAAAACTTCATACAAAAAAAGTTGTTTACTTCAATCGTTGCAATTCCTTATCTAAAGAATGTTGGCTTCTTTTGTATTCACGCGGCCGACTGCATTGACTGTTCGCTTCTTCAATCCGGATCGTTATGGACCATATGTTAATTAGTTTAAGGTTCAATTTTTGTATAGCAGAACAGTTTGATTGTCTTGTTAAATAAAATACGTGTTCACTCCTTGATCATTTATTAACGACTGACTTTCCAATAGATGCGGATTTAAAATATTTACATTAATTGTATTAGACACTTGGTATAATATATAGACGCCGCCGTTTTTCTAAATATAGTGCGTTGAGTGCCGCAGCTCAACACAACGTTTAGTCATGTTTCTAGAGTGAGAAAATGAATAAATCATTCCCCCGAGTGGGAATCGAATCCTCAACTGTCGCGATTACAGTGTGCGCTGTGCCAGTGAGACGCGATAACGGCTATTTAAATTAAAGTCATACAAACTACGGTCACTTCTTAAGATTAGACTCTAAATTATACTTTGCAGTATTGCTGTTATTTTCTTTATATACTTATTATTTTTTGCATATTCAATGGTTGTTTTAATCCATCCATCTAAGCAATGTACCTCTTACTATATAAAGAGGGAAAATTGTAACTCAATGTGTTGTGTTTTGCCCAACACATACTGATCTTGATAGATTAACTTGATGAAAATATATCCCTGAAGGATAGACCGTCGATTGTGAGAGGAAAACTTTTTTTCGATCGTCACAACATACATTATCAAGTCTATTTTACTTTCACATTTAGATGATCTATCTATCTACATATCAAGTATATTTTCATCACCAGTTTTATGAAATCCTTTACTTACTATGAGGGAATGGCGATGTTTTTACATTATATGTACATATTTACGTATACATGCTGTGATACTAAATACTTAAGGCCAGTCGAGGCGCGAGACACAAGCGTGTCACTGTAAACGTAACAGGTTGTGGGCTCGTTTCCCACTTCAGAAAATTCAATATTTAATATTTTCTTATTTAGAAAACGTATAAAAATTCGAACGTAGCGGGACTCGAACCCGTGCCTCCTGGAAACCGACCAGGCGCTCTGACTACTAAGCCATACATACGTTCTCATCAAGCTACGTCGAAATTTTTATACGCTTGTTACAAGCTATGCTAACAATATAATTAAGTTGTATATATTTTTGTCATTTAAGTGGGGAGCAGATGTATCTAAATGGGAACATAGTGTCTTAACACTAGGTTCCTATGTTCCCTCTGCCTACTCCTACTCTAAAAATCCTTCAGCTTTTAATCTATTGTGGAAACGAATCTTTAAATTAGATTGTTTCAAAAGCATTTAAGGTGGATTAAGAGCTTAAACTGAAAGATAAATTTCTGTAAATAACATTTATTATTGAAACCTAGAGGCACATGCCTATAATTGTTAACGGGACAGATTGTGGGTTCGATTTCCAATTTGAAATGAGATATTGAAACTTTAAAAAAACATCTCTATATATAATAAAAGGATAGAAAAGTCAATTCTGTACATGAAAGATATAAAAAAAATAAAAATTAGGTCGGTTTATATGTCGATTATAGAACCTAAAAAACCACTCAACAGAATTCTTGTCTGTCTGTCTGTCTGTCTGTCTGTCTGTTTGTTTGTTCGTCAATCACGCAAAAACTAATGGACAGAAATTGATGAATTTTTGCATGGTATTAGCCTAGGTTCCCAAGGTACATTTTTTTTGGGTTTTATTCCGAATTTCGTTATAGTTTTATTTAAAAAAAATAAAAACTGAAAAATGTAAATTACTTAAAATACCGATAACTACTGTATGAAATTATTTTATTTTTAGCATGGTAATAGTTCAAAACCTAATGCAACTTATAGAATAGTTTTTAACATAGAGTACAAAGAAATTTTACCAGAAAAAATAACATAATTTTATTTTTTTATAAAAAAAATCGACTTCTTCAATTTCAATCGGATTTCATACTCTGAACTTAACCAAACTTTCACCAAACTACCCTTTATGTGTACCCTTTCTAATAAAAAAAGAATCATTAAAATCGGTTGAGTTGATATTGAGATATTAGTCCATTTGTCGCGCACATACATAATGCAAATTTGAGATTTATATGATTTTTTCATAGATACCATTGTCGGAAATGAACTAAATTAAAAGAATCATCAAAATCGGTTCACACAGTCAAAAGTTCTTAGGTAACAAGGATAAAAAATACAGTCGAATTGATGACCTCCTCTTTTAAGAAGTCGGTTAATAGAAATTTGACATAATTAAATTACGATTATTGTATTTAACCACAATTTAAAAGAAGAAAGTAAATTGAGGCCGCTCGTGGCACAGGGGCACAAAGCATAAATTGGTTGTTGGTTCTATTCCCATTTGAGGAAATTAAATATTTATTTAAATTTATATTTCCATTTCATCGCTCTGGTGTCGAGGCAAAGTGCGGCGTTGAGTTTCACTACTCGGCACGCAATACCTACAGAATTCCGCGGAAAGTAGGAAACAGGAAGTAGTGTCTTAACACTAGGTTCCCTCTGCCTACCCTGCTGCGTGCGGGATACAGCGTGAAGCTGTACCTGTAGTCTACCATAATTATTATTTTAAACGTCAACGTTGGTGACATTAACAAAAATAATAAAGTAGGTATATTTTTCGGGAATAGCTCAAATGGCGATATCTGCAATAAAAAGTACAGTAATACCCCGACTTACGCTACCCCGTTTTACGCGAATTCGGAGATATACGGTTTTTCATTTTGATTGCCGCGCATCGGCTCTCTTCCTCTGCACACTCAGTTTTCAGTTTGCGACAGGTTTAAACATGTTCCGCGTGAAATTGTTTTACGTGCGCAGTGCGTTTTACTTATAATCTCTAATTATAACGTCTAAAAGACCGAAAAATGAGTCATTCGAGCATAACAAGAAAAGAAAACACTGTGTTTGGAGTGAAAACTAAATATAATTAAAGACTTTGAAGTAAAAATGAAAATTTGTGAATTGGAAAAGAAGAAAAATTTAACTCGGCAGGCAACATTGTTAGAATATATGAAGCCTTCCATCTCAAAATAATTCCGGTTTAGGTTACTTTATTCATAGCAATGTATTTTTTTTTTATTATCCTACACTTTATTAAACATTTTTCTTCTAAATTATGTTTTTTTTAAACTCTGGTCCTCATTAAAGAAACTTTATATGCAAAGCTGAACACCGACTTACGCGAATTCGACACGGCAATCGCTCGATCCCACCTACCGCGTAAGTCCGAGGTATTACTGTATCTGTATTTGGAAAGTAAATTCTGATTGTCAGTTCATAGTTTATAAAACTTTATATTGTGTTTAGATGACGCGCTGATGTCAATACATTTTAATCATTGGCGTTATATATATATAAAGTTGCATTCATTAACAGTAGATATATTTCTCAAGAGAACTTTCTCAAGACTTTATATATAAAAAATACATTAAATAATCATGTTAAGGAAGTATCAAATATATTAATGTCATCTGTTAAAATAAACATGAAGCTGACTAAACTTAATGCTATATTCAAAACAAATGAATTGTATGTAAATTTATTAATACGTTTCAAGTATGAAAAAAAATGCAATATAATTGCGTTATTTCTCCTTTTTTTTCCAATATTTTATATTTCTATTATTTATATCAATATATCAGGGACGTAAATGCGGGAACAGAGCCATGCCATCTTAGTACAAAGTAACCTCTAAAAAATGTATTTACGTGTTATAGTTAAAGAATAAAAATAATGTGTAATTCCTCTATAAAATATATTATTCTACATTATATCATAAAAAACAGGTTTAAACAGTGCATATGAAGGTATCCTGTAGTATAACTATTTTCAATTACTATCAACACTACAATGTCAATACTATTTGGTATTATAGTGTAATTTTTAACATTTTGGATATTTTCCCGTCATTATAATGAAAAACATAGACTATTTTTAATTTGAGAAAATAATTTATTAACTATAAAAATATTGGTAGTTTTTCAAAAGGTATAAGAATTAAAAATTGCCTAAAATATGCTTCCTTCGCAAGTGTTGTAATAACTTAGTATTAATTAACCAAAAAAATACTATAAATATTAAATATGCTCAATTATACAAAGTTTTTTTGTCAGCACCACTTTAAATAAAACCACAGTTTTAACTACTGTATAAAAAACCCAATAATAAAAAAGTTATGTTTTCAAACAAAATAAATAATAAAATTATCGTTGTAAAATAAAATATAATTTGTCGAGAACGACGCACGCACACATAAACCTATCAAAGGGAAACCGCCGCATACGCCTCATTCCGAAATCGAGTCGTAGGTATTGGCGGCAAAGTTCAAAGTTCTAAAGATTTTAGTAGTATTTTTGTAGTAGTATGTGTTTACGTTATTGGTATCTATGCATAATCGCGTCAGACGAAATATAGATATGAATAATCATCGTGAAATGAACAAAAAAACCTACGTCTTCACTGTTGATGTATATTGCTTAATTTCTTTAAAATATTTTACCCTATATGCTGTTTCCGTATAAGGAGCGCCGACGCTTCTCATCTCTTCTTTGTTAAAGGCCGTCGCTGCGCAGGGGCACAAAGTTGTGGCTGTAACGCGACTGGTGTGGGTCCGATCCCCACTTAGAGGATTGAATTATAATTTAATAATATTTTCATTTCGTTTAATAATATTTTCAGTTCGCACATCAGTTACACATTACACGCAATATCTTAACACTAAGTTGCCCTGCTAAAGGCGGGATAAAGCGTGTATCTGGTTTTAACTTTGTGTGAGCCGATTAAAATAAAGTCCAGTTCAGTTGAGGCCAGTCGTGGCGCAGCGGCACGAAGTGTGATTGTGAAACTGACTGTTTGTGAGTTCGATCCCTACTCGAGGAGATGAAATATTTACTTAAATTTATATTTCCATTTCGTCGCACAGGTGTCGCACGGCGTTGAGTTCTGCCACTCAACACGCAATGCCTCCAGAATTCGTCAGAAAGTGGGGAATGGAGTGTCTTAACACTAGGTTCCCTTTGCCTAACCTGCTGTGTGCGGGATACAGCGTGAAGCTGAATAAAATAAAACTAATACTCAATATTTAAGGGCAGTTTGCCAAAATACAAACAAAAAAAGTATTTAAATCGGTTAAGCAGTTTCTGAGATTATTGTGAAGAAACGCACAGACAAACAGACCAACTGACCAAGTTTTATTACATTGTTAATTGTAATATCTTCTATGTACAGACACTGATGAGTTAGGATTTTATTGTAAGTATCTATAAGTTATGTTTTTATTTCAAACATTCAATTGAAGATTTTTATAGGAGATATAAAAATGCGACCTAAAGTTTTAATAACTTTCTCTAAAAAAATCTTCATTGCGCTGCAAACATACATAATAGGTATATCAAAACACGAACATATTTCAGTGTGTTAAGTAAATAATTCTGTGGTAAAAGCGGGCGAAGCCGCGAGCGGGTCGCTAGTTTATCAATAATAGCTTTCAATATCAATTCAAAAGTACATAAAGACCATGGTGTGGATGTCGATTGCCACTCGGGATGCTGATTATACTTATATGAAAACATTTTATTTGCTGGTAGAAAAAGCACGGCGTAGAGTTTCGCCACTTAACACACAATGTCTCAAAGTTGTTCAAAAGTAGGAAATGAAGTGTCTTAGCACTAGATTCACTCTAACAACATTTCTATTCCTAGAATTGTAAAAAACGATTCAATATATAAACCTAACATGATATTTAATATAATAATATTTATATTTTACAAAAAAGGCAATACAAAAATATAACTAAATAGTATATTTGCACTGATATTTGTTTAAATTAAATTACAAGGCTGATGCTAATCGTCATTGTTTACTATAAACATTCAGGTCGCGATTAACGAGCACGGGACTGCTATTTGGTTCCACAAAGTTTACTCTAATATATATAATAATTTCTATCAAGCCCGTGTAAATAGCCAATTCACAATTATTACCACCATATATGTACATACATACCTCCGGTAGTTAAGTTAGTACATGTGATAGGTTGTGGTTTCGATTCCTACTCGAGGAAATGAAATATTTAAAATTTCATTGATCTGTTGTCGGGGCAAAGCTCGGCGTTGAGTTCTGCCATTCCACACGCAATTCCACTAGAATTTCCTCTGGCAGGGTAAGAAATTCTGAATAAATATGAATTCAAAAAGTTTGTAAAGACCGAGGAGTGCATTCTACTATTTATTTTCATTCGCCACTCTGGTGGAAAAGGAATAGAGTTTCGTCACTCACCACCAATGTTTTAAAGTTGTTTAAAAGTGGGGGACGAGATTTCTTAGTCCTAGATTTCCTCCAAAAACCCTCCTATGCGGCAAGAATTTAAATAAAACCGGACAAATGAGAGTTGGGCTCGCCCACCTATGGTTCCGTAAAAAATTGGAGGTCTTTCTAGCTTTTTCTGAAATTCAGGCTTAGCTTAGCCAGAGCCCTTTCATTTGATACCTCACTTGAACTAGCGGCTTTAATACCAAAATTTTACCCCCTTTTTAAGATTTAACTATTATTTTTTAGGATTTAATCACAAATTTATAGTTTTTAGATTTTTTCTGAACTAGTACTACCTGTAGATGCTAGCTGCCAAATTTCACACGTTACCGTTCCGTTTCGTCCTAAAAATATTGAATATTTTATAAAAAAAGGCAATAAAAAAATATAAATACAACAAAAAAAATAAATACACTATAATAATGGTAATCGCCTTCGCTTACCATAAATATTCAGGTCGCGATTTACGAGAACCGGCCGGCCTTTTTGTCCCACAAAATTTTTGTTCTCAGACCTGAGAACAAAAATACTTTTTTTTGAAAAGGGTTTTTTTTTTAAATTTGAGGACGAGGACGACGGTGACGACGTCGGTAAAGTCAAGGACGACTCACTACTTAACATTTTACTTGGATCTCTATATTTCACCTTTATGTATTTTATAGGATACAAATATAGCATGATATAGACATTAGACATTAGACATTAGAGGCCGGTCGTGGCGCAGCGGCACGAGGTGTGACTGCAAAACCGACCGGTTGTGGGTTCGATCCCCACTCGAGGAGATGAAATATTTACTTAAATTTATATTGATCGAACCCACAGCCAGTCGGTTTTGCAGTCACACCTCGTGCCGCTGCGCCACGACCGGCCTCATTAATTATTATAATATTAGATTATAATTATTATAATATAATATTAGATTTTAATTATTATAATATAATATTTTAATTAAAGCAATTTAATTAAAATATTACTTTAATTAAGTGAATTCATACTCCACTGCTTTCATTTTCGCAAAATATTGGATGCTTTGAACTCTAAGCATTCTTGCAAGTCAATTTCTCCTAAATTGGTTACAAACCGCAGAACCTTTTTCACGGTAACCGCAATAATAGCGAATACCGTCGATATTTTCCTTTATAATGTCTTTGAATGAAAAACTCAAATAAACTTCGATTTATTTATTTTTTTTCTAGGCCTCTGCATAATGTTAAAATAGTTCTCCCCCGATTTCAATCGAATTCTGGGACGATTGCGTGTTGGGTGGCGCATTTCTACACCGCGCCTTGCCTGTCCAGGCAAATATTGGTTTCCACCAAAGAGAAAAGAAATGGAAAAAAAAGTTAGTACACTGTATTCGGTACACAGCAGGGTGGGCAGAGGGAACCTAGTATTAAGGCACCACCCAGATCCACTTTCCACCGAATTCAATGTCATTTGGCATTGCTTGTTGAGTGGCGGCACTCAACACCGCGCCATTCATCAACAATAGATCGTAGAAATGGAAATATTATAAATATTTTATTTATTTATTTGCGGCGTTACCTGCGTTTTTAAACAGAAATTATAAAAAGTTATATGTTTAACATGCTATTCTACATACAGGAAAGAAAAATACTTTTGTAGAAATGTATAAAAAATTGAACGTAGCCGGATTTGAACTTGCGCCTCTTGGAAACCGTCCAAGCGCTTTGACTACTAAGACTAAGTCCATCAATCTATGACGAAATTCTAGATGGTTTCCGAGAGATAAAGATTTGTACCCAACAAATAAAACCTCTACTTTTTTGAAATGTGTATTTTCTATACTAATATAATAAAGCGGAAGAGTCTGTTTGTTTTAAACGCTAAGATCTCTGGATCTACTGGTCCGATTTACTTTCTTTTCGTTTCGTATGAAAACTGCATTCTACAGAAGTGTTAAAGGCTATATAATATTACAATGTTAACATTTGTTAGTCTTAAATAACGAATTATCGCGTGCGCTGCACATATAGCTTATTTTATATCAGTACATTTTTTGTTGTATGAAAAACATATTCAATTTTATTAGATCTAAAATAAACTCCACGGGGCCATATATTTATCTCTTATAAATAAGTGACAATAAGGCATTTTGTGACAAAAAATATTTGAAAGTTGTAAGGTAATATTTTATCGATTTTTATTTCACTTTTCGTTTCACGTTACTTCATCATCAAGGAAATTTAATGTAGATAATCTGTGTATGTCACACTACTAGGTACCTGATGAAACTCTGACCGCAGATACTGAAGGTTGTTCACGTGTAGTATAACGCCTACGTCCATAAGAAAGTATTTATTCAAGTGGAACCAGTACTTTCTGAGATTAATAACTTAAATTAAACAAACTGTTCAGCTTTCAAGTATAAATATAGATTTGAAATATATTATATAAAAAATATTTGCTTAAGAAATATAATCATAAAAATTTAAAGAGTAAGTTTCATAGTTTCAAGTACATTCTAAATAAGGACTATTTTTTTATCTCCCCAATAAAATATATATTTATTTTTATATTGAAATTCACTTCAAATTTCATTTATTTTTTATATAATGTAATATGTTTGAGCCCAATCGCGGCGCAGTCATACAAGCGTCGACAAATTTTACGTGACAAAGTTCAAGCAATCCTTTTGGTGAGATACAAATCGATTTTTTCAAAACAAATAATATCTTTTTTTACATTTTTGTAAGTGTTATTCCACACTTAGGAAAGAAAAATACTTATTTAAAAAACCAGCCAGAATGCGCGGGTTCGAGTCTCGTTACGTTAAATTTTTTATACGTTTTCTAAATAAATAAAACATTGACCACACAAAGTCTTCGATCATTTCGGAGGGACGAGTAATAAAAAAAATAAAAATCCTCTTGGTGATTCGATTAATCCCGAAACCATATTTGCAAATACCGTTTGCTATTGGGAAAATAAAAATTATGATATTTTATGACAAAATATTAGCACAACGTCCGACTTTAAACGTGATGGTTGTAGGTTCGATTTCCGCTCGGGGAAAGAATTATTTAATTTGGTTAAGGTAACAAAGCAAAGCGCGTTGTTGGATTCCATTATTAAATATGCAATGTCTTAAGAACATAAACGAAAATGAGGAAGTGAGTGTATTAACAATAGATTTTCTGTACCTACCTGGAATACAACCTGAACGAATAATAAAAATCGTTATTTAACACTATGATAATCGGTCGGTGAAATCGGGAATTTATAAAATAGCAATGGTTGCGAGTTGGATTACCAACGGAGAAGTGATATATTTTCATTTTCTCCTTCTGGTAAAAAGTTAAAGCGTGGCTTTCATTTCTACCACTCATAAAAGGCATTGAAGATGTAAATGTTATAAGATAGAACTGAGTATAGAAATAACTACAAAAAAACATAAAATAAAATGTATTTTGTATATTTTATAATACCGATTATCGTCGTGTTAAGCTAACGATTTATATTATTCCTTCAAGCTGTATTCTAGATATTCTTAGTGGCAGGTAGAGCCAATATAGTTGTAAAACACTCTGTTCTTTATTTTCCTTTCCGTTTTCATGATATTGCATATTGACTAATGGAACTCAACACCGCGCTTTGATTTGTTACCGTAACCAAAAAATTAAGTTATTCTTTCCCCAAGTGGGAATGGAAACCAAAACCATCTGACTTAAGAGTCAGACGCTACGCCGCTGCGCTGCGACGTACCTTTTATATTACTCTTATCATGCAACAGCATATTTTTCTTTTGAAATAAATATTACTTGAATTTGTAACAACCACAAAAAGCTACATATTATTTGATATATACAAATTTTAGGTATCTTGAAAGAAAACTAAAATAGAAATATGTAAGGTATCTAAGGTACCTTACAATTTCACACAGGCACAAAAATAATATTTCAGTAAGGATTTCATTCCATTTACGTACCTACATACATATGAACCAAGATCTATTGCATTAACCATAATGAAATATCTTGCCTATTTTAGCTCTAATGTAGTAATGTAATTATTTAGAAGAAACCTCGCAGAGAGTGCTCTTAAGTGAATACGTTGAAAGAGACCATAGATTATTTTAAATGCATTTTGAGTAACTCCGCTCTCCACTTTTCCGCCGAGAATATAATCTTTTTTTATGAACATTATCACTGTACCTATTTAGTTCCTAATTATATATGTTCGCCATATAACGTAATTTTAAGCTAACTGCTCTCTTTTTTTACGAAAAAAAGCGAAGACTTGAAAACAATTTATTCTCCCGTGGGGGAATAAATTATTTTCATTTCTCCACTTCTTTCTATGTGTGATCGAATGACAGTCATAGCGTTTATAGTTAAGGCAAGGTTCTATTGAACCACCAAAAGCAAATTTGATTAAATTGATTTATTAATCTCTTAAAAATGAAAATAATTTACATCTCATATATTGTATTGTATCAGGAAATATTTGACACACTGTAAATTTTCCTAAAGTAGTAACTTTGACATAAACTAGAAAAATAATACAATATTTTTGATAGTTACATTGTATCTTGGAAGAAAGTTTGTACATTTTTATTACTTTATATCCTCCAAAAGAAAACGATCTTAGAACATGAATTCTACCTAGTACATATTACGGTGATATCTTTTATTTATCTCTTATATTTTGCTAGATGAAAATAAATAATTCAATTTTATTTTTATTTTATTTTCATTCATTTTACATTTTCATAATAAGGTTTTTTGGCATAAAATATAAAAATGTAAATTAATGTGTATGTAAGGTACATACACATTAATTTACATTTTTGCTTAAAAAATAGAATAAATCATAGAATTTAATAAAGTATGTAAGATTTATTATAAAAAATCAGACAAGGTATATTATATTTAAATAATAACATTTACATTTTCGTGCTATATAGATTTAATAAAACTGGAAATGGGAATATATTTACAATAAGCCAACGACTAATTTGGCTACAGAAAATCTCTTCATAAAATCTTTTTTTATAAGTTCAAATAAATTTTAAAATAAAACGGTAAGTAAGTTTTTGTTTACCCCAGTACGCTATAAATACGTTGATTCGACGTAGGTTATCTATCAAGAGTTAAGAAGCATAATGTAGGAATGTTATGTTGGATTTTGGGTGGGCATAAACAAAATGTCAGCCTCGATCGGGTTAAGCTAGTTATTTCAAAATGAAGTTGCAACATTCTACCAAAGAAAAGAAAAAGCTTGTAAAATAATAATTTTCCCCAACAATGCGATCGCATATTTCCGTCAACTAAACTACCACAACTCATTATTCATTAAGAACACACTCAAGACGAATTAAACGAACCCAAACTCGATGCAATTATGTCGTTTATTTACCGAGTTCCTATGACCATCTTTAGATTCTACCATCAGACCCTTACTATCTAATATGAAAGTACTCTTCAAAAAGGATCAAATGAGTCCAAACTTTGTCATGTTGTGTTGATGTTGTATAGTATACGTATCGAGTCCATATTGTAATAAAATATCAAATATTACATTTCTATTCAGTTTTATGGTTTGATTACAGACAGGTTTGAGGCCGGTCGTGGCGCAGCGGCACGAGGTGTGACTGCAAAACCGACTGGTTGTGGGTTCGATCCCCACTCGAGGAGATGAAATATTTACTTAAATTTATATTTCCATTTCTTCGCTCTGGTGTCGAGGTTAAGCGCGGCGTTGAGTTCTGCCACTCAACACGCAATGCCTCCAGAATTCGGCAGAAAGTGGGGAACGGAGTGTCTTAACACTAGGTTCCCTCTGCCTACCCTGCTGTGTGCGGGATATAGCGTGAAGCTAATTTAATTTAATTTAATTTTTAATTTACAGACAAACATCGGGACATATGAAGCTAAGTAAAAGCTCGTACAAAACATTGATTTTTACTTTCATTTCTGTGTAAGCCTTACAATTTATTATTCCTTTTTTATTACTTCGTGTCACTGGGCTTTTTAATATCGGTAATTTATTTCTTGAACTCTACCGAGCACACGTTAATTTTAAGGATAAATAATTCCACCCAAGTGACATATGAACCACAGTACTAACTTGGCTACGTAGGCAAATATATAATATTTAATTTGAAAAACCATACACAATTAATTTTTTGAAATTTATGTTTACTATTACCGTGGTAAAGGGTTACTTATTTTTATTAAAAATGGTTATTTTTTTACTTTACGCTTCCTATGCATATGTATAGCTATGAAGATAGAGTAAGCCTTAACTAAAGCGGCAGGTTTAACGCCGCGCTTTGTCTTACCGGACCTGCGAAGAAAATACTAAAAATATGTTGAAAATATTTTATTAGTAAAAATGGTTCTTAAAAATTTTCGCAATAATTGCTATTTTTCATAAAATGGGGGTATTATACAATTTCATAAAATGAGGTATTAAAACAATTTCATAAAATGGGGTATTATATTATATTGATCTAAGTACCGTAGGCATTATGTAATAACGGTACGGTCCCCTAATAACGGTATTAGGACCCTCCTTTTGTGAGGCTATGACACGTGATCCGTCATCAAGAGAGGTAAGAAATGTGATTTCAATCATTCTTGAAAGCTACCGTACTAGTGATGAAATATGAGAATGTGTCGTGATGTCATCTTTTTTTATTCTTTTAATTAAATATTCTACTACCTAGTATTATTTGTATACTTTTTTTTCCTTTTTTGCTTCACGCTGTATCCGGTATATAGCAGGATAGGCAGAGGACAATAACAATAGGTTCCCAGCAATTGTTAAGACACTCATTAATACACTTCTGTTCTCTATTTTTCGCTGAATTCTGAAGACATTGCTAGTTGAGTGGGAAATTTTGATATATTATTTTAATAAAGAAAACTAAAAAAATATTTTTATCAGTCAACGTCCAGGTCATATGATTGCTTTGAATTGAATAACAAAAAGTATTGATTAATAATTAGAAACAGCACACATTTATGGCATTTTGTGTTATAATTTTAGCAAGCAAGCCAAGTATTAATAACTTTGTGGTTGGTGCATTGTGACACAGTCGGCAGTGGTTGACTGTAAACACGTTGGTTATAAGTTCTCCTGAAGAAATGAATTATTTTGATTTCCTAAATAATCAAAGTATGTAATGTATTAATACCCAGGATTTCTTTGTCTATCGAAATAGCAAATATACCTAATCTATATATATAAAAGAACTTGTGCTGACTGACTGAGGTAAGACGCACGCAGAGCCGTAACCGCTGATGGTAGAAACGTGAAATTTGGGCAGATGTTTATTTTCATATTCTGGACATCCACTAAGAAAGGATTTTGAAAAATTTTACCCCAAAGGGATGAAATAGGGGTTGAATGAAAGTTTGTATGGATTTTTTTTAAATCAGCACCGATTTTTATAAAATTTGAAATTCAGACTCTTAAAAACATTTCATTGAACACGTGTTTCATGGTTCTTTAGAATTCACCCCCTAAGTGTCCAAATAAGCGGGCGAAGCCGCGCGCGCCCACTAGTTAATTATAATGTATTAGTAGCTTCATTCATATCTTGCTTATTAGCTTTCCAAGCCTAATTAAGTTAGTTGTTTCAACTGAAGCTTGGTAAGGCGATTAATGCTTACACGGTTAAATTATCAAAGAGAAAATGTAAATTAACAAAGACGTTAGTTGAAATTGGAATCAACGCAAAATTTGCCCAACTTTAGGTTAAATATTATAAAAAGGTTTTATTTTAGCATTTAATATATACCTGTTCATATATATAATTAGATTAATTTTATAATTCTTTTAGCCCCTATATATTTTTTGTTACGTAGTGACCACGTAGTACATTAGTTACAAATATCATATTTAACCCTAGTGATCCGCTCGCGGCTTCGCCCGCTTGAACTACATTTTTACTAATCATAATATCATTTAGAAATTAATATTTATACCTATATTGAAAAGTAAAGTTACAGCCAATTCAATAAAACGGCAATTTTGTCGAATATCATTCTTTAAAGTAATATAACTTTTTTATTTATAAGCCGATTGAAATAAAACAAACACTAAATGTTAAGGGAAGCTTTAAGAAATACAAAAAGTAAAATTACAATCTAATAGGTTAAGCCATTCCTGATATAAGCGTGAACAAACGTACAGACAAAGAGACAATTTTCTTAAAAAATTATTGTTTTTAAATTTATAGTTTTTTTTTCTGTTACGTTATTAAAAGATATCTATTTTTTACTTATATATCTTCCAGCTACAGACGATCCGAGACGAGACCGATCTGTTCCGATTTTACTATAAGTATAAATATGTAACAATAACAAATGCCAAATAATTTTATAAAATTATATTAGTTTATAATTGCCCCTGAAACCCAAACGAAATTTACTAATTATTTTGTCATAAACAATTTAGGTAAATTACTGTGTTTATATATATATATATATATATATATATATATATATATATATATATATATATATATATATGTATGTGTATATTATTACTGACCAATACATATATACATGTATTATCCCGATTTATCTCAGACACATAAATCTCTTGTAAAAGCTAACGAGGCGGTGTAGCAATTATTGTTTTATCTGTAATCCTAAAATGGTGTTTATTAGAACACACCATTGCACAGTAATTCAAATTCAAATAAACTTTCAATAAAAGAAGGTCCAATGGAACACGAAGGTTTTGGGTTTGATTCCCATACAAATTAATTAATTGTTTTCAGTAACTCGCTCTTGTGAGAGGGCAAAGTGCAACGTTAAGTTCTACTACTCAACACACAATACCTCTAAAAACAGGCGGGAAGTGGGGCATGGAGTGTTTTGATACTACTTTCCCTTTGATACTCTACTATATACAGCAGAGTGAAGCTAAAAAATATAAGTGGGCTTATAAATGTATCCACTACTACTGTGGAAAATACTATATATACTTTCTGTATACTTTCTGGTTGTCATATCCTATATCACAATAATAAGAAATATGAATAAATAATATTATTATCTCGGCAACCCTTACCAATTTCCTCCGCCGTCATCCGTTACGAGGACACGTGCCGGTGACATCGAATTATGATTGTATGTCACATCTGATACGGTATTTGACCTGAAGGTATGCTACAATTTTGTTTCTTTGACGATGTTTCTTTTTATCTCGCATCGTAAGGTAGACAGAGAGAAGCTAGTGTAAAGACACTCTGTTATCCCTAAATTCAGGGGTCATCGTGGCTAAGAGGCACAGCGTGTGACTGTGAACACGACGGTTGTGGATTTATTCGAATCCTACTCGGGAGCATCAGATATTTAATATTTTCATTTTCCGGCTGTGGTAACTAGGTTAAACGCGGCAATAAATTCCACCATTCAACACCCAATATCTCAAGGGTTCGGTGGATAGTGAGAAACGGAAGCTTTTTATTGAAAACGGGAGTCTCTGAACACTAGGTTCCCAGATTCTCTCTGCCTACCCTGTTATATGTATTTATTCAACATGAAGCTAAAACAAACAAGCATACATTTAATTTATTGCGCATCGGTGAGGCGGAACGCATGCCACACATAGTAGTAGTACCAGTACGAAGTAGCCGGAATAGAACCCACAATTATCGTTTTTACAGTTAGACGCTCTGCCACAATGACCCCATATATTTATATATTAATTTTCAACAAGGACTTGGGTACATATTTTAATAACTTTACTAAAATACCGTAATGCTTCCAGAACTCGGCGGAAAGTGAGGCACGGAGTGTCTTTAAACTAGGTTCCCTCTGCGGGATACAGCGTGCAGCTGATTTGATTTATTTTTTGTGTATGTAAATCTACATAAAGTACTACTTGTGATATAAATTGTATAAATAATACAACTCTATCTCAACCTGAAATAGATTGCTGCCAGCGATAAAGCCTTCCTTACTTTCGTTTTGAGGTTTTCTTTAGTATAATCTTTAATTATTTGTGTCAATCTGTTCGTGATAGCCGGCTGTCCCAAAAATGTACGGATAATTTCATATAATTCAAATTATCTTTGCTTTAATTAATATTAATTATCAATGGATTCTACTAAAAAGCTTTAGAATTACATTTAATTTGAGCTTTAATTATTATATATTAAAATACATAGACTTATGTCTCTTGTATATCAAAGGCAAAGAAAAATTGAATAAAAAAATTAAATACTTAAAATCAAGTATTTTCTGAAAATTTATTTATTGAAAATGATGATTTTATAAAAAAAATCCTTTTAAAATGCTTTTATTTTCACTTTTGATAACAATGTACTAGTATTGTATTTGTTATAAATTGAAATCGATCCATCTTACAACCTGTCAACCTTAATTCCATTGTCATAAAAGCTATTTTCTCATCATATCTCACCCCAGCATCCCGTAAATCCGAGATGCCCAATTTGGTGCGTTAGTACAAGAATCTGTCTCTCGGAGAGCAGTCGTATTCCAACATTGAAAATTTGCCGCCAATTTTTACGTATAAAATAAACTGTGTTCTAATAATTATCTAAAATATCTATTATTTTTTTCTTAGTGCAAAGATATTAGGTGTTTTTGTTAGCATATGATAGAACGGAGTTCGAATCAGTGTTTTTTGTATATTATTATGCCAGATTTTGTGTTTCCGTTCGTATATTTTGACTATTAAATAATGCCATGCGAGTAAATAATAATGTGCGTGAGAAAATATAAGTGGAGTGTCAGTTTTAGTGGTCGGAAATGAATAAATTGGAAAGTTCACCAAAAGACAGAGAAGATGAAAGCGTGCGAGGTAACTGTACGAAGCAAAATAAAATATTGGGTATGTAAATATTATGATGATATAATATACATTATTAGGAGGCCAGACGTAATGCATGGGTACAAGCGTACAGCGGTTGTAAACGTGTCAAGTTGTGGGTTGGAATCCCACTTGAAGAAATGAAATATTTAATATTTTCATTTCTTTGTTCTGGTTGCCTTGTTTTATATCTGGTTTTTTTAATAGGGATCGAGATACAACGTAAAGTACGCTGTATACCACACATAGCAGGGTAGGCAGAGGGTTAAAAAGGGGGAGATCTCTGTTGACCTTCGAAAACGCAGTATCAAAGATACTAAAGGAAGGTCACGTAAAAAGCATGAGGAATCCCCGGAGGGCATATGTAGAAGGGTTAATGGCGGTGGACGAGGCGAAAGAGGTATGCAGAGACCGTAGCGTTTGGCGTTCTGTTCTCTCTGACTATTCCGCTACGGATACAGCATGGAGCTAGATTAGATTAGAAAATTGAAATTAAATACCATATTTACACTGATGTTTCTATTTAAAGGCTGATGGTAATTGTCATTGTTTACCATAAATATGCAGGTCACGTATTTACGAAAACCAGCCTACTTGTTGGTCCCACAAAGTTTGCTCTAACATATAATTTGTATGGAACTCGTGCAAATATCCACTTTACAATTATTAACAGCATATACTAAGCCGGTTATGAGTGGTCAGAAGCTTGTGACTGAAAATGTGACGTTATAAGTTCGATTCCCACTCTAGAAAATAATATATTTAATCATAATAAAAGTGCAAGTAAATTGGTTATGACGTTTCTGAGATTAACTTAAAAAATGCATAGACAAACAGTAAAAAAATATATTATTTTTGATTTTATTACGTTACAATGCCAATAACATTTTTTTATATATCTTTCATGTACAGACGCCGATTCATTACGAATTTATTATATATAAATATATAATATATAAATTTTAAAATCAAGTTAGCTTCACGCTATGTCACGCACACGGCAGAGGGAACCTAGTGTTAAGAGACTCCGTTTCCACTTTCAACCGAATTTATTAAAATTTTAATTTTTGAATGCCTGCATTGCGTGTTGAGTGACGGAACTCAACGCTGCGCTTTGCTACCCATTTTGCGAAGAAATGGAAATATAAATTTAAATAAACATTTCATTTCCGAATTTCATTTCAAAAGTATGTTTTGTTATAATTTTATAATTTAAAAATGTTGGCCGCACCTGAAGCACTGCTGGCTCCTATCATGTGCACTGCTGCACTTCGCTGCCAGTGTCGAGGCAGCGGAAACAACGCAGGACTAGCTGTTGCACTCTCGCCGATACGAACCCAACCAGAAGTCGCGTCCCGTTGACCTTTTTCGCGACCATAACGGGGCAGCGGATCCATGCTGTACCGAGACCTCACTGGCATCGAGCGCACCGCGCAGCCGCTGAGCAAGTGCATCCGCCTTTTCGCCGCTATTGGCACCAGGTAACTTTAGAACCCTGGCACCAGTAGAGGCGACTATGAGACGCAGGTCTGCAATGCCCAAGTCCTCCAGCTTGACCGCCTCGTTTATTTGAGTCAGCGGTACGTGAGCTCCTTGCTTACTGCGGCCGGCTGTAAAATGAGATCGTGGAGGATGCAGAGTCGGCTATTTAGCAGCCTTTTTCTTCGGCTTCTGGGTTGTCTGCTTAGGCTGGGCTACACATTCCAGCCTTCGATTACGTCTGCCGGAGCGAGAGGCAATGAACGAAGCTCCGCTGGTGCGGCTTGTAGGGCTTTCTTTCCCCCCTTTTCTCCTATCGCCTTCTTAGTGCCCTGTTTTCGTATCGGGCCTAGGTTAGAAGAGGGTCGTCACGGTAGGCTCTGCCTCAACCCATGGGACGGCCATTTGTCGCCTTTTATCCGCTGCCAACGGAGGACGAGGTGGCTTTGCCCGAAGGAGCCTGACGTCCAGCGCTACCAGCCGCGTGTTCAGTAATGTGCCCACTTGCACCATTACTGTCTGTGCCATTTTGTCCTCCTTTTTACTATCTGGAGGTCTCTTTCACAAGGCCCTGGAACGCTCAAGCTCCTCCCGCATTAGCGATATTTCTTTACAAAGTTCCGACAGCTCCAGGGTTAAGCGGCTGTTTTCCCGCTCGCAACTGTGTAACCTCCTCGTTAGCGTTTTTACTAGCCACGATCTCCACGGCTGTGTTTAAGGCGTTGGCAGCCTCCTTAAAAGCTTTTGTAAAAGTGCCCTTAAGGTTGCCGGATCTGCAGGCGACTTTGCTTATTATGGCCAAGCTGTCCGTGACCTGAAGCTGTAAATCATGCACCAAGAGGCCATTCACCCTAGCTGTCCCTGGAGTTTGGTCTCAATTGGACCGTCTCAGCCAAACTTAAAACTTCCTCCTCAGCTTGCAGCCGAAACTCTCTTCTTTTAGTCTTTGTTAATTTTTTTTGGCTTCTCCTGTCCTCGCTATCGGAATTTTTCTTTGTGCCCTTACATCGTTGCACCAAGTACAGCCGTTCCACAACCACTCTCGCGTCCTTAACGCTCCCACCCTCTACGGACACAACAAACCCCTCGTCATTCTTTTGTAAATTTAAATTTTTATCCAACTGTTCCCACGAGTATGGGGGAAAAACGGTCCATCCAAGCAGTGCCCCCTGTGCTTGAATAAGCTTAATATGCAACAGGTGTCGGCCGGTACTCCATATCCACTCCTAATTTCCAGAATTTAGTCTATGACATATCTGAATGAGTAAATGCAAGGGACCTACAAAACTTGATTTTTATTAAAATAATATATTAATTATCATGAGCCATTCGCGGCACAGGGCGGCGCGGCAAGCGCGTGACTGTATACGCGGGCTCGATTCTTAGTAGACTAAATGAAATATTTAATATTTTAATTTCTTCGCTCTGGTTTCAGGCAAAAATCATGACGTTAAGTTTCCATGCGGGATTCAAGGTGAAGTTAAAAAAATATATATTTCCATTGACATTGACAAATATTTACCAGTTTTAAATATAGATAGGTACATATGTAAAATATGTACATAGAATATGGAAACGCTCAAATGTAGCGTAACAGAGATCAAGCAATCCTCTTGGCGATTCGATTAATCCCGAAACCGTATTTGCGAATACCGTTTGCTATTGGGAAATCAACTGTGACATTGCTGAGAAATGAGAAAAGTAATAGCCTAGACCCCAGAGAGTATACACTTGTTGTGTGTGTCTTGGTATTTTTGTCGTCGTGTGGTGTTCTTAATCGTGGTGTGGTGTTATTGTCCTGTTACAAAACAAAGTCAATGTAGTTCATTCGTATTCTGAAAATATTTTTTTTTTGAAAATGATTAGGGGCTGTACAACTTCTGACTGTATGCAATGCCTTTTTTAAACAGTCGCCTTAGAGTGGTGGACGTCAAAGCCTTAACTTGTTACCAGAAAGAGTAAATGAAAATATATCACTTCTCCGAGTGGAAATCGAATTTGAAACTATCGTGTATAGTGTCTTAACACAAGGTTCCCTCTGCCTACCCTGCTGTGTGCGTGTGTGTGTTTATTTATTTTTATCTTGAAAAGAAAATAAAATAAATATATCAAAAGTAAGGATTTCATTCCATTTACGTACATACATATGAATTAAGATCTATTGCATGAACCTGAATATCATCCTCTCATAGGTCTCTTAGCTCTAATGTAGTAATGTAATTATTTAGAAGAAACCTCGCAGTGAGTACTCTTAAGTGACTACGTCAAAAAGGACACGAATTACTTTAAAAGTATTTTGAGTACCTTGAAATTGTAGACGTGAAGTAGAGATAGAAGTTAGATAGCTGCGTCTGTGTAAAGAAAGATTTCATATAAGCCAGATTAGTAGTGTGGTAGTATCAAAAGATAGAACAGTGGTTGGCCAATATATCGTATTGATATAACGACTAAATTTACATATGTTATTTTCTTAGCTTAATTTATCCCGCGTTTAACACGGTAGGGAGATGGAACTTAGTGTTAATAGTCCTTCCAGACATTTCGTTCCCCACTTTGCGCTGAATTCGGCATTGAGTGTTGAGTGGCGGAAATCAATGCCACGCTTTGCTTAGTTACTAGAGTGAGGACATTAAAATAGTAAATATATCATTTCCTTGAACGGGAATCAAACCCACGCCTGTCAACAACCTGTCCCGCTTATACTTGCACGTTCACGTTCTGCGCCATGATTGGCCTCAAACTAGTATAATTTTCCTGATTTCAAACTATAATTGTGTTTTATATTAGTTTTATAAGCATGAATTATTATAAAAAGGATGAAACTTGGATCTATATAATTAAACTTTTATATAGGTAATGTTAAAAGGACAACATATGAGTATAACGTGGCGCATCGGCTTAACGTTATATTCGACGGTTGTGGGTTCGTCCAACTTCAAGAAATGAATTATAGACCAGACAAAGCGCGACATTGAGAACCGCCACTCAACAAGCAACAATTGTTATAAAAATAATCCTATAATAAGAGGTGTATATCCAATAAAAATCATATTATTACATTTTATTATAGCGTAATGCCTTTGATCTCG
Organism: Heliconius himera; assembly: GCA_021202915.1. NCBI lineage: Eukaryota > Metazoa > Arthropoda > Insecta > Lepidoptera > Nymphalidae > Heliconius > Heliconius himera. Next base: position 33,903 of record JAJHJA010000170.1, on the reverse strand, counting down.
ACATTCATATAAAGTCTGTGTAAGCACCGATATTCGATAAGTCAATTGTTTTCCAATATTCCTAATTGCCTTAACGACCTTTGAAGAATAATTTTTTATATTGTTATAAACAGGTTCAATATAGGTTTTTTTTCAGCTTCATGCTGTATACTGTATATAGCAGAGTAGGCAGAGGGATCGTAGTACTTCGATACTCCGCTTCCCATTTTTCACCAAATTCTGGAGGCATTGTGTGTTGAGTGGCGGAACTCAATGCCGCGCTTTGCCTCATTCTAATGACCAGAGCGAATAAAATGAAAATATGAAATATTTCATTTCCTCCAGTGGATATCGAACCCACAAGCTGTCGCGTTTGAAGTCACACTCTTCACACGACCCTATGTAATATTGTACATATATGTATGTATATTTAATTAAAAGCCGTCTAGGCACAGCGTCAACTGAAAACACGACGGTTTTGGTTTCGATTTTCAGACATTCTCCCGTTTGCCGTCGAATACTAGTGACGTTGCATATTAAGTAGCGGAATTAAACCCCACGCTTACGCTCCATTTTCTCGTTTTGGTAACACAAACAGGTACAAAGCGTATCGTTCCAGCACTCATCTTAACTATATAGAAATGTTAATACACTCCGTTACCTCGAATATCTACTTGGTCACGAATTTGAGGAAATCGTGAGATATTAACATAGATTAATTAATTAATGTTTAATTGTTTTTATATAAAATTCAAATAATTTTATTCAAAATAAGAAGTTACATGCTTCATTTTTTGAACGTCAAATAATTTACCACTAGTTCACTAAAGTTAATCAGACCTGAGAAGAATCGGCGCAAGAAACCCAGCGGGACCTATTTTTTTAAATCAATTTTAAACAAATACATATTTATATAATTATCTGTGACAATGATATCTTTGAAACAGACTGAAGCGAGCAATTCATCCCCAAGGCGTGTTATCATTTATATAATCATTAATTTGGTAATAACCTTTAACACACAAACAATTTTTTTAAATCGTGATATAGAAAATTCTCTGACGTTTTCTGGGATCCTATTGTAAAAGCGTACACATTGTCCATAAAAGGATTCGATGCAACCGAGTTACAGGTGCACCAAGATTATGCCTAATTCTAGTATTAATATTATGAACATCACCAATTTTGGTAAAATTATTAATGTTTTTCTTGACATACATAACATTTTCAAAAATATATTGAGATACAACTGTCAATATATTAATTTCTTTAAACTTTTGCCATAAGGAGTCTTTAGAACCTAAGTTATAGTTTGCACGAATAGCTCGCTTCTGCAGGATCAATATTGGTCGAATAGCGGCTGCATTACCACAAAGTAAAATCCCATAGGACATAATACTATGGAAGTAACTGAAGTAAACAAGTCGAGCTGTTTCTACGTCAGTTAATGATCTAATTTTCTTGACCACGAAAGCTGCAGAGCTAAGTCAAGTAATGATACATATACAGAATCGACAGGTGTTAGGTGTTCTAAAAATAATACATTTAGTTTTTTTACTTCCGAGAGAGCATAGTTTACATCGTCATATACGATTTGTCGTCTTTTATTTTGAAAATCAATGAAGTGTCATCAGCAAACAATACTATTTCATGGTCTTTTTCAACAAGATGCGGTAAATCATTTATATATATTATTTTTATATATATTAGAGGCCGGTCGTAGCGCAGCGGCACGAGGTGTGACTGCAAAACCGACTGGTTCTGGGTTCGATTCCCACTCGAGGAGATGAAATATTTACTTAAATTTATATTTCCATTTCTTCGCTCTGGTGTCGAGGTTAAGCGCGGCGTTGAGTTCTGCCACTCAACACGCAATGCCTCCAGAATTCGGCAGAAAGTGGGGAATGGAGTGTCTTAACACTAGGTTCCCTCTGCCTACCCTGCTGTGTGCGGGATACAGCGTGAAGCTAATTTTAATTTAATTTTTTTAAAAAGAGAAAAGGACCAAGAATTGACCCTTGTGGGACCCGCACGCTGATTACCGAACCAGGAGATTTCTTGCCATTCACATCAATCCTCTGAACTCTATCAGCTAAATAAGAGGTCAGAAGATTGAGTGTACGTCCTCTTATATGAAATGCTATTATGAGCTACCGTTAATCAGCAGTCAAAGCAACTGTTAAGAAGATATAGTATTACTTAGCTACTTCGAGTTTCTTATTATTTTTAATTAAACCTTTTCTTACCTTTATGCTTTATTGCGTAAGTCGTAGTAGGCGAATAAAATTAGTATAGAGGCACAATGGCATATGGAAATATACGTTTAAACAAATATTTAATTTCCTCGCGTTTACAGTCACACTTTGTGCCTCAGCACCACGACTGACCTAATAATCGTGACAATATTCACAAAGACAATGTTTCTGAAATTATGAATAAGAAATTTGCCTGGTTTTAGTCATATTGTCGGCAAATAAAGCACCAAATTTGTATCCCGAGGGACGCATTTGTTTTTCTTTAAAAAAATCACGTTTCATATTAAACGGGATTTGTTTATTTTGTTGTATATACGAAAATACTTATGTGAGATATTTGAATGTTGTACCGGACGGGCGGATCTCGAATGTACGAGCCGCTGACGCCCTGTACACTATAGGTTCCGGATAGTGGGAACACGGAGATCGTCGAATGAAACAAGATGCTATTTCTATATAACAGTCGGTGACGGCTTCTTCAAATATGTCTTCCCATTATTCTATTTGTCTTCCTATATTTGTTCTTATTTATCTTCTTATTTTTCTTCCTATACACTATATATGCTTGAACTGGTTGTCCGACACGATGACTGCGCGTCTTTGCTATCTTACGTAGCGCGGAGCTATACCATAAAGAGAGCCGCAAGCCACCGAGCCGTTTTATCTTTATTTAAACTAATATTTTCACTATGATTATTACAAGTTTTTGCTTATATTTTAATTACTATCTATCGGACGCTTTTATAATTTATACATATTAAAAGAACACAAAAATATCTATTTAATGAAATCTAAATTAATATACTATTTAATTATTTACTATTAGAAATTTACAAAAGATACGGTAACTATGACGAAATTCACACAAGTTATTATGATATAAAATCTTTTAATAATTAAAACTATATAAAACTAAAAGGTACTTATCTATCTATAATTCTATTTATATTAAATTAGCTTCACGCTGTATCCCGCACACAGCAGGATAGGCAGAGGGAACCTAGTGTTAAGTAAATATTTCATCCCCTCGAGTGGGGATCGAACCCACAACAGATCCATTTTGCAGTCACACCTCATGCCGCTGCGCCACGACCGGCATCTATTATTTATTAAAAATATTATTAATTTAGAAAATCTATACTTATAATAAATCTGTAGAAAAGTCGTTTCTGTACATTGAAAATATTTAAGAAAAAATTAGCCAGGGTGTTAAAGGATAACTAACAGAATCCATTTCCAACATTTTTGGAATTTTTGTCTGTTTGTCTGTTTGTCTGTTTGTCTGTTTGTCTGTTTGTCTGTTTGTCTGTTTGTCTGTTTGTCTGTTTGTCTGTTTATGTGAACACGTATCACGTAAAAAGTACACAATAAATTTAAGCAACTTTTATACATAAAAATTACAAATAAATCAAGGTAGGTTTTAGTCTTTATTTCATTGTAATCGCTTCACTCTATCAAAAGATATAAGTATTTAAGTTTTCAAGACGTTAATATTTGAGATAGTAAAAAACGACACAAGTAACGCTATCTATTGACTAATAGTACTGGTACTAACGAATCTTGATAACGCAAAAAACGTTCTGTGGAGTTAAACACTAATTACGACGGGAGGAATATTAATCATTTTAATACTAAAGAATATTAATCATTTTAAATACTAAAGATATAAGTATTTAAGTTTTCAAGAAGTTTATATTTGACATATTAAAAAATCGATACAAGAACGCTATCTATTGACCAATAGTAGGTACTATCGAATGTTGATAACGCAAAAAACGTTCTGTGGAGTTAAACACTAATTACGACGGGAGGAATATTAATCATTTTAATACTAAAGAATATTAATCATTTTAAATACTAAAGATATAAGTATTTAAGTTTTCAAGAAGTTTATATTTGAGATATTAAAAAATCGATACAAGAACGCTATCTATTGACTAATAGTAGGTACTATCGAATGTTGATAACGCAAAAAACGTTCTGTGGAGTTAAACACTAATTACGACGGGAGGAATATTAATCATTTTAATACTAAAGAATATTAATCATTTTAATACTAAAGATATAAGTATTTAAGTTTTCAAGAAGTTTATATTTGACATATTAAAAAATCGATACAAGAACGCTATCTATTGACCAATAGTAGGTACTAACGAATCTTGATACTCTCTTCCATACGCATAACGCTATCACTAATTGTGATGGGATCTTAATAGATGGCGCTGTGCATAAAAGAAAATATAGTTTGGAAAGGTTACCGCTACACTTTATCAAAAAATAATGTACTTAAAGTTTTAAAGATATTTATATTTGAAAAAAAAAAAGAAATTATTAAGAAATAAATTATTATATTGTTGAGTTATTATCTGCTTAACGTTAATTACGTCATGTAAGTGTAATCTATACTTATAATAAATTTAACATAACATTGTAATATTTTTCTTACAATGCTCGAATGGTTACAGTTCAATTGTAAGTCCAAAAGAATGACTTTAGAAACGTCTTATTTATTTGACTGTTGATAAATTTACGTATTCTTAAAGTACAATTGTTCATAGTACTAATTATAAAGTAAACTACATTGAATTGTTGGTGAAGATTACCTTCGTAACAGTCTAGCTTAATTCGTAATTATTTAACACAGTGATAAAGAATGACTTAATATTCAAAGAAATATTTTGAATAGGTTCTTCAGTCCGTTCGTGCGTTTATGTTATTAATATTTTTTTAAGAAACGTATAAAAAAATAACTTTTGGGAGCAAAAACGTGCTTTCTACGTATATTCTGTATATCAATTATATATTTAACTAATAATATATGTTACTAATTTAAAAACTGTACAGGAGCTAGATAAGTTATTTTGCAAATAATATCGTGAGTACTTATCCAAATCAATTAATTATTAGTTAAGGCTGTTTGTAATATCTATATTTCTTAAAAGAGTAATCATGTAATTCAAGCGGACAAAGCCGCGAATAAATAATAAAATTATCGTTGTAAAATAAAATACAATTTGTCAAGAACGACGCACGCACATTTTTTTTTTTTATCAAAGGGAGACCGCCGCATACGCCTCATTCCGAAATCGAGCTGTAGGTTTTGGCGGCAAAGTTCAAAGTTCTAAAATCTAAAGGTTTTAGTAGTATTTTTGTAGTAGTATGTGTTTACGTTATTGGTATCTAAGCGTAACTGCCTCACACGAAATATAGATATGATTAAACATCGTGAAATGAAAAAAAAAACTTACGTCTACACTGTTGCTTAAATTCTTTAGGTATGGAATTAAAATATTTTACCTATATGCTATTTCCGTAAAAGGAGCGCTGACGCGCTTCTCTTCTGTTCTTTGTTAAAGGCCAAAGTTGTGGCTGCAACGCGACTGGTGTGGGTCCGATCCCCACTTGGAGGATTGAATTATAATTTAATAATATTTTCATTTCGTTTAATAATATTTTAATTTCGCACATCAGTCACACATTATACGCAATATCTTAATCCTTACATTACAACATAATCTCATAATCTTACGCATAATCTTTACCCTGCTAAAGGCGGGATAAAGCGTGGATCTGGTTTTGACTTTGTGTGAACCGATTAAAATAAAGTCCAGTCCAGTTGAGGCCAGTCGTGGCGCAGCGGCACGAAGTGCAAGCACTCGAGGAGATGAAATATTTACTTAAATTTATATTTCCATTTCTTCGCTCTGGTGTCGAGCGAACGAGAACACGAAAGAACGAGAACACGCAATGCCTCCAGAATTCGGCAGAAAGTGGGGAACGGAGTGTCTTAATACTAGGGTTCCTCTGCCTAACCTGCTGTGTGAGGGATACAGCGTGAAGCTGATTAAAATAAAACTAATATTAAATTGCCAAAATGCAAACAAAAAAGGATTTAAATCGGTTAAGCCGTTTCTGAGATTATCGTGAACAAATTCACAGACAAACAGACAAACTGACCAAGTTCTATTACAATGTTAATTGTAATATCTTCCATGTACAGCCACCGATGAGTTAGGATTTTATTGTAAGTATCGATAAGTTGTGTTTTTATTTCAAAAATTCAAGTGAAGATTCTCATGGGAGGTACGAAAATGCGACCTAAAGTTTTAATAAATTTGTCATTAAAAATCTTCATTGCGTTGCAAACATACATTATAGGTATATCAAAACACGAACATAATTCAGTGTGTTAATTAAATAATTTTGTGGTTTAAGCGGGCGAAGCCGCGAGCGGGTCGCTAGTATTAAATAATACTTAAAACTATTACAATTGTGTGACGTCACGAGTCACGATACGCAACTAAGAACTTGCAACGACATGTCGAGTCAAGTCCGCGAACGCGCGAATATCGCGACGATGCGAACACAAGTATTTGATTAATTTTTGTTTCAGGCTTAAAGTAAAATCGTAATATTTGATATTCTTTCTATTTTCTTTCAAGTTTATAGTTATTTTCTATTTTTTGCTTCACATTTCTTCCCACATGTAGGAGGATAGGCAGAGGGAGCCTAGTGTCAAGACACTCCGTTCCCCACTTTCCACTTTCCGGAAGTCGGCGCTGAAATTAAGCCTTTACCAGATCGAGGAAATGAGAATATTAAAAAATTCCAATCTCCGTGTTTTTTTTTAAATATCTTATATATTATGGTATATGTTTTAGTCGTAAGTGCGATTTGGAATATAACTACGACTTTTATTTTGTTATTTTCGTCAAAACTATAAAAAAAAATATCAAATTTAATTATGACATTATTTATTACTGCTAAAGCATACTTTATTATTAAATAACTGACCTTGATAAAGATTCATTTATAACCAGATAGGATTATTATCACTTTTGTTGACATTTTTGTTTTAGAGAATTAATTTCAATAAACTCTATCAACATTTTTTGAATAGTTATTTTTCCATTATATAATGTGGCGTTGTATTCCGCGGTTCGCCACTTACACGTAGACAGCGCAGAACGAAGGAAACTGCTGTATACAGGATACAGCGTGTAGCTTAGAAAATATAAACAATTACTAAGAGCAATTTAAACGTCAATATATTTTTTTTTATTTTAAAATCACAAATACAGTAAAATTCTAATATCTAAGAAGTATAAGAGAAAACATAAAACTGAACAATAACAGTATTATAAATAGCATTGGAAATGGGAACTATAACTTTTGGCGACAACAAATTGATAACTTTGTTTGCAAAATACTTTTGTTATTTTTTCCTGTTCGAAGACAACAACAAGCTTATAAATAAAATGTATTGAGACACAAGGAGGACAATGTTCTGGCGAAATTTACTCACAGTCACGTACAGTTTAAGTTGTTTTTGTTGGGAGAAATATATAAGTATATTTATAAAAGTCATATTTCATATGATATTAACATTAAATTTTAAGCCTGAAATAATTAATGTATGTAATAAGAAATTTTTAAGGCATAGTTCTGAGATATGTTAACTCATTTTAGCTCAGTTTAAGGAAATTTCAGTATCTAACGTGTCAATTGAGGCCGGTAGTGGCGCAGAGGGGCACAAAGTGTGACGCCAAAGGTTGTGGGTTCGATTTTCACTGGAGGAAATTAAATATTTTATATTTCTATTTACTTCGCTCTGGTATCGAGGCGTTGAGTTCCACCGTTCAACACGTAATGTCTCCAGAATTCGATGGAAAAAGGAGAACGGAGTATTTTATACATTTGGTTCCCTCCGCCTAACCTGCTGTGTGCGGTATACAGCATGACGCTAAAAAAACCTTTAATTGTATCGTGTTATCCACTTTTTACAAAACACGCGAACTCTTCGGCGGGTAGGTATATATTATATTAAAAATATGATTACACTAGACAAACCAAAAGACCTCGTAACTCTAATTACTCTACTAGGAAAAGCTAAAAAAACGATAAATGAAAAGAACGGAGTAACATACCACTACATTATGTTATGAAAGGCCATCTTTCAATTCTAACTATCGGAGAAACAAATATTGAAAATAGGGAATGGTTCTGCCAAACCATTGTTTGCAGATTTATTAGGTTCTTTTGGCAATATCTGAACATTAATTGTAGCGAAATGCTTATTGCGTTCCCTAGAGGCTAATATTGCATAATTTGTATCAAGATATGTTATTGGAATGCGGTGATTATGGGTATGATATTGGTATTTCTATGTAGCTATATCTATATCAGTATCAATACTAGGTGTATAGTTTATTTGGACAATATTTAAATAGCAAGTAGCTAAAAAAATATAAAAAATATTTACATATGTTCAGGTAAAATAAAATTAACAGGGGCCAATCGTAGCGCAGGGGCATAAGCGTGTGATTGTAAACGCGACATTAAATACGCGAATTTAAATATTTAGTATTTTCATTTCTTAGATCTGCTTACGATAGCAAACTCCAGAATTCGGTGGAAAATAGGAAACTGAGCATCTTAGCACTAGGTTTCCTCTGTCTGCCTGTGGAATACAGCGTGAAGCTAAAAAATAACCATAAGTTCAAGATATGAGTAGTCATTATTTAACATGAGCTGTAGCTCTAAACAATAATGATTAATATTTGAGTAGCTTTTAATGGACGATACGATATTCATTACGCTCAGACAAGTAATTTAATTGCAATCAAGAGGCGAGGTAGGAGCTGAGTCACGTCACATTAATCATATTATCTTGGCCTATTGTCAAACAATTTAAGGCTTCATTTTATATTACATTTTTATATTAACATATTTTTTTACTCAAAGCTTAAATTAATAAAATATTTAAGCACTTTTGGAATAATGAGAAAATGTAAATCATAAATATATATTATAGAAGAAAACAGATAAAAAGGTGTACAAAATACTGTCAGTGTATAAATCAATAAAAGTCTAAAAAAAATTCTTACATTTCCGGTACATCCGGTACATTTCAATTCATTGTTGTATGCTGAAGAATTGGTTAACATTTTATAACTATCATGAAAATATACTTGTCATAAAAATATTGTTTATAAATCTTATAGACAATTTATATGTTTTTAGAAACAAAAAATCGGTTGAATCTCAACAGCTCTCATCTCAACAGTCAAATAACATCATCAGATTTTCGTAATGTGACTTGTTTTAGCTTCACGCTGTAGCAGGGTAGGTAGAGGAAACCTAGTTTAAGACACTCCGTTCCCCTTTTTCCGTACAATTTAATACCGAATGCATTTTTTGATATTTAGTATTTTTACATTCTCTACATTTTCAGACATATTTAAAATTTTGCAGTTGTATTACCTAATTAATAGTTAATAGTAGTATAGCGGTTTTTGTGATTTACGCTATTTTAAGAATATTTTATATTTTCAATTACGGAGTGAAATTAAAGTTCCAGAATATTATGGAATAATTGTCCAAATTTATTTACACTTAAGAAGATATACAAAGAAAATAATTTTACACACTCACAGAAGGAAAGAAAGAAATTTAAAGAAATATTAAACGAAATATATAAGCGAAACAGATACGTATTAGCAAGAAGATAAGGCTTAAAATTGAATACAAGCAATGAGTACAATATTAAAACAAGTGAACGTCGCAAGCGATAGTAGCCAACTCTTTACTCGTAGCTAGCAAGCAGGCTACGTCACGCACAGCAAAAAAACTCGAAACAAGTTTGTCATGCGAATGCGCTGCGTGCGGATGATTATAATAAATATAAATATTAACAGTTTAGTTTTAAGTAAATTTGAAAATAGAATGTAGTGTAAGTATATAATATTAATATCGAATGAAATAGGAATTTACATGTATTATTATTATTATTATTTATTTAATTTTATAAAAGATAATATTCACTACAGTACTCCCCCCCAGAGACCTGGTTAAGGGCGATAGTAGTCTGGAAATCTAACTGTTCTGCCGCTTCGTGTCCGCTTCTCAGGTTTCTGCTCCACATCAGACTGAGAGATTGCCTTTGGTGCAGTAACTGGTCGGTTTAATACAGGAACGGCCTCTCGCGTAACATATGCGGGCTTGAGCCTGTCTACACTCACGTTGTTAGGCTTACCAGATATGTCTATCTGAAAATATTTAGGCGTCCTTTTAAGAACCTTGTACGGGCCTGCATATGGTGGTTCCAGTGGCTTGCGAACGTGGTCCTGCCGTAAAAAAACATGTGTCGAGTCTGCAAGGTCGGCCGGCATATGAAAAGGGCCTGTCCTATGCCATGACGTGGGCTTCGGCGAGAGTCGTGCCATACTAGCACGAAGACGAGTAACCAGATTTGTGATATCACCTGTCTTGTAATCTTCAGAGGGTGCAAGAAATTGTCCTGGAAGACGAAGGGGCTCCCCGTAGACCAGCTCAGCTGCTGAAGCCTGAATGTCGTCCTTCCAGGCGCTACGGATGCCCAGCAGCACTAACGGAAGTGCTTCCGTCCAGGTTGAAGAGGGATGGCACATGATAGCTGCTTTTAGCTGCCGATGGAGTCTCTCGATCAAGCCGTTGGACGCTGGGTGATATGAAGTGGTTCTAAAATGATGTGCACCAATCATGGCTGATAATGCCTTGAAGAGATGCGACTCGAATTGACGTCCCCTATCGGTTGTAATTCGAAGAGGGCAACCAAATCTTGCTATCCAACCAGAGAGAAGGGCGGCAGCACAGGAATCAGCTGTGATGTCTTTGAGTGGGTATGCCTCAGGCCATCGTGTGAAACGATCGATGACTGTAAGGCAATACCTGAAATCAGACGAAATGGTTAAAGGTCCGACGATGTCGAGGTGGATGTGTGCAAACCTCGACGTAGGAGTTGGGATTGAGGATAAGGGAGCAAGGGTATGACGGTGAACTTTGCTCTTTTGACAAAGTATACACTCTCGTGTCCACTCTCTACAGTCCTTGCGAATCCCTGGCCATACAAATCTTTGTGTTACCAGCCGCACTGTAGCTGTCCTACCAGGATGGCTCAAGCTGTGTAACGCTTCAAAAACTTGTCGGCGAAATTTCTCAGTAATGAACGGGCGTGGAGAAGACATTGATACGTCACAGTAGATCTTCTGGTTAGAGTCTGGAAAATCTACCTTAACCAGTTTTAACGATGAGCCTTTTTGAAGCAGACCTAGCAGTTCAGGATCAGTATCTTGAGCAAATGCCAGAGCCTGGTAATCAATAGAACGACTCACCTCTTCTAGTCGTGACAGTGTATCAGCCACTACGTTCAAACGTCCTGGTAAGTATTGAATGCTGGTTGTAAACTGTGAAATATAGTCAAAGTACCGATATTGGCGCGGTGAGCATTTCTCCCTATTAATGTTGAATGCATAGGTGAGAGGTTTATGATCAGTGTGAATCACAAAGTTTCTAGCTTCAACCATGTGTCGAAAATATTTAATGGCTTCATAAATAGCTAATAACTCTCGGTCGTAAGGACTATACTTCTTTTGTGCAGATGTTAATTTTTTAGAAAAGAAACCAAGAGGTTGCCATACGTTGTTGACACGTTGCTGAAGTACTGCTCCAATACCGACATCAGATGCATCAGTGGCAATAGCTAGCTCTGCAGATGAATCTGGATGAGCCAATAACGTGGCTTGAGATAAACAAGTCTTACATTTATCAAAAGCTTCCATCATCTCAGGTGTCATTGTGATCGGCCTAGCTCCTTTCATCTTGGGTCCTAAAAGCGCAGAGTCTAATGGTGCTTGAATGTTTGCGGCGCCGGGAATAAAACGACGATAAAAGTTGAACATACCAAGGAAACGTCGTAATTCCTTAGCAGTTTTAGGCACGCTGCACTCCTGTATGCTCTTTACGTTCGTTTCTAAAGGTTGAGTCCCAGAACCTGACACTAGGTAATCAAGAAATTTTACCTGTCGCTGCCCGAAGACACATTTGGATGTGTTTATCAAAACACCATACTCCTTGAGCCTGGTGAAGAGTAGTCTGATATGGCGCTGATGTTGCTCTTCAGAACTGGAAAATACCAAAATGTCGTCTAAATAACCAAAACAAAACTCATCAAAGTCACGTAGTACTTCGTCCATGAACCTTTGAAAGGTTTGTGCTGCATTGCGCAGTCCGAAGGTCATGTACGGGAACTCAAAAAGTCCAAAAGGAGTTGTAATGGCTGTTTTGTGGATATCATCGACGTGTACCGGTATCTGATTGTACGCCTTAACCAAGTCGATAGTTGAAAATACTGAACAACCAGAGAGTTGATAGGAAAAATCTTGGATGTGGCGGATAGGATACCTGTCAGGAACTGTGCGAGCATTGAGTGCTCTATAATCACCACATGGTCTCCATCCGTCGTCCTTCTTCTTAACTAAGTGCAGAGCAGAAGACCACGAACTGTTAGACGAGCGGGCAGTTCCCTGTGAGAGCATATCATCAAACTCTTTTTTCGCTGCTTTCAGTCTAACGGGGTCTAAACGACGAGGTCTGCTGGTAACTGGTGGTCCGGGTATGGTTTTGATGTAATGCACAGTATTATGCTTAGGTAGGGAAGACGTACCTGATGGTCTCGTTACCTCTGGAAACTCATGAAGCAGCTGATGGTATTTTGATTCTCCCGAAATGGCTTTGACTGACGCAAGGTCATCGGAGATCTTTTCTTGTAGTGCTTGCACTGACAGAGTAGTAGTTCCATCGACGAGGCGCTGATATCTGCAATCTACAAGAAGATTGTAAAATATCAGAAAATCTACGCCGATAATCGGTTTCGAAACATCAGCGATGGTAAATTTCCAGGTGAAAGTACGTCTCAGTCCTAGGTCCAAGTGCAATAACGTAGGACCATAAGTGTGAATGACTGTACCGTTGGCTGCCATAAGTTCATACTTCGTCTTGGTACAGGGCGCTTTGGTAGCCAACCGTGGAAAAACGCAGAGATCAGAACCAGTATCTATGAGGAAAAGCATTTTTGAAATACGGTCGGTAATGAAAAGACGGCCTGTAGGTAAAGGGCAGACGTTGGCCGCTACTTCCGGCTGCCCAGAGAGTTTTCCGACTCTCCGTAAGTACATGGCTGTACACATTTTTTTGCGTTGGAATCAAATTTAAAATGGTACCAACATTTTTGGTGGGAAGTTAACTTCCGACGATGCCTGGAATGGCTCCGGGAACGCTCTCTGAACTTGAATGGTACCGAATTATGACGTACCTGGGTCGAGAGTTCTGATACCTGCTTGGTCAGGAGTTGGATCTGCTTGGCCATTTCTTCCAACATGGAGGGTGCAGGGGATGTGGCCATCGCAGACGTGCTTGCGACTTGTGGTGATGAGGGTGCTATTTCGTGCACCTTGTCTGCCAGGTCAGCTAATTTTTCTATAGGTAGATCAGGCTGCGAAGCTATAACAGTTTGAATGTTTTGTGGTAATCTACTAGACCATAATGTTTTTAAAAAATCTTTGGGGACAGACAAACCCGCAAGATCTTGTATGTATCGCAGAAACTGCGATGGCTTGCGATCACCTAGCTGCTCATGCCTCAGCAACTGCATCACCTTCTTTTCCTGAGACGCAGATAATCTTTTAATTAGCTGCGTTTTAAGAGTGATGTATTTATCCGTCTCAGGAGGAGAAATTATTATATCCTTCACCTCGACAGCAAATTGATTGTCCAACTGAGCGGCAACGTAATAAAATTTTGTAGCATCACTTGTTATATTAGATAAAGCAAACTGACCTTCAATTTGTGAAAACCAAAGGGCTGGTTCTTCCGGCCAGAATGGTGGAATACGCACGCCAATCCTACAAACGTTGGATGTAGTCGCGTCCTCCATCGTGTACTAGAGGTCACCTTGCAAAGGTCGTCAAAATGGCCTCTTGCCGTTTTTAATCTTCTCGCCAGCAGAAAACGTAGATATTTAATGTAGTGCTCACTAATTTCGGGGTCACCAATATAGCGGTTTTTGTGATTTACGCTATTTTAAGAATATTTTATATTTTCAATTACGGAGTGAAATTAAAGTTCCAGAATATTATGGAATAATTGTCCAAATTTATTTACACTTAAGAAGATATACAAAGAAAATAATTTTACACACTCACAGAAGGAAAGAAAGAAATTTAAAGAAATATTAAACGAAATATATAAGCGAAACAGATACGTATTAGCAAGAAGATAAGGCTTAAAATTGAATACAAGCAATGAGTACAATATTAAAACAAGTGAACGTCGCAAGCGATAGTAGCCAACTCTTTACTCGTAGCTAGCAAGCAGGCTACGTCACGCACAGCAAAAAAAACTCGAAACAAGTTTGTCATGCGAATGCGCTGCGTGCGGATGATTATAATAAATATAAATATTAACAGTTTAGTTTTAAGTAAATTTGAAAATAGAATGTAGTGTAAGTATATAATATTAATATCGAATGAAATAGGAATTTACATGTATTATTATTATTATTATTTATTTAATTTTATAAAAGATAATATTCACTACAGTAGTATTAATAGTTAATTAGTTAATAGTATACAATTATTTTTTTATTAATTTATAAATCAAGTGATTCATAAATAAAACTAAAATATATAAGAGTAAATCACTTACAAATGACCTGATATACATTCTCTCTTTCTATTTCATCATTCATCATCATTCCTCTCTACACGGGACTTTGTCTAATAACCAATAATACAATAAATAACTAAGTAATTAATAATCATTTTTCTTTTGTTTAGAACTTGATCTGGACTACCTGGAGCGCGGTGGCATCGGTAACTTGACGGTGGGCGGAGCACCCAGTGTTGAGCCTAGCCCAGACAGCTTAGATCTCATCAAGGTCGTTCTGTTAGGTGCACCAGCAGTTGGAAAAACTAGTATAATACAGGTAAATAAAATATTTATAGAACATACTTTTATTATATAAATTACTTTTTTATTTAAATCATATAACTAAATAAAAATTCAAACTATACTGACCATTTTATTCAAAGAACATGTTCATTTTCAGTTATAGTTATAGCATTTTACTGTTTAAGTTTGTTGAAACGCTGCGCTGTCGTGTCGGATTTGACGGTATAACCTAAGAACTAACTATACCATACATAATACAAATCATTTAGCTTTGCGTGGATAGTACGCTATACTCTTGAATCATCTATCTATATATATATATAAAAGGATATGTACCTGACTGAGGTAAGACGCACGCACAGCCGTAACCGCTGATGGCAGAAATGTGAAATTTGGACAGATGTTTATTTTCATAATCTGGACATCCACTAAGAAGGGATTTTGAAAAATTTTAACCCTAAAGGGATGAAAGTTTGTATGGATTTTTTTTAAATTGGCACCGATTTTCATAAAATTTTAAATTTAGGCTCTTAAAAATATTTCATTGAACACGTGTTTCATTGTTTTTTTTTTAGAATTCATCCCTAAGAGTACAAATAAGCGAGCGAAGCTTCGCGCGCCCACTAGTTCTATTATATTCTTCCTGTATCATTACTAAAATTCACACAACGCTCGGCGTTGAGGCTCACTCACTCAACACGCAATGAATGTAGTAACACTAGGTTCCCTCTGCCTATCATGCTGTCTGTGGGATACAGCGTGAAGCTGATTTGATTTTTTTGATTTACTATTTTAGACAGAATTCTTTTTATTAGCTAGTGGCCTGTCCTCGGCTTCGCTCGCTTGAACTTTATGATAATTGTTATTATATATATTTGGTTATTTTATATATATATCGGGGTTATAGGTACTCGCTCGTGGTTAACGTAATTTTTCCTGTGTAAATTCCGAATCCGCGAGAAATCTAGTATAAAAAGTAGCCTTTATTTTATGGCTCCATTACCTCCTCTATCTTTCAGCCAAAGTCTTACCCCAGGAAAAATTTAAAATGTATATATAATAATTTGTTTGTGTTTTAGAATAGGGTAATATATATATATATATATATATATACAGGGTGGAAGTGTCAACTTAAAACACTGTTATTTTGAAATCATTGACAGACTCTTCAATATTATTTATATATATCGTTTGTCTGAAAATCTTGAACCCTAACCTAAACCTTTCCTAATATGCGTCGGTGTAGAATTTCACATAGATATTTCAATATGATCTTGTTGCGTATACTAATGCCAATTAACAAAGACCCTGCTTAGACCTGTCGCTGTAGCATATCAAGCCTTGTGTCCATAGTTTTCATAGTCTAGGGCCATATGACCAGAAAAACAAAAAAAAAACAAACATTTAAAGCAATATTTGGACATATATATAAAAAATCTGAGTTAACTAAATTCATTTTATGTATGTTAACTTGTATTTACATTGCTAATACGATTTATAAAATATTCATGCTTAGTTAAAGGCCTCCATGATTACTTACCTGACGCCTTGAAGACGGCACGGCATTTTACTGTGGGGCTTATACTGCTACTTTAGACGTTGTTGAATAATAAATAGTAGCCTAACAAGTGAAATGAAATTTGCCAGACGTGACTGGCATTTATATATTTAGGTTGAAATTACAATAAATATGAATAATTGTTAAATATATTACAGTCACATTTTTTTAATTGCTATTATTATGATGACATTTTTTTAAATTTTATCTATAAATATCTGTTTCTATTCTCAAAGTTTTTTGGATCTGGATCTTATTTTTTCTCTCTAGTTTGTTTAATATTTTATTTTTATTTTTATAATATTTAATGTGAGGCCAGTCGTGGCGCAGCGGCACGAGGTGTGACTGCAAGATCGACTGGTTGTGGGTTCGATCCCCACTCGAGGAAATGAAATATTTACTTAAATTTATATTTCCATTTCTTCGCTCTGGTGTCGAGGTTAAGCGCGGCGTTGAGTTCTGTCCCTCAATACGCAATGCCTCCAGAATCCGCCAGAAAGTGGAGAACGGAGTGTCTTAACACTAGGTTCCCTCTGCCTACCCTGCTGTGTGCGGGATACAGCGTGAAGCTGATTTAATTTTAATTTTTTTTTTGTAATAATGGTGGCTTTCATAAGCTGCTGGTTACATTTAGAAAATCTAGTAATTTGTGATATATTTCATAACTATGTACTTTTTGTCTTTTGGGACAAAGCATTCACAGTATCGAATACTTGATCACATTTACTCGACATTAATATCAGAGGCCAGTCGTGGAACAGCGGCACAAGAGTGTGACTGTAACGCAACGATTGTGGGTTCGATTCCTACTCGAGGAAATGAAATATTTATTTACATTTACATTTTAATTTTTTCGCTCTGGTGTCAAGGCAAAGCATGGTGTTGAGTTCAAGTAAAAGTTTAACGTGATGGTTGTGGGTTCGATAGTCAGGGCAATTAATTATTTTAATTATATTTCTTCGCTCTGGAAAAATCTGAAATCTGGGAAAAGGTCTGGTAATAAATTGCTGCACATTTTCTAAGCACGGATTCTCTCTGCCTATTCTGCTATGTGCGGGATGCAACGCGTAGCGAAAAAATATATATTAATATAACTAATTTCAAATTAAGGATACATTTCTTGACTACGAATTAATATTATGTTACACTTTGTACAGAGCTTTTCTAGTTTATATGAAAGTTTTAACTTTGCTCTGGCATTAGAATAACGGACGATATTCTTATCAAGTTTAAATTTTATTTAAAACTTGTTAAAAGTTTGCCCGTACTCTTTGATTTATAATGAGATATCTATTTCATTGAGTGAATATAATATGATTTTTTATATATGGCACAAGGGTTTGACTGTAAACGCGACTGGTTGTGGGTTCGATCCCCGGAAAATGGGGAACGGAATATCTTAACACCAGGTTTCCTCTACCTACTCAGTAGGTAATTATATATTTTTTATTGTACCTAACATTTATTACTATTACAGTAATATAAATCGAAGTGATGCTTTAAACATTGAGCAGCACGCACTCTTTCTATGGGAAAGTTCTTCACTGCCAATCGTTTGGATTGTTTTAGAGACTACAAATTATCATGGCTTTTAGTAAGGCTTGCTTTACTCTATATAACTAAACATAAATCATAATCCAGTAGGTTATTATTAGGACTAGATGACGGCCAGTCTTCAGCTCTGATCAAGTTCGGGACCTTTATTTCTAACGAAGATTTGATGGATCGAGCTTTATGACCCGGCGCCGAGTTTTGCTGAAAAGACCGTTCTTGGTTATTGAATATGATGTTGTTAAGGAGCTTAACTATTTCCTCAAGAATGGTATCTTGATACACTGTGACTATTCGAAACCACCTTCCTTTAAAATTTATCGGGTAGTTTCTTTACAGGCATCAAAATCAATCTTTTATCAATCTACTATAGATACTTCCGTTCCCAACATTTCGCGAAATTCTGGAGGCATTGCGTGTTGAATGTCGAAAGTCAACGTCACGCTTTGTCGCGTTACCAGAGCGAGATAATGAAAACATTAAATATTTATTTTCCTTGAGTGGGAAACGAACCCACAACTACGCCACGATTAACCCCATACTACTATATTTAAATGATTATATTAAATAAATATGAATAGGTATACTATAAGCAAATAGTTGTTAATTCATTTATCCACATACAAAGTAGTTTGATAATCTTATAAAGTCCAGTATAAATAAATTCGACGAAGACGGGAAATTCTTGCAAACAGGGAAAAAAATACCTCAGAGGGACGACACGGCTAGTTTCCCACTGACCCTTATTTATTCCCTTAATTTATCTTTTCCTGGACGTTGGCAAAACATCCCTTGCCATTATTTGTGTTCTAGTTTTGTTAAGTAAACTTAGTAGAATGTGTATCTAAGATGGAAAAAATAAAGGTTCACATAATAAAAAAAATGATGTTCCATAAATTTTCTATTAAATTAATAAACAGAACATATATAGTAATTGGTGACAATTTATTTTCTTCTTCTTTCATTGCTCAAACTGTTCTGTCTAATAGACTGGATTAAAATATGTCTAAATTCTTTTAAGAAAAATAAAAAAAAATGTAAGGACATTTTTTTTTTATTTTTAGATTTGGTGGTATTTCGCGAGCTAATGCAATAAGAGCACTTAGTGTCACACAAATGGTAGACCCCATTATATATACTATAGTAATTAAGATTATTGGAATAATTAATTACGTGGGAATAGTGTCATATGATATGAATTATGAACTATATGATAAAGAAAGAAAAACTGTAAAAAGGATTCAAAAATTAAATGAAGGTATTTTCCCTTTTTTGCGGACGTCGTGGCGTTTATTCATTACAATACATTACATTTGACTGTAAGCGTGACAGTTATGGGTACGGTTCTCTCAGGGGAACGATTTCTTTTCCTTTTAATTTTCACTATGGTAACAAGAAAAATCGCAGCGTTTAGTTTTGCTATTTAAAACACAATGATAACGAAAGTAAGGAACGGAGTATTCTTATTAGATATGTGAAGCTACAGGAAAAACCCTAAAAACCAGGTATAAGTGTGTTTTATAACATGAAATACATGCATCACGTATGCTATAATTATGTACATCTTTTTTTTTGAGTAGATCCTGAATTTTTTATATAAGTAAGCATAAAACCAATCTCCTTCGCAACCCCACAAGCAATTTAGGCCGTATAGTATACATAAACACGTTCCTTCAGCTCATTTATATGCATATATCCTATCCTGAATATGATACAACGCGAAAATGTACGAAATAATATGCGCAATAACTTTCTCGTGGTGATCGTCTCTAATATTGTTGTTATTTATTATATATACATTCGGTTAAGTACAGTATTCTTCATGGTCATTTTCTTTATTCTGATATCCTATATTTGCCTATAAATATTTGTATTCTGTACAGTAGCTTTATCTTAAAGATAAGTAAATATGACAAAATGATTAATTTTAATTTAACTCTTTAATTTTGTATATAAATAGCATGGAATATATAGATCTCTATCTATAAAAAAATATTTTATTTTATAAAAAAAAATATTAGATGGCCCCAATATTTTACCTTTTTCTTTTCTTTACGAACACACAGTGAACATAATCAAATTAAGTTTTAAAATAATGGACATAATATATTATAATAAATTCTTAGATTTTCAAGATTATTACACATTTTAAATGAAACTATTTTAACTACTTAAATTTACGTCGCTGTGTGTTAGCACACTGTGGATTACCCAGCCATTACATAAGGTTTGATAAACCCCAAATCCTCGCTCAGGAAAATAGATATATTTCTAGGATGATCTGCGAGGCTATTGATATATAGTACAAAAACATCCTAATTTTTATAAAGAGGACGGCTGGAAGCTTTATACCACCTGGGATCCACTCATAAAATCATTGAAGTTTCAAACCCACCATACCAAAAGACAAAAAGAAAGAGAAGCTCATTCTGCAGGAATTCAGGGCAGTACGCGAGGCAATTAAAAAATAATTGGCGGTAGTTTGATATAATAATTATGTCAACTGATAGACGAATGCCACCTCAGTCTACCCGTGACCATGGACTACTGCAAAGTGTTCGAAACGTCGGGTCTCTAAAAATGTATTATACCAAATATACGCGATTTATCCGGTTAAAACAGTTTCATTTAAAATAATATATTATGTTTACTGAACCATGAAAACTACAAAATATTTGTATATATTTTTTTTATCAGCTTCACGCTGTATCCCGCACACAGCAGGGTAGGCAAATGGAACCTAGTGTTAAGACACTCCGTTCCTCACTTTTCGCCGAAATCTGGAGGCATTCCGTGTTGAGTGGCGGTACTCAACGCCGCGCTTTGCTTCGACACCTGAGCGAAGAAATGAAAATATAAATAGAAATAAATATTTCATTTCCACGAGTGGGGATCGAACCCACAACTAGTTGATTTGAGAGTCACACTTTGTGCCCCTGCTCCACGACCGGCCCCTGAATTGTTTATGTATTTAAGGATATATTCTAATCTTATCCTCTCTTATTTTATCTTTTTTTAGTTTTGATCAATAAAATAACAATGTTTTTGGGACTCTATTCACCCAACTCGCATAGCGATAAATTATTTTCACTACTAAAAGTTTTCGGTCCAGCACTAGTACCGACATACAAGGTGTCTGTCGGACGTTACTTTTGATATGGTACAGTAATTAAAATAAATATATGTTTTATGTATAAATATTTTGGTTTAAAATAATAAACAAATGCTAAAAAAAATCTATGATGGTCAAATATTAATTTATCTGTTGAATTAGGTTTTTTTATATAAAAAAATAAATTGAATTTAAAACTTTTTATTTATATACTGAATTTGAAATCTTGTAAGACCTAAACAAAATTAATTTATTGCATTCTGAGGACTAGTATAGGTCTAACATATAGGTACGTAAAACATATCAAGTCTAAAATATCATAAAAGTTAGAAAAAAAATTCAAATCCACTTCCGTGAAATGTTTCAAGTAATTATATTCTCGTAGTGCAATTTTTTATATTTTTTATTATGCAAATTTTAAACAGTTAATGAGGTTTTAAGAATCTTACAAAATACAACCTGACAATATAGCTTTAAACTACTGATCGATAAAAAAATATTTTTTTAATGTGTAAGATCGATTTAGTAGTTTTTATTTATTTATATTTTCTTTCAGCTTCTCGCTGTATCCCGCACGCAGCAGGGCAGACAGTACTTAGTGTTAAGTCACTCCATTATCCACTTTCCGCCGAATTTTGGAGGTATTGCGTTTTGAGTGGCGGAAATCAACGCTGCGCTTCGCCTCGATACCAGAGCGAAGAAATGAAAATATACATTTAAATAAATATTTTTTCCTTGAGTGCACTTTGTGCCCCTGCGCCACGACTGGTCTCTATGTTTTTATGTTTACGATTATTTAATATATTAATACACTCATATTTTTTTATTAAAACACATAATAAGGTCGACACACCTAGTGTCGAGACACTCTGTTCTCCATTTTCCTCCGAATTCTCAACGCCGCGTTTAGCCTCGACGAAGAAATGGAAATATTAAATATTACATTTCCTCGAGTGGAATTGAACCCACAATCTGTCACGTCTACAGTCACTCCAATCACTTGCACCACTACTGGCCTCTAAAATAATCAATAATCTTTTGTAAATTAATAAATTTTATAGAGTAGCTTATTAATATATACTTGTTAGATTGATAATATTTGTAAGCTATACTTATTTGTTATAGCAATTCGTCTGGAGCGACTTCTCAGAAGAGTACGTGCCTACCGATCGAAAACACACATTCTATCCATCAGTGATCATCAATGAACATTTATATGAAGTCAAAATAACCGACGTGCCTGTTATACCATACTTCCCTATTAATTCCTACTACGAATGGGCCCATTATCGATTCTATGGCCTGAGAAACGCCACAGCATACATCCTTGTATTTGATTTGTCAAATGTGGAAACTTTTCAATACATAAGAACATTGAGAGATCAAATGGTAGAAAGTAGAGATATGCGAAATGTTCCAGTTTTGGTCGTCGGTAACAAGCAAGATCTTTTATGCAATACAGCCCCCTCGGCGTCCAGTGGTCTCCAACAACTCGCTATGGCTGAAAGTGCATGTGGAGATTCAAGAGAAAAACGCAGGAACATTGTAAATTTAGTTCGTAAACATTGGAAGTGTGGTTATGTGGAATGTTCTGCTAAATACAATTGGCGGGTGATAGCTGTGTTTAAGGAACTGATGGAGATGATAGATGCTTTAGAGTGGAGCGGTGGGGGAAAGAGTTCTGAGCTTCTACCAGACTCATCGACAGGTGGCGGATCCTCGCATGATAATCGTTGTGTTGTTGCTTAGCACTTCTGATTACCAAAATTTGTGTTCAAAACATTGGGTTTCCTAAATCGTTATAAGTTTTAAAGATTTAGTGAAAGGACGATTTTAACAATAAGTCAAGATTAGTTGTTGATTGTTGCTTTGTAATTGATGCGGTTCTAGTGATATGTATGAAATTCATTTAAGAGAACACTTTTGAATCTGACAATATGCATTGAGGGAGATTCTTGTGTTCCTATGTCCGGCAAAAGATTTTTCTTGATTCTTTATCAAATTGTTTTGGTAAAAATAAAAAACCATTCATTTCTTGTAATAAATCTCTCAGAATCTAAACTTCTAATTAACGGGGTAATCAATGTAATTCCCCTACTGAGTAAACGATTAAACGAAAAAGGACAAGACCTTTGAAATGTGGCCATACTTTACGGTAACAAATAAAATCGCAATTCCGAATTCCTTAAGATCAAAATAGAATTAATTTTACGAGAGCGTTCCAGGGTTCGTTAGGCCGTATATTAATATTATGAGAAAAGTTGAATAACATGACCCTTTTGTTCTCTATTTATTATTCTCTGTAACGATTTTAAATAAGATGTAATTTACGGTATTGTTTGCGTCTTTGTTATTTTTAAAGATATATACGTACATGAAGCATATTTTATTAAATATTTTTAAAATATTTGTCAACTGATTTTTTTGTTTTTTAACTATTCATTTTAATTTTTTTATTAGTCAAAGAATATGAGATATTCTGGGATGGGCATGAACTAACCATCCCCTTATTTCTACGCCCACGATAATGATGTATGTACCTTACACAAACGTTTTAAATATCCTTTTTAAACGATGAATGTTTAAATAAATATTTAATAATAAGTCTAAAAATATTGCTTGTTCTCTATATTTTTGTAATGTCATAAGAAATCATTAGTAATATAATAATTAAGGACTTTTTAAATTAAAGCTTTAATAATTATATTCACCATTATATTTCATGTCGATATTCTGTTTCTTGATGGCTTATTAAATTTCTTTTGTCTAAAATATATTTTGGATCTCTGAAAATTATAAAATCATTGGACAACTTTGAATTCTTGCTTTGATGTAGATAAAAATAAAATGTATTTTTTTTTCCTTTTTGCACTAAATTATGTAACGATGCGTGTCTCTAAAGTAAAACTTATAGAAAAATAAAATAAACATGTGTCAACTAATCTAAGGAAAAAAATTAGTAATAAATAATTAATATACAATTGAAATGTCCTATATTGTATAGGTGCTGTATTATATTACCTACCAGTAAAAAAAAACACAAATGAAATTTTAAATGAAGCCAGTCGTGGCGCAGCGGCACGAAGTGTGACTGTAAAACCGACTGGTTGTGGGTTCGATCCCCACTCGAGGAGATGAAATATTTACTTAAATTTATATTTCCATTTCTTCTCGGTCTCGAGGTTAAGCGCTGCGTTGAGTTCTGCCACTCAACACGCAATGCCTCCATAATTCGGCAGAAAGTGGGGAACGAAGTGTCTTAACACTAGGTTTCCTTTGCCTACCCTGATGGGTGCGGGATACAGTGTGAAGCTGATCAAATTTTAAATCAGAATGAAAATTTTAATAAAAAGATCTCTTAAGAATTTCAGAAAAACATGGATTTATAAATGTTTATTTATGTATATACACTTAAAATTTTAATTTACGCATAAAATTGGGAAAATCCAAAAAAGGCTAAACAATATCATTTTCGTAGTAATGAAACTCTTTATTTGGATTATTCAGATATATTATTTAATATTATACATTTTTAAAAACTCAACGTTTCGAACACTGTGAAAGGTAAACGTGACGACTAAAACTTTCGGCTTAACAAAATCAACAAATTCATTTACGAGGCTAATCACGTCGTCTGTCTGCAAATGAAATAATTGTGGGGTGGATCCCCACTCTGGTAATAATTATGATTTTTTCCGCGCCTCCGTAAAAATGCAAAATGCGGCATTGCGTACATCTATTAAATACAATGTCTTGGATTTAGGTAGAAAGGAACACCGTTTTCTGTTAATTAGTTATCTGCCTCGCAAATTGCATATTATATTAATAATTAAATGATAATTATGGAAGATTCCAATTAATTTAGAGGCAGCAAATTAATCGACATAAAGAACTGTTAAGCTATTATAAAATTAATGGCTACAATTTAAATAGAATATTAAATATTTCTCATTTATTCAATTTACGCACTTTTTTTACGATTATAACTAATTTTAACTGAATCTATTTACCCGGATTATTTTATTATTATATATTTTTGGAAACCCGACATTTTGATCACTTTGCAGTAGTCCGTAGTCACAAGTAGACCGGCGTGGCATCCGTCTGCCAGTTGACATAATTATTACATCAAACTACTGCCAACGATTACTTAATTGCCTCGCGTACTTCCCTACATTCCTGTAGAATGAGCTAACTGTGTCTTGCCTTCTGGTATGATGGGTTTGAGATTTTAAAGATTTTATGAATGAGTCCCAGGAAGTAGAAAATTTCCAGTCGTCATCTCTATTGAAATTCGGATGTTTTTATATTTTAATAGGCTCGTGGATCATTCTAGGAATATATCTGTTTTCCTTAGGTTTATCTATAGTGTGCTCACACACAGCTGACTTCGATACATGCCCATTTTTGATATCGGAGATATGTTACTTCACCCTTACACCGATGTTTCTCTTTGTTTGACCGATATTTGATAAGTCACAGTCACAATCTACTTTGTAACTTTTTATATACCTGCACACTGTAAACGAATATTACTTTTACTGGTCTTAAGAATTGGCTCAATTGTTAGGTTTGAATGTAGTTTTTATGGAAGATGTTGCCAATCCTCTCTTTAACGCCCTTCACATATGCTATGTCACATATGGGTGGGAAAATGCCACATCTACTAATGATGTTAGAAGTAACATTTAGGTGACTTAAGTGAAACTAGTTAAATGTATAAACAAATTATTTAAAATATTTAAGGCAGAAAAATGAATGATTTTTTTAGCTCCAGCTGTATCAAAATGTTTAAATGTAGCAAGATAGTATCAATAATGTATAATTCTCCAACTAATTCTCAAGGCATTGCGTGTTTAGTGGCGAAAAGAACGAAGAAATGAAAATAATTAATTTCCTCTAGTGTGAGTCGCTGTCTGCCTGTCATGTTTACAGTCATACGCTACGCGAAAGAAAATCTTAGTGTTTAAATATGTAATTCGGAGAAGTAAATTTCATATATTAAGGCTTAAAAGGAAATAGCATTCTTCAACAAATTCATCACAAATAATTTATTCTACATCTATGGCGTAGTAGAACAGCGTTGAACTGTTAAAATGATAGTTAGGAATGGATTCGACTCCATTTCGAGGGAATTAATTATTTTTACTTGAATGAATGGATGGATGTATACTAGATTTTTTTAAAAAGGTTTTTTAATTGAGGAAGGATAGAGCTTTCTCCGGTTACGCTTAAAACATATATTCAATTCTAGGAAGGTAATTTTTTATTTACCACGCTCCTATGTAATTAAAGTAATTTCAATAGAATTAAGTTTTTCAATATTTTTACGTCTTACTTCTTTAATATTATCAAATATGTCTTATTTTTATCATAAAAAAATAATAACGGTTGGCTGTAGTCAGAAAGAAACAGAATATCGTGACAGGGTACTTTTACACTTTTCTACTTAACCTTCCGAATTAGATCTTTGTAACAATAAACTGTTTGAGAGAGATTTTAACCGTCGTGAACTTCATGTTGTTTATTAATAATAAATAATAATTATTATAAGGCACTGTTTAAGATTATCTCAAGTTATAGAAAACTAGGAATTTAGATAGAAGTAACATGTTTTATAGATCTATGTTGTTTGATACACTTTGAGGCTTTATCTTCTGCTTGGTATCTAAATATACTTTATTTAATATATTTTGTCTATAAAAACATGTTATGATAGAAAATATACTTAAATACTTACACATTTCTGCCAAAAAAATCACTAAACCAAGAGCTTTTTAATAAAATATTTTAATTTAGCTAACAATTCTTGTTAAATATAAAATATTTATGATAATTATGTATGTTGTTTCGTCAATTGAACTCCGCGTTGTGCTTACCTAGACTTAGTTACGTATGTGTAGAAATAGCAATAATAAATATTTATTTAATTTGTACGGCCAGGAAATAAAAGTAATCTCTTCATTTGTATTTCTTTCTTTTCTAGGCTTTTAAAAATAATTTCTTTACACAACAAATAATAAAATTATATTTTTTGCTTTTCAAAATAATATCGATATTAGTTAAAATATATACAAAGACATGGGCATGTCCTTTAAGTAATATAAAAAAATATTTTTATTTTATAGCGCAACATTTTCAACATATCATAAACCAATTATGCTAATACTTTACTGTGTATTATTAAAATGTAAAAAATATGAACGTAACTTAATGTTTATTTAAGTAGTTGTAACTTAATATTCAATTTAAGTTAAATGACTGTTACATAATAGAAATTTAAACAAATTAGGAAATAATGTCAAACATACCAACTATATGAAAATAGCTGAAAATTAAAAAGAGAGCATTTTTTAAGAAAAGTATATGTAATAAAAATGTAACCTATCGCTGTAGATAATATAGAAAGATATATGAGACAAACAAAACTATTGAGGGCATGTATCATGTAATTTATAACCTAAAACAATGCTTTTTTAAATTTTTATCTGTTCGTTTGTGTGTATTTGTGCACGTCAATCTTAGAAATGGCTTTGCCAATTTAAATTTAATTTTCTCTATTGGATTTTAGTAAACTCCTTTTAACATTTAGTTTTAATATTACTTTTTTTATCAAAATATTAAAGTTTCTTCTTTTTTTATATTAAAATTATCGAATGCATTTGAAGATGCTGAACCTAAATTCAAAATTATTTAGTTTTATCCAATTGTTCATGATGTTATGATATAAAATCAGCAATGATGATCATATGATATAAAATCATCAATCAATCTTTTACTATATTCCGGTGATTCCTCTGATTATTGTTATTTCCGCTGATATTATGTATATTAATTAATCATTGCATATAATGGTACTAAAAATAAAAAAGTAATATAACTATGGGGAACTCATAAACAGCGACAACAGAAATGGAAGGTGGCTCCAAAAGTAACGTGTTTAAATAATAATTTATGGTTTACAGAATATATTTTCTTTAAAGTCGTCGATCGATCCTAATTAAAGTTACAACACCTAAAACGAGCTTAAAAAAAGCTATCAATTATTGGAAATATATCTATGGCTTACCATCATCACATCATCACATCACATCACTTATAAGAAAAATGTTTAAACTGTATATATAATTGTTGCTGTGCGTAGAATCAGTTGTTATACAAATGTTACACGGTGCAATATAAAGTTGTGAACACTTTTGTTAGTTTGTTTCATTTATTGTCCTTTTTTATAACTAACCGTTTAGACCTATTAGCTAATTTATATCCAATTTAATGTAAAACTGAACTAACAGACACACACAAATAATCACAATTTTATAAAAATATTAAATAAATATTTTTTTATTTATTTTTTTAAATCCATAAAAGCAAAAGTACCATCTGTTTATATGACTATTATATTATATGTAACTTGATTAATGTTGGTATCCCATTGAATTCCGAATAAATTGACATAACAATTCTAAAAACACTGAAATCAAAATATTCTTATGTGGATTTAAGATAAACTCATTTCCTTCTTGAAGGTGATTTAAATAAAAATAAATCAGCTTCACGCTGTATCCCGCACACAGCAGGGTAGGCAGAGGAAACCTAGTGTTAAGACACTCCGTACCCCGCTTTCTGCCGAATTCTGGAGGCCTTGCGTGTTAAGTGGCAGAACTCAGCACTGCGCTTTGCCTCGACACCAGAGCGAAGAAATGGAAATATAAATTTAAGTAAATATTTCATCTCCTCGAGTGGGGATCGAACCCACAACCAGTCGATTTACAGTCACACTTTGTGCACTTGCAATTGTAATTACAGTTTTTGTATGTGCTTGTAAGTTTATTTTAAAAGTAGAATATTTCTACAATATATTGGTCTAATATCATTTTTATATACATTTCAGAATGTAAGAAGTGTGACGTAAGATTCAGCCATTGGGATCAGTGTAGATATTGCCCGATAGAGTCCGAAAAGCAAAACAATAAATTAAAAAAAAGAAATCTTTAAATAAATAATTCTATAATATAGCACAATGCGCGGGAGCTGCGCTTGGCTATGGCATTTTGGTAATATGTTCCCTTATAAATTTATTACCTGGAGATATATGTGTGTCTTAACACTAGGTTAGAAGGAACATAGTGTAAGTCACTGTGTTCCCCACTTTCTGCCGAATTCTGGAGGCATTGCGTGTTAAGTGGCAGCACTCAACGCCGTGCTTTTTACCTCGATACCAGAGCGAAGAAATAGAAATATAAATTTAAATAAATATTTCATCATCTCATCGAGTGGAGATCGAACCCACAACCAGTCACACTTTGTGCCCGCAGCGGCCCAACTGGCCACAAATTATTTATTTATTATTATGATAATAATGTGTTTCTAACATAGAATTTTTTTTCAGTATCAATGTAATTAGTTTTGTAATAATTGTTCTTTAATTGGTTAAATTAATTAAACAATAACAGATTGGGGATAAATTACTGATATGATAAATATAGATTGTGACTTGCAATATACTTTAAGAAAATAATTTTATATTTATCAGTTATCATTTATTACTATTAAATATTCACGTTTATAAATATACTCCTATGAATGCATTTGTGTAATTTTAGGAACTATTGGTTTGAGTTGAAACAATATTTTAATGTTCAGGACCCTAAAAATGGACCCTATACAGGGTCCATTTTTAGGGTCCTGTTCCTCAAAAGAAAAAAAATCGGAATCGTTATAGGATCACTTTGTTACCTACTTTACCTTTGTGTGGTATACAGCGTAAAGCTGATTTTTTATTATTTTTATAATTTAAAATTTATATTTGTAGTTAGTTTTATACAAATCGAACGCATACGCCAGTAAACTTAAATTTTTCAACTTGTATAAGCCACATTCCTTTTCACTTACAGTCATTAAAATGGTATGGAACCGGCGGGCGAGATATTTGTTTATAATTTGTAAGCAATTAATAAAATATATACATATTTGATAATAATTTTAATCCTATTAATTTCTGTTGTCTGCGTTCTATTTATAATATAATCTATGATAAACGACGTTAATTGTCAATTAGAATTTATTATGAAAACAAAGATTTATTTAATTACTAGCGGACCTGCGCGGCTTCACCCGCTTGAACTATACGTATATTTATTGAATATATATATATTTTTTGTCAGCTTTCAATAGGATTAGTAAGAAAATATACGCCTAAATAATCATCATAAGCCGAAAAAGAATAATAAATATGGCGGAACTCAACGCCGCGCCTTAATTGTTACCAGAGCAAACAAATGATATTTTTTTTTCTAGTTTCACGCTGTATCTCGCACCCAACAGGCTAGGCAGAGGGAATCTAGTGTTAAGACTAACCTAGTGTTAAGACACTTTTTGCCGAATTCTGGACGCATTGCGTGTTGAGTGGCAGAACTCAAAGCCGCGCTTTGCCTCGAGAACAGAGCGAAGAAATGGAAATATAAATAAACTAGTGGGCGCGCGCAGCTTCGCCCGCTTATTTGCACCCTTAGGGGTCAATTCTAAAAAAACCCGTGTTTAAAAAAATATTTTTAAATCTCAATTTAATTTTTTATAAAAATTGGTGGCGATTTAAAAATTTTTCCATATAAATTTTAACCCCTTATTAGAACCCTTAGGGGGTGAACTCTAAAAAACCATGAAACACGTGTTCAATGAAATATTTTTAAAAGTCTTAATTTCAAATTTTATAAAATTGGTGCCGATTTTTTAAATTTTCCATACAAACTTTCAACCTCTATTTCATCCATTCATTCATTTCTCATTTCATTCTTTAGGGTCAAAATTTTTCAAAATCCCTTCTTAGTGGATGTCCAGATTGTGAAAATAAACATCTGTCCAAATTTCACGTTTCTACGCACAGCGGTTACGGCTGTGCGTGCGTCCTACCTCAGTCAGTCAGTACATGTCCTTTTATATATATAGATGTAAGTAAATGTTTCATTTCCTCGAGTGGGCATAGAACCCACAACCAGTCGCGTTTACAGTCACATTTTGTGCCCCTACGCTACGACTGGCCTCGAGTATCTATTACGCTTAGATATATTCATTTAAAGTATTTTATTAATTTTTAATCAAAACGAGGCCCCAATTTTAAGTTAGTAATTACGCATACCGTCTTAACTATATATGTCTTATTAATCCTCATTTCAGCTTTTAAAACGTAGGTTTGAAGGCTCTGGGAGTTAATTTTAAAAGACTTATATTTCTATGGCGTCGTGAGTCATTTAATGGAAAGTCTGATAACAACAGTTGCACACATTTGATATGATTTCCAACGCCTCTATAACCTACTTTCGATAGAGTTCAAAGACTGCTTGTTTACATTGTTATCGGTAAATCTAAAAATACAGCACACTTAGTGAGGTCATTCACTTCAACGGATATTAGTCAGTAGGTAATAAATTTTCCAAAAAATATCTATAATAATAAAATCTTATATACGGAATATGAGAAAAACAAAATGTTATATGTTATAAAATATACCATTGAATGATTTTAAATGCCATTTTTTTTAAAGTTTTAATTTATAAGTATATATATAACCTATATGATTTAAATAGGTATATTTCATTATTGTGCTTGGAAAATATTTGGTCTCTGGCTATATGTATAAAGATATGTCATAACAGGGTATAAATATATGTCATAACAGAGTCGCTAAAAGCAAAAATATGGATGAAATTTTCCCACATATACTAAAAAATATTATTTTTAGATTTTTAGACGCTTCATTGAACTAATTAGTTAACTAATCGATTAAAAGTTTGTTCTACAGATAGTAGTGCTGTAAATTTACAATTTTAAATGATAGCATGTTCTGGTAAAAATCTCAGAAGACAATAAAAAGTGGTCGAGTGCACACATAAAACTGTTACATCGACTGAGTTTTATACAACCTATAAGGTGAATCATAGTGCGTTATCCTTAGCCCGTTATTAAAGTACGAGATGGCAGTGAACACACACCTCGTTTCCGTAACTGAAGACATTGTTATAAAAGAAGTTAAAAAACTGCCGTACAGAACTGCTCCATGGTGATATCTTCATTGGAGAGCTGTTTTAGCTGAACTGGTATCGACAACTTTACTATTGTTCCTTGGCTGCATGACTTGTATACCTCTAGATGGTTTGAATACTAATCCACCTCTATATACTCCTCTTGGATTTGGATTCGTTGTACTATTCAATATACAAGCTTTTGGGCATATATCTGGAGCTCACATGAATCCTTCAGTTACGCTAGCAGCTGTCATATGGGGTAAAATGCCTGTAAATCTAGGCGTAGCATATGCTGTGTCTCAATGTATTGGTGCTATTCTAGGATATGGCATTTTAATGGAATTATTACCATCAGATTCTCTATATGGTGGAATTTGTATTAGTCAACCTCACTTGAAGCATACTGTTAACCAAGCACTATTAGTAGAAGTACTTTTAACTGCCGCTTTGATTTTTATGGTTTGTTCTGTGTGGGATCCCGTTAACGAAGAGAAAAAAGAAACAAATTCTCTTAAATATGGTCTTACAGTTTCTGGCTTAGCGATTGCGGGAGGTCCTCTAAATGGAGGTAGCATGAATCCAGCTCGATCTTTAGGACCGGAAATATGGACCGGAAGATGGACTTCACATTGGATTTATTGGGTTGGACCACTAATAGGAGGAGCAATGGCTGCTACATTTTATAAACATGTGTGGACAAAAGTGGAAAAAATTAATCACCCTAAAGTGCTCTCTTTGACCGCTGATTTGAATAGTGAAGTTTAATTTAAGCTATGATGCTAAATAATTAATTATATATAATAATTTAAGACTGCTATGGTGTATATTCTATAATAAAACTGAGGAAATTAGGAAATTTATAAAATTAACAAATTGTAGTGTTCTTATATTTTCTAGATATTAATAAAATACGTTAATTTTATTTATTTGGCATTAAACTTGACTGAGTTCGCCGGGCGTGGACTTACTACAATGTGGCCCTAAACTAATAAGTATTAGAATATATCAGTAATATTAGATTTCAGAAATTATACACATATACACACACACACATATATATATATATATATATATATATATATATATATATATATATATATATATATATATATATATATATAAAATTAAAATTAAATTAAATTAGCTTCACGCTGTATCCCGCACACAGCAGGGTAGGCAGAGGGAACCTAGTGTTAAGACACTCCGTTCCCCACTTTCTGCCGAATTTTGGAGGCATTGCGTGTTGAGTGGCAGAACTCAACGCCGCGCTTAACCTCGACACCAGAGCGAAGAAAATGGAAATATAAATTTAAGTAAATATTTCATCTCCTCGAGTGGGGATCGAACCAAAACCAGTCGGTTTTGCAGTCACACCTTGTGCCGCTGCGCCACGACCGGCCTCAAATAGTTTGAATATATATATATATATATATATATATATATATATATATATATATATATATATATATATATATATATATATATATCCAAATAGTTTGAATATATATATATATATATATATATATATATATATATATATATATATATTCAAACTATTTGGATGGCCAAGATAGATAAATTATAATTACATTCGGTTGTTAGAAATGACATATATATTTTTAACAATTTTAAACTTAGGACAGAAAAAATACTTATTTA